>OX578147.1:137287568-137830068 GCA_951213105.1 Amaurobius ferox
CGTAGCAGCGTTACCCAGGATAGACAGATAAATCAAGGTGTTTATATTATTAATTACTTTCCCTGCAGTCACACATAGTATAATAGGGAAAGGATTGAGACGGGCCGAACATTTAAATCGGGTTTTTGACAGAACAGTTTCGTTGTTATTGTAGTGTTTAAAAACACCTCTGAATTCGAATCGAACATCGTCGAGGGGGATGTCTGTGTGTATATGTGTGTGTGACTCTGTAAAAATGATATCTGAAAAACTAAATAAGCGAGTGGAATGAAATTTGAAATCGCAATCTGTGAACCCTATTGATTATAACATTAGGGAACTTTCGAATTTATCGAATGATATCTTGGGGGGGGGGGGGAAAGCAAGAGAGTTAATACTTTTTATAAGCAGTCATTTTATACGTCATTTGTCATAAGAAAACGAATGTCATTAATTTCGAAACACTAATATTAACCGTTTTCGAGATAGTTTAGAAAAAAAACCTCTTGTCTGTCTCTGGACGAGGGGGGGGGGGGGGTCTAAATCCGGCGCCGTTAGGTTTTGTCCTGGGGTCGATATAATAAGTGTGCAAAGATTTACTCTTCTAAGTCGAAGGTCATTTGGGGTTTTTTGAAGGATTTGTAAAGCCAATTATTACATAGATTAATTCCCCGTTTTGTCAGTGTGTTCGTTCATCCGAATCACCGCAGTTCGATTCGAAATTAATAAATCGAACTCTATTGTATTTATTTAACAATTCGATAAAATAGGCAAAGAAAATTGCTTATTCTTCCTCAAAAAGCATCAAGACGAAACGATTTTGTAATGTCTAGCGCAAGTCGTTGATCTCTTAGAAATGGAAGAAGAAAAAACAAAGGCAAAAAAACTGTCCGATTTGTCTGAGCGACTCCAGAAAACGTCGACTGTAGTTAAGGGACATACAGCTACTTCCTCAATAGTTAGAAATAGTTATTAGAGGCTGGAATGCGATTACTAAACTATTGTTTTTCAAATAATAGTCACGTTTATAGAACAAAATGAACTGTTGCTAAAGGAAAAATATATGTTTGCCATTTTTTTTTTCAGTTTAATGGGAACTAACTTAGGCTGAAATTTGTATACGTCTCGTATGAATATGCATCAGCAATAGAGCGGGAGTCATGTTGGGTTTAGTGTTGCCAAACCTCCCGGTTTGACCGGAATGGAGCTTTAACCCCCTGTACATTCTTCAGTACACAAAACGACCGAAATCAAACCGAACTGATTTTTTTGAAACCGAACTGACCGAATTAGATCAAACGATCGAACTGACTTCTTTGAAGCCTTCTATATCCAGAAGAATTCTAGTAATTGAAGTAATTACTTGTCCAGTACTCCATTTTTGCAGCGGTCTGGCGGAATACTTTGCAAATTTTACCACTTTATTCTTTCTATTCCTTTGAGGCTCTTATGATCGTTTTGTTGATTCTCATTTATTCGTGTTCAGACTTGATACGCCTTGTCGAGATTTCCCTGTTGTGTTTTGGCGCACGCCAATTTTGTGTATTATTTCTCGTTTCGGATTGGCTGCACTGGTTTTCATGCTACTTTCTGATTGGCTCTCTCTTCATCCAGGTCTTGAGTATAGTAACTCCTTCCCGCCCTTCTGTTTCTGCCTTTAATGCACATTCCTCTTTTGGACTTCGGGTTTGTTGGTTCTCTTGCACTGGCGAAGGGGGTACAGCATATCCTCGAAACAGCTGTATGCTGCATTATTGTGTTATTTGTGCTTATATACGTTGCTTAAGTTTTCCATATTCCTTCGCACAAAATGTACTTTATTTATTGATTACTTATTGCCCGATACCAGTACTTTGTGTGGCCACCTTCGTTTTTCATAACGGACGGAAAACGACGTGGAATCCTCTTAATGAGGGATTTGTAGTCGTCACTTGAAATGTCTTTGCACCACACGTACTTTATCGCATCAATTAAAGTTTGGAAATTTGGTGGCTGCTTTTTAACTACTGGGTCTATTAAAATGGTTTTAAAATTCCGAGGCCGGGACAGTGACCAGGGCAGTTAAGTACGTTTATGTTTCTTCCCTGTAGGTAGTCCATTACTGTCTTTGATGTGTGGCATGGAGCATCATCGTGCATAAAGATCGTGCATCTGTGCAATTGTGCTTATCAACTTTTCACGTAACATAACCACATAAATAAGACCATTTATGGTAGTGCTCTGGGCAAAAAGGATAATAAAGCAATACCTGACGATGACATATAGTACCCCCCATATCATCGGACTTGGCGAAAGTTTCACGGTGCTAGCGGTGTATTTTGCACGAAACATTTTGGTCTTTTGGTCGTCGAACACGTTTTGATTGGTTGGGATGCAAATTGACACACAGTTGATTCATCAGATATAAAGGACCACTCTTCAGCAGTCCACGATTGATGGACGCTTCGTAAACTTGAGTCTCTCCTATTTCGGAGTTAGACTACGTTCATAGGCAGGTTTGTAGGACTTTAATCAAAAATCTTTGGCGAGACGTTGGAAAGTGTTAATACTAATATCACACCCTTTTGAATGTAGAAAGGGCGTGATTTTGGGAAAAATTTGTTTGTGCAAAATTTGTTTTGATTTTGTGCGTGAAAGGGCGCTATTGCAAGCTCTTATCGTTGAAGTGGACTCTGTAACTTTATCTGAGTTAAAATGAAAGAACTGCATATTTAAGCTTTGCCTGCAATAGTTGCATGCAGCTTCTCGAAAATGCTTTACTAACCTCGTAGTGGTTGAATTATTAGGGGTTTTAGAGCATGGATCTTTACTTCTGAAACTCTTTAAAGGCACTCTCATAATGGCTAGAGAAATATTGCTCTAAAATAAGAAAAATTTGCCCGTGGTAAAACGCTATGGTTTTTGATTAATAAAAATGTATCGTCTGACGTATTAAAAACAGCAGACAATATTTCGTGAGAGTATGTCACTACCATTTAACTGAAATTCTAATATTTTAATTTCTCTGTACACCATATGATATTTATGATCTTTATTTATTTATTATCCAGGTCATCCAGCTCACCTAAAGGGTATGGAGCAGCTACAGGGGGCCGTCAGGAAAAACACAGAAATAACGATACACAAACCTACAAAAACAATATACATAGAAATATACAAAATACAGACAGGAAACAACACAATAGAAAACATACAAAGGAAAAAAAAACACCTTGAAAACGGTTGGGATTGATATAAAAAAAAATTAGGTAAATTCAAATAATTTGAAATCCCCATTGCAAGGAAAATTCGTTTTAAATAAAGGAAAGCAGAAATTTTTAAAACTCTTTTTAAATAATAAATTACGATCCAATTAAAGTCACCAAAATACTATGAAACGCATTAAAAAAAACATAAGATATAACAATAGAAAAATTTACAGAATCAGCCCAAAACTAGATGAAAAAAAAATACGTTCATGCGTTCATTAAGTAGTTGTCAACTTGATCATGATCAATTCTGCAGCAAAGATATAAAATTATTTCAGACAGATGTATTTATTGAGTTAAAGGGAAATGTCACACAAAATTTGGAACAGTGTAAAATGTTATTGACCCTATAGTTTAAAGCAGTAGCCAACACATTAATAAGGAACCTATTCAGAAATACTTTTGGCAATAAGAACACAGTTTTTAACACTTAACAACAAAGTTAAAAAGTGTTTATGACTTTGTTCATTCTGTCTGTCTGTCTGTCCGTTAGCACGATAACTGCCGTAAAAATGACTTAATCAAAATGAAATTTTAGTATGTTGTTCAGACGGTCTGTAGGACCTATGGGAATATAAATGAATAATATCACCCAATTCGTTTTGGATTGAACCCGGGTTGAAAAAATGAAATACATTGAGCCCTATGGGACCTAATTTGTCAAACATTTTTTAAGCGGATTTAAAATTCACAAATTGCTTCGAAAATTTTAGGTAATATTCAAATTGTTCCATAAAATATATAAAAAAAAATTCAGCGAAATATGTTTAGTAGTTTTTTAAATAAAAATTAAAATAATAATAAAACCTCTTATATGAAGCGATAATGTGACCATGATATGAAAAGATCACGTGACCCACTTCAAAATGATATATGGCATCCATCTTGTCTCAAAATCGTGATTTTTAAAGTTCTTTTTAATTCATATTGAGTGTTGCATCCGTCCTAAAACTACTTTATTTTTGCTTAAATTCGCAATTACAATATGCTCGAGTTTAAATGCTCATCCAAATTTGATTATTTCTACAACGAAGCCTATTTTTCACCTATGTAAAATGTAAACAGCAAAATATGTAGAATGAGTTGTATTACAATTGCTGTAATTCTTTAACACAAAATCATTTAGTTCATGGAGTCTGCATAGATGATGTGAATGAAATATTCACTGATTTTAAAAAGAGAAGGACGATTTTTTTCGATGAAGTTTTACGCATAGAGTTAATTACTTGTAGTTCCATGGTCTTAATTTTTAAATAAAGTAAATTATTGTAGTATTGGGATGAATGACATGAATGGGAATTATTTATGAATGAAATGTTGCTTTTATAGAGAGAGCCAGGCGTGTTATTTTTTCTACGACGTCATTTGAATTAATTTCAGTTGTTTTCGATGAAATTTTCAAATATAATAAATGATCGTAGTATTATGATAATTCTAAAATTATTACCGAAGAATATATCACTTTTTAGAGATGTTTAAATCAGGTAATCTATATTTCAATGCCGTCATTTGAATGAAGTTCATTTTTTCGATGAAGGTTTAAGTTTTCAAATATAATAAATTAATGTAGTATTGTGATAAGTTTTAAAATATTACCGAGGAATGTATTGCATTTTAGACCTGTTTAAATAAAATTGCACTGAAGTTGGAAAGTGTTTCATAATCAATGCTTTAAGCATGATTGATCTTTCTTGTATAATGTATCTCTTTTTCCTTTCTGGAGGATATAACGAGAGTCAGAATTTAATTGAATTTGTTTTTCTCACTATATTCAATAATTTTTATTTAAAAAACTACCTAACACACACACACACACACACACACACATATTTTACTGATATTTTTTTATATGTGTTATGGGATAACTTAAATATTTCCTAAAATTTTCGAAGCAATTTGTGAATTTTAAATTCGCTTAAAAAATGTTTGAAACATTAGGTCCCATAGGGTTTAATGTATTTCATTTTTAACGCGGGTTCAATAAAAAACCAATTTTGTAATATTAGTCATTTATATTCCTATAGGTCCCACAGACAGTCTGAAAAACATACTAAAATTTCATTTTGATAAAGCCATTTTTACGACAGTTATCGTGCTAACGGACAGACAGACAGACAGAATGAACAAAGTCATAAACACTTTCAATTATGTTGTAAAGTGTTAAAAAAGCCATAATGATTCACGTCTCCAAAGTTATTACAAAGATAGTTAGATGTTAATTTAATTTTGAAACAATAGAGGTAATCTAAAAATGGGCCATGATCAGTAAAGAAGTACTTTACATATCGACCATATAATATTAAAATTTGAGGAGCGCGGCTTTTAGAAAAATATATTTGCAAATAGGTTTCTTTCTTCTTTTTTCTTTTTACCAGTGCTTAAGTAACCCAAAACACACAATTTGGGAATTACCAATTAGAATATGCTATTTTTGTGTCCAGGCGCTTGATTATTCGTCCAAACATCGGTCGGATTGCGAATTATTTTAACGTCACATGGCCAGGGCCGCCTATAAGGGGGGGGGGGTGCGGACACCAGAGTAGAAGAGTCCGGGTTGCAGAAGAGCCAATATTTTATTTTTGGGACTGGAGAAAACATGAAAAATTCACAAAAATGAGAACATAATATATGGTGGGCGACCCGTGATAAATGTTTGCAAGAGTCCGGGGAGGGGGGGGGGGGCGTGATAAATGTTTGTAGGGGTCGTGATAAATGTTTATAGGGGGCCCCGTGATAAATGTTTGTAGGGAGGAGCTGCAATTTCTATGGACGGCCCTGAGACGGCAATGCTTCGGGGAACACATTGCCCCTTTATGGACGCCACAATATCCATGCTCGCAGTTGTAACAGGAACCCGCAACCCGGCAATCGAGAGAGCAAGAGGAAACCTTACCTTTAGACCTCTCAGCTACCGGGTCGGCAGAGACAAGAATATAAAAATTTGAAGTCGGTAATGCGACAAAAAAATCCAGACAATCGCGTGATACACAGTCAGTCGGCATCATGTCGCGTTGCACAATTTCCTTCCTATCTTCGTCCATGAACTCGTTCTTCTAACACCCCAGTTACGCAACGCTTTGTTATGTCGCTCCTTGTCTCCCCCTCTTATTAGTTAACCCCTAGCTTTCTCCCCATTCTTTCTTCTCATGCAAATTCTTACCTATATCCTGGGGACAAGCAGGTAAGTGGTGCCATTTCCGTGCCCAATTATGTATTTTCAGACACATGGCATAAAATAAATTAGACACATAGTATGAAATAAAGTAGTAATGAGTTATGCTGTGTTTTTAACGATGATTGTACTTTTTACTTTCCCTGCAATACATGGTAATGTATAGGGAAAGTATTGGAATCATGTCGAAAATCGCAACTCGAGTTTTCGACGGATCTACACGTTTCGAGACCTCTGGAATAAGAAAAAACTATTTTTAGTGTGACGTCTGTGTGTGTGTCTGTGTGTCTGTCTGTCTGTCTGTCTGTGCAAATTTTGTATCCACTCTAACTAAAAAACTAATTGACCGAATTTCATAAAATTTGGTAGGTAAGTCATTTGTGGGCGAATCTGGTGCTGATTAGTTTTGGGTACGATTCGGGATAAAAGAACCCGCCTTTTTTTTGCGAAATGGCCCGCAAAAGCTTGTATCCTCTCTAGCTGACAAACTAATGGATGAACATGAAATACATTGAACCCTATGGGACCTAATTTTTCAAACCTTTTTTAAGCGAATTTAAAATTCATATATTGCTTCGAAAATTTTAGAAAATATTCAAATTATCCCATAAAATACATAAAAAAAATTTCAGTAAAATATGTTAGGTAGTTTTTTTAATAAAAATTATTTAATATAGGGAGAAAAACAAATTCAATTAAATTCCAACTCTCGTTATATCCTCCAGAAAGAAAAATTAGATATATTATATAATAAATATCTTTCCAAGAGTTTAATTATTTTACATATGAGAAAGGTTTCAAATTTTAAAATAAATATGGTAGATAACAATTTTTCAAATTTTTAAATAAAATAAATTATTATAGTATGTATTGGGATGAATGAAACGATTAGAAAAATGTTTATGAATAAAATGCTGCTTTTATATAGAGGCGATTTATATTTCAATGACGTCATTTGAATAAAGTTCATTTGTTTTCGATGAAGTTTTCAAATATAATAAATTATTGTAGTGTTATGATAATTTAAAAAATATTACCGAGGAATGTATCGCATTTTAGAGATGTTTAAACCAGGCAATTTATATTTCAATGCCGTCATTTGAATGAAGTTCATTTTCTTCGATGAAGTTTTCAAATATAATAAATTAATGTCGCATTGTGATAATTTTAAAAATATTAGCGAAGAATGTATCGCATTTTAGGGATGTTTAGATGAAATTGCAATTGAAGTTGGAAAGTGTTTCATAATCAATGCTTTATGCATGATTGATCTTTCTTGTGTAAAATGTAAACAGCAAAATATGTAAGATGAGTTGTATAAGAATTGCTGTATTTCTTTAACGCAAAAGTATTTAGCTCTTGGAGTCTGCATAGCTGATATGAATGAAATATTCATTGATTTTACAGAGAGAAGGACGATTTTTTTAGATGAAGTTTTAAGCATAGAGTTTAATTACTTGTAGCTCTCTGGTCTTAAATTTTTAAATAAAATAAATTATTTTACTACTGTGATGAATGAAATGAATGAGAAAATGTTATGAATGAAATTCTGCTTTTATAAAGAGAGCCAGGCGTGTTATTTTTTCTATGACGTTATTTGAATGAATGTCAGTTGTTTTCGATGAAATTTTCAAATATAATAAATTATTGTAGTATTATGATGATTTTAAAAATATTGCCGAGGAATGTATCATATTTTAGAGATGTTTAAACCAGGCAATTTATATTTCAATGCCGTCATTTGAATGAAGTTCATTTTTTTCGATGAAGGTTTAAGTTTTCAAATATAATAAATTAATGTAGTATTGTGATAAGTTTTAAAATATTACTTAGGAATGCATTGCGTTTTAGAGATGTTTAAATAAAATTGCATTGAAGTTGGAAAGCGTTTCATAATCAATGCTTTAAGCATGATTGATCTTTCTTGTTATCTTTTGCCATCGAAAATCGTCTGTTCCAATAACAATATTTGAAGGCTAAATTTCCACGGATATTTTTAATCTCTTGCCCTTGAAAATCGTCTGTTTCAATAAATGTGAATTTGAAGGCGAAATTTCCACGGATTTTTTATCTTTTGCCCTTAAAAATCGCCTGTTCCAATAAATGTGAATTTGAAGGTGAAATTTCCATAGATTTTCGCCATTAAATGTTCATAACTTTTAAAGTAATTCGAATTTTTAAAAAATTTCACCGATCCATATCGCCTGGTAATCTGAAGTATTTCTATATCGAATTTCGTCACTATCCAAGGCTTCTGTTTTCCGCTGATGACGATACAGACTCACAGACACACGTCTTTTATTATGCAAGATACTCGCAGTGAGTATTGAGTATAGGGATTGATAAAAAAGTTTGATGTTGTCAAAACAACGTTCCCTACAGATTTACAAATTTCAGCAATGTAAATTAAATATTAACGTATGAAAGAATATTTAGTTCAAAACAATTTAAATTTCTAATACCTTGAGAATGACTCGTTTCTTTCCAACACCATTTCTGGCTGAAGGTACTTTTTAACGTTAAAAACATTGTCACGCGATATTATTGCACATCTTTGATCTCATATGGAAAAATATAAAAATATACTCATAAAAGAATTAAATATGCTCAATATGTTCAAATGAGCGAATTAGCTCATTTGATCATATTGAGCATATTTAATTCTTTTATGAGTATATTTTTTCATATGAGATCAAAGATGTGCAATAATATCGCGTGATAATGTTTTTAACGTTGAAAAGTACACTGAATTTGAGCGCTTTTGTAATATTATTTTAAGGTACCCAATTTACTTATATTTCGCTCATGTATAACTTGACAATTGGAACTATTACTAACATCTGCTAAACAATGTACTCCATTATGTTAAAATATGTCAATTATAATTTCATCCATTTGGTGTCATTTTCGTAACTTTAACGTCATTTTTTACCAATTTGATGACATTTTCGCCCATTTGGTACTACATTAAAAAAGTCACCAGTTTGGCGATATTTTGCCAAATTATTGTGTCGTTTCAAGCAATTGTGTCGTTTATTTACATTATTTATACATTTTTATATATTTGATGATACTTGTTACTGTACATTTTTATGTAATTTTGTAGATGCAATATTATCTAGAGAACGATTTAAGCTAACATTCTAAAGTTTAGGTCATTTGTTTTGAAATAAAATTACATATAAAATAATTATATATTTAATATTATGGAATATCTTGATATTTTCGTGATTTTTTCAAAAATTCATTCGAAAAATTGGAGGGTCTTCAGCACATTTGACCGTTTTTAAAATCAATAGACTTCTAGTATTCTCAGAATGTAATAATCGTAATAAATTTTGTTCGAAATGATCCATTCGTTCGCGAAATATCTCATCAACAGACTCTCTCTTTCTCACACATATATATACACACACACACTAACACACACATACTAGCACACATACACACACACTAACATGCAGTAATACACAGACTAATACACAGTAACACACACACACTAACGCACAGTAACACACACACACACACACAGTAGCACACACACATATACACACATAATCACAGAGATCCCCTCAAAAACGTTCGAATAGAATTTAGAGATGGTTGTTTTCCCTATATATGATGCTGTGTATGTATAAGGAAAGTAAAATGATGTTATTCAATTTCTTATACGATATACACTTAACATCATAATAATGACAATTGTAATTTTCTGCAAGCTTTCATTTGCAAGCAGTTAACTTTTAAATACGCTTTCAAACATTTATTTTCTGAAGTTGGCAACAGGTCAGTTAACAGGGTAAATTAGATAAACCACAGTAGCATGGAATTAGGAAAAAGAGATTAAAACTCATATGGGCGAAATTCTTCAGAGAATTACATCGTTGCAAGTGTAGCACGTCCTGTTTGTTTTCATTCGACAGGAAAGCGTAGTATTTAGTAATATATATATATATATATATATATATTATTTTTCATTTAAATTTTATTAATTACGAGTATGCTTTGTTTCTGGTTATAGAAGAGGCTACAGTACAAAATAAAGTGGTCGAGAAAATAAATTTGTGTACGCGGGAATATTATTTTTAGTAATTTTACTTTCCCTGTAATGTATAGGAAAAGTATTGGAATCATATCAAAAATCGCAAATCGAGTTTTCGACGGATCTACACGTTTTGTGACCTTTAGATTTTAGAACACGAAAAAAATTTTTTTTAGCTTGACGTCTGTGTGTCTGTCTGTGCAATTTATGTATTCACTCAAATATGTATTCACTCATGTGGCTCAAAACACTGAATTTATGTATTCACTCATGTGTCATTTATGTATGTCATTTATGTATTCACTCATGTGTCATTATGTATGTCATTTGTGTATTCACTCATGTGACTCAAAAACTAATAGCTCGAATTTCATAAAATTTGGTAGGTATGTCCCTTGTGGGTGACCCTGGTGCTGATTAGACTTTGGTACAATTCGGGATTAAAGAACCTGCTTATTTTTGTGAAATGGCTCGCAAAAATTACCTGTATCCACTCTAGCTGAAAATCTAAGCGACGCAATTGGTAGGTAAGTCTCTTGTGAGTTACCCTGATGATGATTTGATTTTGGTACGATCCTAAAAAAAAGAATCTACATTTTTTTTTTTGCAAAATGGCCCGCTAAAAACGTCAAAATCTAAAATTAAAGACTCCGTATGCTCAAATGCATTCATTAAATGCTTGTTTTTCATGTAATTTTTGACGATGAAAAGAATAAGACCAACCCCATTACTCTAGGACAAGTCTTTCTCGAGATATTTTAGTTTTTCACATTTTCGATACGCCGGTTTAAGTCCAGTTACAAAATGAAAACGAAAGCTGAATTAAAAGTTTCAATGCAGTGTAACTCCAATTAATGATGAGTGTTATTTAATGCAATTAAACTCAGCGAATTATTAATGGAATAAAGAGTAAACGAATTTGAGTGTGCAGGGAAAGTCATGTGCTGCTCACATCAGATTTTTTGTGTACTGCACTGATGATTTATTTCTGAGAAATTAATTGTTTATGTGAATATTATTTAATTCATTGAGATATGCCTCCGCCATAGAAATCAGAGACTGAAGAATGGCGAGCGCGAGCTGTGACGAGCGCAAACGGTGGACAGCACATGACTTTCCCGACAATGCTACGATTTTACTTCTTTCACAACGAAATAATTATGTGCAAGATCCAAGGCGTAATACTTTTGGCATGAAATTAACATGATGTAAATTAAAATTTGGATACTTTTGGCAATTTATTAGTCCAAACAGAAAGACATACATATACATACATATATATATATATATATATATATATATATATATATATATTCACTCGATTCCATTTATTCAATTTCCAAACTTCTTGCATAGCTCATCGTGCTACACTAGGCTTCTGATTTGCAATTTTTTTACCTTTACCTTCAGTTTACAAGCAATTTTCTTTGGTATTTCTCGGGTATATATATATTACAAGTAATTATAAAAATCTTCAATTATATATATATATATATATATATATATATATATATATGTATATATATATATATATATAATAGTAGCTTGAAAATCCAATGAACGAAAAGTAAGAAGATGCAACACGATAAACCTAACTTTCTAAAACACCCACAGAATAAAATATAATACAGCAAATCATCAATTAAATGGAAAAAAATACAAAGCACAAGCTATCAAGTTACAGAAAATCAACAAAATTCAAAGGTATGGAAACGAAAAAAGAAAAACAACGATAAAACAAGCTATATTGCTATACACATGAAAAAGGGCTAAGCCTAAACAAATGGAAATGTTTACTTCGTAAAATTCGTTCCCAAGTCCAAGTATTTTACGAAGCAGACACAAAACATGTATGTTTCTGAAGAAATAGATAGATTATATCTATAATATATATTATATATATATATATATATATATATATAATGGGAGAGTTTTATTTTTACTTGTAATAAAGAGATATATATATACCTGAGAATTACCATTCACAGAAAAATGCTGTATATAAAAAATTGAAATGAAAATAGACGGAAGTGGCAACTATAAGACTATACAGCAAGCTGTTGTATCTAATAAACAGTAAAGTAATAATTATAATATCATATATTATAAATCTTTTTTAAGGAGGTACTAAAAGTATATATATATATATATATATATATATATATATATATATATACTTACGCTTTGATTTTGTTTTATCGATTCCTTTCCATTGATGTTTTTTGTTTGTTTACTGCTTGATGACTAGAGATTTGCATTTTATTTTCCACTTGATTGATGATTCTCTGTTTGATACTTTTATTTGCAAGGCATTTTTTAATGTTGTTTTTTTTTTAGTTGAAATTTCTCTCTATTCTTTCATTGGATTTTTTTTAAACTTTTATTATATATATATAAATAAAAATTGAAAAATTTTAATCGAAAACTATGCATAACTATATATATATATATATATATATATATATATATATATATATATATATATATATATATAAATATATATATATATATATATATATATATATATATATATATATATATATATATACGCGCTAAAATCTCACCAGGGGAGGGAGAGCCCAGTGATCAGGGCACGGGGATTTCATTCTGAAGACCCGGGTTTGATTCCTGTCTCTGCTCAAACTGTCTCCATGTTCAGAGTACAGTACAAGTTAAATATTTTGATTTGAAAGTACTTCCGAGAGGTTGGTGGTAGGAGAATAAGGGTAGGGTTACTGTGGATGTCGCCCCCACAGGGTTCAAGTCTAAATTAGGTGGTATTGTCCCGGCTATTCAAACAAATACCTCACACTTTCGGGTAAGTCGGACGATCTGGATCGAAAGAAAGAAAGAAAAATCTCATTAAAATGCAATGGACATTTTATTAATATATAATGAAATAAATGACTATTGGTAATTCTTCGGCGTCAGAATAGAAAACTATTACAAAAAATACCCTCTCTCGTGAATGGAACGAATTTGATTTTCGCGGAGAATGTTAACAGATTGGTTGCATAATATAGTATATAGAAGCTGGACCTATTTAATGATACATCCTACTTTTTAATTTTATGAATTTTGTTCTTTTATAAATTTATTTGAAAAACGTGCAATATCTTGAAAACAATTCAAGATAATATTCTAAAGTTTGCGTCATTCATTTTGTAATCATTAAACCAAAAGACCATAATTGATATAATTCTGCTAAAAGTACAATACCGTTTATTTATAACATTTATTTTTATATCCATTTTTGTTTTTTGTTTTTATATCCATTCCCGTAGTATTTAAACCCGAAGGCCGTAATGGAAATAATCCATTTAAAAATTCAATAACGTTCATTTATAAAATTTATTTTTAAACGCATTTCTTTTTAATTTAAATCGAAAGAAAAAATAATAACATATGATACTGGTAACATAACTATTTTTAAATAAGAAATTTTCGGTTTTCTAAAGAAAAAAAAAAACACGTCAGATATCGTTATGTGTTCCTCCCAGCTCTTCTTACAGTTAAAGGTTAATATAATCGTAAAAAAAATCGTTTAAATCGTTGAATATTTGCGAGAATTGTCCTGCGGGAATTATCCTCAAAGGTGGACAGAGACACAGATATCATTGAAATAAATTATTGATCCGTATTCAGAGATATTCAAAACGTGTCAGTTCATCAAAATTCGAGAGTTGTATTTTTGACCCCATCACAGTACTCTTCTCCATGTTCTATGTATAAAGTAGTGAAAATAAAACCGAAGAGTACATGCGTTGTGTAATCGAAAAGAATTCGCTTCGCGTGCAACATGTCACGTAATTATGGAAGGTGTACAGACAAACGACCTCTGCTGATCGCTGTGGACAGTGGTCACGTGCAGTGCGGGGGGAAGTGGAATGTGTGTCGCCAGAAATTTGTCAACATAAAATGGCAACAGCTGTCACGAATCTCCTATTATTTAATAATAGATTACCGCCATTATATATGTATGATTGATTACAAGTAGTTATCTAATAACACGATAGTGAGTAAATTGAAAACTTTGCGCTATGAATACACAGGGTTCCCAATAAGGTTCTTAACACGCCAATAACTTTGTAGGGAAAGGTTAAAGAGTCTACACGTTAGGTCTAGTTGTGATGTAGTGATCATACAGGAATGCAGGATCATTCATATGTACTGGAATCTATAATGTACATAAAACTTTCACTACTTCTTTAAGGAAAGTAGGCGTGTGAAATAAATCTGATGTGGGCAGCATATGACTTTCCTTATATAATGCAATGCATTGACTTATTTCACAGTGAAAAAAAAAATCTGATGTGGGCAACACATGATTTTCCTTATGTAATACAATGAATTTACTACTTTTACAGTAAAAAAATAGATTATTTTTATAGAAGTTATTTATATTCTTTCCAAGATATTGAATTTTCGTCAATGAGTCGTCATTTTCTATATCATCATCATCAATGAGTTGTCATTGATTTAGCGTCATTTTTATCCATTTGGCGAGTTTTTCGTTAATATAGCAACATTTTAAAAAGTCGCCAAGTTGGCGACATTCCACCAAATTCGTTTCCAAAATCTCGCCAAGCGTTATGGACGAAGAAATAAGTTATTCTTACAGCAGATAAATGACTATTGGCGTTCAAATACAAAAGTATTACTCAAAATCTTTTTTCATGAATGGAACGAGCTAGATCCACGAGAATGATGTCACCCAATTTATCGCATGGTATTACATATGAAAAGTGAACATGTTTCTCAATAGGATTTTTTTTTATTTTATATGACTTTTTGATAATTTTTTTAAAAATGTGCAATATCTCGAGAACGGTTTATGTTAGCGTTCTAAAATTTATGTTGATCATTTTCTAATGAAAAATTACATAAGAAATGTCTATTTGCGTAACTTTATTAGCGATTTTGATTTTTTGACGATTTTTTCAAAATTTCACTCGAAAATTTAGGAGGGTTCTGAACATTCGATTGCGTATAAAAACAATAGGCTTCCAGTATTCACGTATTCTAATTTTTGAACCAAATTTTGTTCGATTCGGTCCATGAGTTCGTCAGTTATCGTCTCCACACACACACACACACATACTTTCACACACACACACACACACACACATATACTTTTACACACACACACACATACCTTCACACACACACACACATACCTTCACACACACTCACAGACATCACTTCAAAAATGTTTGATTCGTGATCAGGGATGCTTGAAACGTGCTCTCCCATCGAAAACTCGAATTCGAATTTTCGACCCCCGTCACAATACTTTCCTTATACATTATGTATATAAGGAAAGTAATAACGAGAAGATCCAAGTCACATTGTGTTTGTGAAGTTGAATTGTACATTGAGCGCTTTTCCGGAGGACAACATGTAAAACTATTTCGTACCCAATTAACTTATATTTCACGCAATTCTAAATTGCCAATTATTAATATGGATAGCACCCTTAATATAGTCTATATATCAAAATATTTTAATAATTGATTCATTAATATGGCGTCTTTTTCGCTAACTTAGCGTCATTTTTGCAACTCCTAAATACTCCATCATCATCATAACTCATCGTGCCTAGTGGCACATAAGGCCTTCAGCTTGCGCCGCCACCCTGGTCGATCCTGTGCCGCAGTCCTTGCTTCTGACCAGCTCACCCATCCCATCAGATTTCTCTCCTGCTCCACCAATCCCCTCCAAGTAAGCTTGGGTCGACCCCAAGATCTTTTTTCTTCAGGCGTCCAAGTAAGTGCCACAGCAGGGATGTTATGCTGCAGCATTCTTAAAACATGCCCAGTCCATTTCCATCCACGTTTTTTTATCCCCATCTCTCAATTGCCTCTTGTCCAGTACTCTTGTAGAGTTCAGTGTTAGTAATAACATAAGGCCAAAATACTCCCAAAATTTTCCTGACATTTAGTCAGCGAGGTATTTAACTTGTTGCATTGGCCCTTTGTTAATTTCCATGTTTCGGCTCCATACAGTAAAACGCTTTTCACTAAGGAATTAAAAAAGGTTGATTTTGGTTTTTAAATTAAGGTTAGTAGTTATCCATATTTTATTTAGTTTTCTAAAACAATTCTGAGCTTTTTCAATTTTTTTTTTGATTTCTTCATCTGTTCCACCCTTCTTGTTCACCAGTCCTAAATACTTACTCCTCCCTAATACTCCTCCTAATTTCTCCCCTTTTAATAATTATTACCTTATAATACTATAGTACAAAAAAAATAACTGTTTCCCCCCAACAATTTACGAATTTGAGGTTTTGATGGTCTTACAGATTTTAAGAAACGACTAAAAATGTTTAGTTTTAAGGGGAAGGTGGACGTTGAAATAAGCAAAAATCGACTAAAAAAAGTTTTAATATATAACATTATTTTACACATTTAACATTTGCTTACGGGCAGGACAGCGTCCATCCCAAACGAAGAACCTCCCAAAAAGACAGGTATTTGACATATCCTATCCCAAACAGTTCGACCCCCCTTTGCAGATATTGGCGCCCATGGAAATCGCCGGCAGAAGCATTGCACCTGCAAGCAGGTGCAATGTACCCGTCTTTTTGGGAGGTTCTTCGTTTGGGATGGAAGCTGTCCCACCCGTAAGCAAAAGGTTAAATGTATTATTTTCGAAACGGAATTTTGAAAGGTTTTACATTTTTAAAATGCTCCATGCGTCTTAAATTTTGTCTGAGATGCATGAAATTTGGCAAGAAGACACCTCTCATACTTTTTAATGAAACTGGGTATGCATTTTATAATTGGACTATATTAAGGTAATAAAAAGTGAATAAGAACCTAATTAAATGATGAAAATTAAGTTTTAATGCAGAAAAATATTTTTTAAAAATTAACTTTCTAAGAGATTTAAAAATGAATACCCAAATTTGTTCATAATGTGTTTTTGAGTGATAATAATGTAAAATGAATCAAAAATGTGAACAAATGGCACGCAAAGAACATTTTCAAATTTTCGTTAAAAAAAATTAAATTAAAAGAAAAATACAAAATTATAACAAAATTGAAAAAAAAAATTTAATGGTATTGTATATAGTAATGTTAAGAGGAATATTTATACAAATTTTCACGTTTCTAAGTCAATAAATAAATAAAAAAAATTTCAACGTCCACCGTCCCCTTAAGATGTTAATTTGTAGTTAAAATAAATGTACTTTACATATATGGAACCAAAGCGGTAAAATTATAAGAACCTCTGTAACCTGTACAAATGAGAGCCACATAGAACATTTTCTAGGAAGTGTGTGTGTGTGGGGGGGGGGGGAGGGGGGAAACTGATCTCAAACTCAAAAGTAAAACGTATAACATAGACTATCTCGATACCCTTGATCGCCACTTTTTTATTTATTTATTTATTTATTTTGAAACCGTGAGTTATGGGGCCTTCAATGTAATTAATGCCTGATTATGAGTGATTTTAGATCATCGAACTGCTTTCAACTTCAGCAAACGCCTATTTTGTATTTATTAGAGAAACATTTCTTGATTGACCTTAATTCGCCCTTGCATATTGTCTCTGCCCATTCTATCGTATAATTGTCATGTCACCAGACGACTCTAATTACAAAGAACAGAAGCTTATCGTGTTATATTAAAAGACGCGCCGCTGCTCAAACGATTTTTATCAACGAATAACAACAACAAACAACTTCACGTTTCTGTCAATTAAAAAAAAACGCAAATGTACCTTAACGAGCTATATAAACTCATCGCCAATCGAATGAGCAAATTTAATGAATATATGCTCGGCGATGTCTGTCATCGATTTAAAAATAATCTTAATCATTCTCAAAGCTACTACGCTCTGATTATTTCATTCTAAACTTATCGCAGATTGGCTCTCTCTTGGCGTTGGAAAATCTCGCCAAAAGTTTGACATCGCCAGGTACGGTTACCGGAGTTTCACTATTCCAAAGAATTTGAGATCGTGCGGACGTAAGTGCATTTCGACAGATTTTTAACGAACGTGTTTTTACAGTTTATTCGAATTTTTGATTTTGTTTGACACATAATTGCCGGTGGTTCGAACGACGTGATGTGCTTGGGATATTTTCTGCCTCTAAAAGGATATTTTAGGGGTTAGAAGAGAAAAGATTCCGAAGACTGGATATTTTTTTTTATTATTTGAGAATTATTTATTGCAGGTTAGTCATTGAATATTTGTTCTTATTGCATACAAGAGATGAATTTGATTACGGAATTAAGTGATATCTTTTATGAATTACACTTTTCAATATAATTTTTCTGGGTGCTGTAAAATTCTTGATTAAATTATGAATTTTTTACAGGTAAATTTAGTTCTATAAAATTATTTGTTACTACATAAAACTTTTTATATAACTCAATTAGATAAATCGCTCATTTTTTGTAGTTCCCGAATAAAATGTGTCGTTCTTAAAAGAGAATACATTTTAAAATCGTCTTATAAATTTTATAGATTTTTGTTTTTAGTAAATGCAAATGTAACTTTTCCTTACCGACTTAAAATATCATCTTTAAGATGGGATACATCGCGATTTTTTATGCTTCTCGAAAAAAATATGTTTAAGATAATTTATTTATCTCTTTTAAATTTTATATAGATTTTTCCTTTTATGCAAATAAATATTTTTCTTACTGACTCTAATTTCCATTTTCTATTAAAAAAACTCTGATGTGGGCAGCACATGACTTCTTTCTCTGCAGGCTCGTATTCACGTTCTCTTTATTTTTTAAATAATTCATTAAATTGAGTTTAATTGCACAAAATAATACCCATAATTATTTTAAATTGCACTGAATTTGCACTCTTAATTCAGTTTCGTTTTCATTTGGTAACTGAACTTATTTTCAAAGGTGACAAAGCGATAATACAAAAACATTAAAATATCTTGAGAACGGCTAGTCTTAGTGTAATGGGGTTAGTCTTATTCTTTTCATCGTCAAAAATTACGTATAAAACAAGCATTTAATTGAAATATTTGAGCATACGTAGTCTTTTATTTTAGATTTTGACGATTTTTGCGGGCCATTTCGCCAAAACAGCTTGGTTCTTTTTTTTCGAATCTTACCAAAATCTAATCAGCATCAGAGTAACCCACAAGTGAGATGAATCAATACAAGTGACTTATTTACCAAATTTTGCGAAATTTGGTCTATTAGTTTGTCAGCTAGATTGGATACAAGCACTTTTTGCGGGCATCAGCACCAGTCACTCACAAGGGACTTATCTATTAAATTTTATGATATTCGGTCCATTAGTTTTTTAGTTAGAGTGGATACATACATTGCACAGACAGACAGACACACACACACAGACGTTACGCTAAAAATGGTTTTTTTCGTATTTTAGCAGTGTCAAAACGTGTAGATCCGTTGAAAACTCGAGTTGCGATTTTCGGCATGATTCCCACACTTTCCCTATACATTACCATGTATTTATTGCAAGGAAAGTAAAAATGATCAACATTTTGAATTATTTGTGGAATACATAGCACATCTGAAGGAAAATTATTATATGACGTTTTACAAAAATTACTATCGAAATTAAGCTGCAAGAAAAATATTTTGTTATTAACACTATAATACCATAAAAAGTTCTTGAAAAGTATTTATCGGTTTCAAAAGTAAGAACTTGAAACCGATTGATGCATTATATCAACTGTTTATGCTGTTATTAAATAAGTATTTTCGTTGCAGAATAATGTTGGGATAAAAAAATGAATCTTCGGTTTTGATTGCAGTATATGTTTTGAGACCTTCCCCCCCCCCCCCCCGAGTACGAAGTCGTCAATCATTTTTTAACTATTTCTGTGCAGGTCTGTTGGTTAGTGAATCTGGAGTATTTTTATTTTCAAAAATCGATATGAAACAAAATAATTGTTGCAAAGGTTGTATTTATTCTATATGCAATTTTTCATTTAATAACCTTATATATAAAACGCTACTGCATGAATCATAAAAGTAAAATATGGTCATGCCTCGTTATTTATAGAAATTCGACTAAACTGCTGTCTTTTCTTTATACCCAGACCGCCCTAGAAGGTGTAAAGTAGATCAGATAAGGCGATCCAATTTATATCAGAACCTAATGGGAGTGGCAACCACGGTGACCATACCATCCTTACTCTAACACATTACCTCGTGGGTGATCGTTCGGACTTACAGATCTAACGTGCCCATACCCCGCATAGACACTGAGATAATTTTGGGTGGCGGGAACCGAATTCGTATCAACCGTGTGCAATCTCAACGTAATTCGATCTTGTCCCAGACTGCTGCCTTTTGAATAATCTGAAATATTTTTATCTTGAAGGACAGGGCCGCTCATAGGGAGGACGGATCCCACTCCAGTGTGTGTAAGGGGGAGGGGGAGTTCTAAGAGGGGCCCAAATATCCCCTATTTATTTTATTATTTTTATTTTTGAGCTCCATGTAAACATGAAAGATTCACAAGAGGAGGAAAATCAAATATGGAGGGGGGCGTAATTAATCGAGACCCTACAATTCATATAGACGACCATGTATATGAAGGAATTTGTATTTTGCCTCCTAAACTAGTTGATACTTAAGACTCCATTTATGCAGTAAATTTTGACTAACAGTTTATGCAGTTATAAACGAGTTTATTATTGTTAAAAGTGGAAATACATTGCAAGTATTTTTTAACAAGAAATGAATGGACACTCTTGTTTAGGAATTGAGTCGTACTCAAGATATTAGCATCTTTACGTTTCTATTGGAAGCGCCATCTCTCGAAAGACTCTGATGTCAATGGAATTTGCTATGTAATCGGTAATAATAAAAATGCCTTTGGATTTTCAGCACGATCGAGCTATGAAAAATCTCGCTTTTGTGTTGCTCTTCAATAATATCTAAATTTTATGTTCTGTGTCTAAATTTCGTGTTGCTTTCCTTTATTTTTAAATGTTTTAATAAGTGGAAAAAGTGAAAAGTTGGACATGGGGGGGGGGGGATGGACGTCATTCGAAAAACAATGAGGAGGGGGACAAAATATTTGTTTTACATTTCTTCAAATATCATTTCTATGAACTTTGGTGAATTCTGATGGATCCTTGAGGAGGAGAGGGGAGGGGAGGGAGAGAGTTATGACCCGCCAAGTCTCCACCCTGGCGACACCACTGGTTACATTCATCTGATTTTAGCGAGTAACGGAAATTAAAACATAAATGAAACATAATAGTCAAATAATCATCAAAATAATATTAATTTAAAATAAAGCATGTAACAAACTCGTAATGATATTAACTGATTTCGAACGCAAAAAAATCTGATATGAGCAGCACATGACATTCTCTGCAGATTCATGTTCACGTTTTCTTTATTTCTTCAATAATTCATTAAATAGCGTTTAATTTTACAAAATAACACCCATAATTATTTTAAACAACACAGCACTTTTAATTCAATTTTGGTTTTCATTTGGTAACTGGACTTATTGTCAAAGGTGGCTTAGCAAAAATGCGAAAAAAATAAAATATCTCGAGAACGGCTAGTCCTAGAGTAATGGGGTTGATCTTATTCTTTTCATCGTCAAATATTACATATAAAACAAGTATTTAATTGATACATTTGAGTGTACGTAGTGTTTTATTTTATATTTTTGCGGGCCATTTCGTAAAAAAGGCAGGGTTTTCCTTTTTGAATCGTATCAAAATCTAATCAGCAGCAGGGTATCCTTCAAGGGACTTATCCAGCAAATTTTGTGAAATTTAGTCTATTAGTTTTTTAGCTAACGTGGATACAGACAATTTTTGCGGACCATTTCGCAAAAAAAAAAGGGGGGGGGGGCGGGTTCTTTTATCCTGAATCGTATTAAAATTTAATCAGCACCAGGATCATCTAAATTTTATAAAATTCGGTCGATTAGTTTTTGAGTTAGAGTAGATACATACATTGCACAGACAGACAGACACACTAGAGTAGATACATACACACAGACGTCATGCTAAAAATAGATTTTTTGCATTCTAGATGTCTGGAAGTGTGCAGAGCCGTCGAAAACTCAAGTTTCGATTTTTGACATGATTCCAATACTTTCCCAATACATTACCATGTATTACAAGGGAAGTAAAAATACCCTCTATGAACTGCAGTATAAAGGTAGCTCATCTAATTAACGGAACTGGGTTTTTTTCCCCTTGAATTTTTGTTTTATTCCTCTTAGTTCTACAGTAGTAGTATTCATTGAGTATATATACATATCTTTTACGATAGTTTGTTCTAATGCTTTTCAAATTTGATTGACGAGGTTCTCTTTCGTATAACATCCAAAATTCCTTTCACTTTTTGTAATATTCTCAATTCCACAGTATTTTATTCATTAGCACCTTTAAAGTTCTTTTATTAATTTTTTTATTTAATTGCTGAAGTAGCTGACGTAGCTTTCTGAAAAAATGTCTTTTAATTTTAACTCTTTTATAAACTGGTATATTTTGCTGTCATTTATTTAAACGAATGTATTTTGAAGTTTTGTAATGTTGATCTTCTCTTTTTCGAAACTGCTTTTTTTTCTTTATTTTTGCTATATACTACATAATTATAGTTTTCTATTTGCAGGTATTTTTATAATAATTTTGCGCCTGCTTTTCGTACAAACCGAGTTGTTCTTCTGTTTATTTTATGATAGGGCACTAAAGTTTGCAGTCTGTGAAAGTATTTTCAATTCAGTTCTTTTCATTTTTTTCTAGTTTTTGTTTGGCTTTCGCAGCGATTTTCTTCCTGGATCAGACGAAGAGATTATTTATTGACCGATCCTTTTTACTGGTGTTTTTTTTTTTTTTTTTATCCTAAAGGAATTTTTATGTTACCGAAATCTGTTGATACCTATTTATTTTCTATATACTGTACATGGTCGTTTGAGAAAGTTCTTAAGCACCCAATAACTTTATAAGGAAAGGCCTGTGAATGTACTCATTAGATCTATCTGTAGCAAAGTGATCATGACCGATTGAATAAAAATGAATGTAACGCCTCTAGTGAAATTAAAAAAAAAAAGGATAACCACCTCGGCAACAAAGCGAGATAGGACGAAAAAGTCTAATTATAAGGTTGTAGAGCATTGTGCAATGAATAGGATCGACACCAGGAACGCACGAAACGCGTTTATGGAAAGCAATAACTACCGGTAGAAAAGTTGTATAATCAGCGAATAATGTGGTAATACTTGCAAGGTTTGTTAAATTACGTGATCATATTTTTTCTCGAATTCAAATGAGCATTGTTGCTCATTGGGGGGGGGGGGGTCTTTTTGAACAGGCTGAGCATTAGATTCCTGTGCATGTAGATGTTGTTACTTTCCCTATGTAGTATAATGTACAGGAAAAGTATTGGTGAGGGGTTCGAAACTTCGAATTTTAGACGATTTGGAGTGTATTTGTGTGGTGTGTCCATGAGTTTGTGGAGCCGATATCTCGCGAACGAAAGGATTGTTTCAAACGAAATTTGATACTGAAATTACAATTGGTGAATATTGGATATCCTATTGATTTTAAACGCATTCTAATATTCAAAAGCCCCCCCCTCCCACACACACACTAATTATTGAATGAAAATTTGGAAAAAAAAATAATCAAAAAATCAGAACCTTTAATAATGTTACTTAAATAATCATTTTATGTAATTTTTCATTATAAAATGATTGACATAAATTTTAGAACGCTAGCACGGACCTTCTCGATATATTGTACATTTTCAAATAAATTTATAAAAAAAAATCACATAAAATAAAAGACAAGTATTAACTATCGTGAAATATGTTCACTTTTCATATGTAATATTATGCGATAAACGTGTTAACACCATTCTTGTGGATCTAGTTCATTCCATTCACGAGAGAAGATACTTTGTAATAGTTTTGCAATTTGATGCCTATTAATTCGCCAACAGTTATTTAATGTAAGGAAAGCTCTTCTCTTCATTTGTCTGCAACGCTTGGCGATCATTTTGGCGAAATTTGGCGACTTATTTATCGACCTATGGCCAACTGGGCGATATTTCGCCCTATATTAACGTAAATATGGTTAATATTGCAAAAATAACGCAAAGTTAACGAAAATGACGCCAAAGTTGTGAATTAATGATTAAAATATGTTAATATATGAAATATATTGCTTATTGCGGATACTATCTATATTGGTGATTGTCAATTTAGTGTTGTATGAAATGTAAGTTAAAGTAATTGGGTATATCGAAATATTTTTACATGGTGTTATCCGAAAAGCGCTCTATGTACAATTCAACATTGAAAATATATTGCCGTAGTTCTTATACATTATGTTTTCACTGACAAAGGAGTCACTTCAATGCATTATATAGAGAAAGTTATGTGCTGGCCACAATAGATTTTTTTATTTTATCATTCCTGAATAGTACAACCATTCGCCAATAACAACGCCAATGTGTTGTTGTTGTTGTTGAGACCCAGACCGTCCGACCTACCAGAAAGGTGTAAGGTAACAACGCCAATGTGTGAAATAAATGGTTTCTGTTAACAGTTTTATGGCAACCCTGTAATTTTAGAAGTTTTTACTCTAGACATTTCAAACATTATTAAAGTTTTACGCCACACATTTAAGTGGTGGAATAAGAAGCGTAGAAATACTAAATAAATAGAATATGCAGATAACAAAACTAGAACAAAATTTAATGAGCGCTACGAAAAATAAATAATCCATCGAATCGAGACCCGTAACATTTTTTAATAATAAGCAAGAAGTGTTGTGAGGTATGAAATGATTATAAATCAAACAAATTTAAAGGAGATAACAAGTGCGTGGTTTATTTTTTTTTTTTTTTATGACTGAAATAGAGAAAGGCACTGATCCGCTATGAAAGAAAATTAAATTGTAATTTTATTTTTATTTTTTTGCAAGATCTTGCAATCCGTAATTGCGAAAATAGTGAATTGAGCTCGTCAGTTTTGCGCTTGCTTTCAGTTATGCAAATTTGCAAAATCAGTTATATAAAAAAGGTAAAACCCGGCTATGTAAAACAAACGCTTAACTCAGTGTGTAATTTGTATACGTATTTAAGTAAAGTAATTTACAAGGTTGTGTGTTTTTGTTGCCTTTAATATTTTAATGCGTTCATGATCGTAATGTTCATACTAAAAAAATCGGATGTGGGCAGCACGTGACTTTTCTTACATAATGCAATGAATTTACTACATTTACAGTAAAAGATAGATTATTCCTATACTAGATACTTATATTTTTCCAAGATATTGAATTTTCGTCAATGAGTCGTCATTTTCATTGATTGAGCGACATTTTTATCCATTGGGCGAGATTTTCGTTTATTTGGCAACATTTAAAAAAGTCGCCAAGTTGGCGACATTCCGCCGAAATTATCGTCGAAATCTCGCCAAGCGTTATGGACGGAGAAATAAATTATTCTTATAGCAGATAAATGACTATTGGCGTTCAAATACAAAAGTATGACTCAAAGTATATTTTCTCATGAATGGAACGAGCTCGATCCACGAGAATGATGTCACCCAATGGATCGCATGATATTACATATGAAAAGTGAACATATTTCTCAACATTTAATATTTTTTTTATTTACTGGATTTTTTGATACATTTATTTGAAAAATGTGCAATACCTCGAGAACGGTTCAGGATAGCTTTCTAAAGTTTATGTCAATCGTTTTCTAAAGAAAAATTACATAAGAAATATCTAGTTGCATAACTTTATTAAAGGTTCTAAATTTTTTGATGATTTTTTTCAAAATTTCACTCAAAAATTTAGGGCGGTTTTGAACATTCGATTGTGTTTAATGACAATAAGCTTCCAGTATTCACGGGTTGTAATTTTTGTACTGAATTTCATTCGAATCGCTTCATTCGTTCGTGAGATATTGTCTCCACAGACTCACTGACACACACATATACACACATATATTTTCACACTCGCACACACACACAGACAAACATCACCTCAAAAATGCTCGATTCGTGTTCAGGAATGCTTGAAACGTGCTCTCCCGTTTAAAACTCGAATTCGAATTTTCGACCCTGTCACAATACTTTCCTAAGGAAAGTAAAAATGATGTAAGAGATTTACAGAACAATGTTTTTGGTATTGAGTTAACACAGCACCTAAAGTGAAGGCAACCTACTAGTCCAAATAAATAAATGACTGATTCATACTCAAGTGAAAAATCCTCTAAAATGCAATTGACATTCAATTAACGTTCGATATGAATTGTAAATGACTATTGGCGAATTATCGGCTTCAAAATGCAAAAATATTACAAAAATATCTTCTCTCGTCAATGGAACGATCTAGATTTACAAGAAAGATGTTGCCTAATGTTGCATATGGAAAGTGAATCTATTGGATAATACTTCTTACTTTTTAAATTTTATATAATTGTTTTGATAAATTTATTTGAAAAGCGTACAATATATCGAGAACGGTTTCTGCTAATGTTCTCAAGTGTGTATCACTCGCTTTCTAAAGAAAAATTGCGAATTGAATTAATTTTTTTTATCATTATTGAAAGTGCTGATTTTTTAATGATTTTTTTTTCTAAAAATTCATTTGAAAATTGGAAAGATTTTCCGAACATTCGATTGCGATTAAAATTAGTAGGGTTCCTGTATTAGCTGATTGTTAATAATGGTACGAGATTATATTCGAAATTATTTATTCGTTCCTGCGATATCGCTTCTACAAATTCACGGTCACACACACACACACTAACAAACACAGACAGACATCACCTCAAGTTGCTTTCTTAGCATGGCAGCATAGGACAAAATATTGGAATATTTATGCATAAAAGGGGTTATTTATGGCTTAACGATCGCGAAGCTTAACAGTTTCAATCATTGTAGCGAAAAATAGCCTCAATACAATTTTTGTGTTCGTGATTTCATTAGCTACTCGGGGGAGGTACATTGTCAAACTTGATCGAACGATTTTTTCAAACCCTTTAAAATGAAGGGTAACTATAATTGGGATCATTTGGACCCACGAAACAGATTTTTCAAAAATTTTCTTGCCAAAGGCTTACAAATAATTGTAATAAATATATTACAACTATCTAAGCTTTTAGCAAGTTATGTTGAAAATAGTTGTAAAAAAATATCTGATGTGGGTAACACATGACTTTCCTTATATAATGCAATGAATTTACTACATTTACAGTTTAAAAAAATGTTATTCTTATAGTAGATACTTATATTCTTTCAAAGATATTGAATTTTCTTAAATGAGTCGTCATTTTCATTGATTTAGCGTCATTTTTATCCATTTGGCGAAATTTTCGTTAATTTGGCAATATTTAGAAATGTCGTCAAGTTGGCGACATTCCGCAAAATTTATCGCCAAAATCTCGTCAAGCGTTATGGAGGGAGAAATAAGTTATTCTTACAGCGGATAAATAACTATTGATGTTTAAATACAAAAGTATTACGCAAAGTATCTTTTCTCGTGAATGGAACGAGTTAGATCCACGAGAATGATGTCACCCAATTTATCGCATGATATTGCATATGAAAAGTGAACATGTTTCTTAATAGGAAATATATTTTTTTTTATTTTATATGACATTTTGATAATTTTTCGAAAAATGTGCAATATCTCGAGAACGGTTCATGCTAGCGTTCTAAAGTTTATGCCAATCGTTTTCTAAGGAGACATTACATAAGAAATGTCTAGTTGCGTAACTTTATTAAAGGTTCTAATTTTTTGGATGATTTTTTCAAAATTTCACTCGAATATTTAGGGGGGTTCTGAGCATTCGATTATGTTTTAGAACAATAGGCTTCTAGTATTCATGGATTGTGATTTTAGTACCAAATTTCATTCGAATCGCTCCATTCGTTCGTGAAATATCGTCCCCACAGACTCACTGACACACACACACACACACACACACACACACTCAGACATCACCTCAAAAATGTTCGATTCGTGATCAGGGATGCTTGAAACGTGCTCTCCCGTCGAAAACTCGAATTCGAATTTTCGATCCCGTCACAATACTTTCCTTATACATTATGTATATAAGGAAAGTAATACATAGTTTGTTTAAAAATAGATTGTTACTTAAATTGTTACTTAAAATTCTAGTATGAGACAGTCGAGTTGAGCCACATTCCGCAGTTAATTTTAATTAATGCAGGAAATGAAAATAACTTTGATGTGGGCAGAGCATGACCTTCGCTGTATAACGTACGACGAACGTTACTATAACAACCGAATAACCGCGTGCAAAATCCATTGATTATTACTTTCCTTATATACATAGTATAATGTATAAGGAAAGTATTGTGACGGGGTCGAACATTCGAATTCGAGTTTTCGACGGGAGAGCACTTTTCAGGCATACCTGATCATGAATCGAACATTTTTGAGGTGGTGTGTGTGTGTGTGTGAGTCTGCGGAGATGATAGCTGACGAACGAATGGACCGATTCGAACGAAATTTGGTACAAAAATTACAATCCGTGAATACTGGAAGCCTATTGTTTTTAAACACAATGGAATGTTCAGAACTCCCCTAAATTTTCGAATGAAATTTTGAAAAAATCGTCAAAAAATCAAAACCTTTAATAAAGTTACTCAAATAGACATTTCTTATGCAATTTTTTCTTATAAAACAACTGACATAAAATTTAGGACGCTAGCATGAACCGTTTTCGAGATATTGCACATTTTTCAAATGAATTTATCAAACAATCCCTTAAATTAAAAAAAAATATTAACTGTTGAGAAATATATTCACTTTTCATATGTAATATCATGCGATCCATTGGGTGACATCATTCTCGTAGATCTAGCTCGTTCCATTCATTAGAAAATATAATTTGAGTCATACTTTTGTATTTGAACGCCAATAGTTATTTATCTGCTATAAGAATAACTTGTTTCTCCGTCCACAACGCTTGGCGAAATTTTAGCGACGAATTTGGCTGAATGTCGCCAATTTGAAGACTTTTTAAATGTTGCCAAATTGACGAAAATCTCGTCAAATGGATAAAAATGACGCTAAATCAATAAAAATGACGACTCATTGACGAAAATTCAATATCTTGGAAAGAATATGAGTATCTACTATAAGAGTAGCCTATTTCTTGTTACTGCAAAAGTAGTACATTCATTGCACTACGTAAGGAAATCACGTGCGGCCCATATCAGATTTTTTTAATTGGCATTGAATTAATCTCTCCTAAATGAAATTGTGAAATGCGCTTTTGATAGAAATATCTCGCAACATAACATATATAAATAATGATCGACTGACGTACAGCAATGAGATAAAAAGATAATATTTTTTTTTCCTTCCTATTACGGGAATTGCACTCTTTTCGGTTCTGCTACTTTCTGTGTCCGTCCTGTCAATAAGTAATTGCATTATATGACCCAGGAAGAAAATTGTTACCAAACGTAATAGAAGAGAAACAATCTTGAAGGAAGGACGGTAGAAAAATTCAAAACATTTTCTCGCTGTCTAAAAACTACGATTTGAAATGCCGATAAAATAAATAGAAAAACAAGGAAGATCAATCATGTATTAGGTATTGATTACGAAACACTTTCCAACAGCAATTTTATTTAAACATCTCTAAAATGCGGTACATTCAGCGGTGATATTTTTTAAATTATCGCAGTACTACAATAATTTATTTCGCTTAAAAACTTAAAACCATGAAGGCAAAAGTACTTTCTAACTCCATACTTAAAACTTCATCGAAAAAGGCGATGCTATAAAACCTTCTGCTTCTCTGTGCAAAATCAATGAATATTTCATGCACATCACTTATATATCAGACTCCAGAGCTAAATAATTTTGCGTTAAAAAAATTCAATTCTTATACAACTCATTTTACAGCTTGATTTGTTTATATTCGGCATCCATTAAAATTAGGCTTCGTTATAGAAATAACTTGATGATCATTTCAACTCAAAAATAGTGTAATTGTGTTGGCGCAGAATGTAGATACACAGAAAGTACGCAAAAATAAAGCGGTTTTAGGACGGATGCAACACTCAATATAAATTTAAAAGAACTTTAAAAATCATGATTTTTACTCAGGGAAAAAAAGATGGATGCCATACTTCATTTGGAAGTGGGTCACATGATCTCTTCATATTATATGGACGTCATTATTACTTTAATTTTTATTTTGAAAAAACTACGGAACCTATTTTGCTGAAATTTTTTATATATATTTTATGGGATAATTTGAATATTTTCTGAAAATTTCGAAGCAATTTGTGCATTTTAACTTTGCTTAAAAAATGTTTGATAAATGAGGTCTCATAGGGTTCAATGTATTTCAATTTTTCAACCCGGGTTCAATCCAAAACTAATTGAGTGATATTATTCATTTACATTCCCCTATGTCCCCATGGACATTCTCAACAGCATACTAAAATTTCATTTTGATAAAGTCATTTTTACGGCAGTTATCGTGCGAACGGACAGACAGACAGAATGAACAAATTCGTAAACACTTTTCAACTATGTTGGAAAATTGTCAAATGGAGACGAAAATTGAATTAGAGCGGTAAATTCGAAACCATTTAAAAAAAATAGTCATATCATTTTGTGCAATTAAATTCACTTTAATGTATCATAAAAGAAAGAGGAAATGAATTTGAATGTAAAGTCATATGCTCATTGCTCACATAAGATTTTTATATAGTTGATTCGGCATAAGCAACATTGATTCAAACCTATTCCACCCAAATTGTTCATTACTTTATTTTCAAATTTCAATCTGAAGAAAACTTTAACTCGTATGCAAAAAAATTGACTGCATGTTGAACGAAACCCCAATCTTAAATTTCTCACTTATTTTATTTTATTTTATTTGTGACGTTCGGTACGTAACACGCTGTGCGTCATTTGCCTGGAATTTGCCGCCATCCGTGACCGGTCTCCGACCATTGCGTCACTCTGCATGTAACACTGACTTAGGAAACGATTGTGTTTGCTCGCTCAATCGAAAGTTGATAGCGAAATTAAAAATAAAAAATATATACTTTGCCAATAATGCCAAACTGCTTTCACCGTGATGCGGATGTTTCCTTTCAGCTCAAGCGTGTCTGTGGGCGTGGTTAATAATAATAGTAATAATAATAATAATAATAATAATAATAATAAAAATCTGATGTGAGCAGCACATGACTTTCCCTGCAGACTCACATTCACGTTCTCTTGATTTCTTCAATAATTCATTATATTGAGTTTTATGGCACAAAATAACGTCCATAATTATTTAAAATGACACTGAATTGGCACTTTTACTTCAATTTTCATTCTCAGTTGGTAACTGGACTTTTTTCAATGGTGGCGTAGCGAAAATGCAAAAAAAAAAATAAATAAAATAAAATATCTGGAGAACGGCTATCCCTAGTGTAATGGGGCTGGTCTTGTTCTTTTCATAGTTAAAAATGACGTATAAAAAAGGCATTTAAATTCATGTGTTTGAGCATACGTAGTTTTTTAGTTTAGATTTTGACGATTTTTTCGGGTCATTTCACAAAAAAAAAATTTCCGAATCGTAGCAAAATCTAATTCGCTTTATTTTTGCGTATTTTCTGGTCATACTATATTCTGCACCGACGCAATTACAATATTTTTGAGTTTAAGTGATCATCCTATGGGTCCTCCCCTATGAGCCCTTTCTTATGGGCCCTTCCCTATGGGCGCTCATGATTTTGCCCATGTCTATGATCTTCACTCACCCCCAGAGCACGAGCCAAATATTCGCAGTTGAATGTCTGCATCACTTTGTAGTGCAATGTACCCTTATTCACTGCGGCTCCAAGACAGCTTATCGCATGCTGAATATGAACTTTCTTTCATTCTAGCTTTTCTCAACAAGCTGTAGATAACTCCGCCACTTGAAAATAATTGCAAGTGTTTTTAAAAGCTTCCCAAAGAAAAAAAAAATATAATTTGGAACACGACACTGGACTTCTTTCACTTAAAGGGTACACAGGGGAACAGATGAAAAGAAAAGAAGAAAGAAAAAAAACGACGACATCAGCTGCTCTGCTAAACGGAGCATATTTCTCAAGTCATTTTTGGCAACAGTACACATTTTTCCTCCACACACACACGACTTTTAATGGATGGACTTGGGATTGACTTGGATTCTGTAGAGAAATAGTTTAAGCATGTGTAATTACTAAGCATGCGTCGATTATGATCGTTTTGATTGAACATTCTTCCAGCTGAGCTCTGCCTTTTGGTCGATACTATAATTGTGTCTTATCACCATCCCTTTCATTTTGTCTGCTCTCGGTGTGTGTGTGTGGGGGGGGGGGGGGGGGAGAAATATAAAATCCGACTCCTTTAGTTTCTGCCAGTTATAAATGAGCAAAGACCCAGCCTTCTAGGTAACCGGAAAGAGGGATAGCTTCTGGAAAATTTAGAAAGACTTGAAAAATTCATTATCTCCGCCCCTGGTGAGGGGGAGGGGGGTAAAAAGCTGGGTCTTTTAGGTTTTGTCCCCTAGTGGATTCTATAAGTGTGCAAAAATTCAGTCTCCTTGATCACCGGAGGTCTTCTGGAGAATCTATGAAAACTTTTCGAAACATCCCATCCCTATTTTCTCCACCCCGTGGAGGAGAAGATTGAAAATGCAGCTCCGTTAGGTTGTGGCCTAGAGTCGATATTATAAGTGTGCAAAAATCTAGTTTTTTAGGTCACTTGGAGACTTTTAGAGCGGTGTTTCTGAAACGCCAGGCTCTGGCATTTATTATTCTACATGATATATTTAATGTTAAAACTTTACAGAACATATGGGATTTCATTTAATTTTCATTCTTCAGGAATATGTTCAGTAACAGAATGGATTGTTGCCCTGTCTTGGATGGGATCGGCTTTCATGTTCCCCAGTATTCAACCAGGAGCGTGGGTCTATTTGCTGTAAGGAATTTTTGTTCGAATATGCGTTGTTTTTGTGCGATAAGTCATTTTCGTGAACTATACAGCAGCTTCCCCGATAACTTCGATGTTTTTTATTCATCGGGAATGGATTTTGAAAATCATTTGTTGTAAATATTTTATATTTTAATGTATTTATTCATTTGCAGGTGTTTTCGAAAATCATATGTTGCCAGTAGTTTGCATTTTAATGCATTTTATTATATTTTAATCTATATATATATATATATTAATGTATTTTATCTTGCACGCTGTTACTGGGACTTTGTCCTGTAGCTTGCTTGCATTCTTCTACAATAAATAAATAAATACCGAGCCGGCGAGAGATTCTCCTGAATTTGTCGTTTGATTTTATAAGCATTTTTTATAAATGAGTATTTCATAGTGAGAATATTCTAAGAATAATATTTTTGAATGTGTCGAAAACCTGAACGTCTCAATAACTTCTGTGCAGCAAATGTCAGTGACCAAGCCGCATTTAAATTTTACTACGATCGGAAGAAGAACTCGGTTGACTTCTATGGTGAAATACAATGCATAAATATTTTTCTCCTCTCTCAATACCGTTTTTTTTTTCAAACCAACATCAGTAAAATCCATTTAATAATACAGCAATCCATTGTATACTGAATAATATTATAAATTTATGGGGCGATAGGAATGGGATGTGTCACTGAAAATCAGCACACATTCATTGAATGATATTGGCTTGAGGAAATTACAAAATGCTCATGAGTCTAGTGATGGATAACTTATTTAAATGTCATTTTATATTTGTCAGCATAACACATCATATACATAAATGTACTAATACGCTTTATGATGATGCCATGATGAATTATTAGTACTTATTCAATGTATGAACTTAAAAAAAAATTAGAAAGGTAGTAAATTTGTTGGCACTGGGCTCTCACCTTACAAAAAAAGAATAAAATACTGGGACGCGGTCGCACAAAGGTTGAGAAGCAGTGTTCTAGAGGGTTTTGTAAAACAAAAACACATCAATTATATAGATTTTATTCAACTCGAAATAAAGGTTTAAGCATTTAATAATCCACATAAAGAACAGGGGGGTTATTTAATATCTAGACAGTATTAAAAACAGGTATTTCTGTGTTTGTAATATCCAAAATTGAAATAGTGATGTTTCTGGATTTTCGAATATTAACAATATACTCAACAGTAACAATAATTTCAAATATTAATCATTTCTGTAATAAAATTGGAGAAAATTGAGGGTACAGCAACACATTCTATACTGTATGTTAATTAAAAGAACGTTTTTCATGTATCTAATTAAACACGAGCATCCAAAGAGAATCCATGAAAAGAAAAATAATAATAATAATAACTCTAATAAGATAATGATAATAAGATGAAATAACAATAACAGTCGTGAATAGTGTGGGGGGAAATGTGGGTAAGGGGAAGCACATTTACTTTTCAATCTCCAACTTTCAACAATTTTAGATTAAAAGGATCGAGTCTCATCAGGTGCGCACCTTACATCGATGAAATTGCTTCTAAAACTTTGAATGTGGGGAAGACACAAGTACCCCTTCAACAGTTGTGAGGTCTAAATAACGTTTTGATTATTTTTTCCCTCAGTTTGCATTATAATTTATGTTTCTTTGAACTAACCATCCTAACTGATTCAGTTGTTAGACGAATCACCGACCCAATCAGCATTGTCTGTGGAAAGTCGGAATAAGTTTCGGATCGGGAGTCGTGCGTGTCTTGAGCGAGTGCTGGGAAGGAGAGGGCTTCTTGACTAGTGGCTGTTTGAGTAGAGCGTCTTCGAACGATGAAGGATTCGAGTAAGGGAGTGGAAGTGAATAGAAAAATGACTAGGAAAGGTCTAGTAGTCGGGTATGGCCGCAATACGAGGCGAGATAAAAGAAGGCCAATGGTGAGCATAGAAGCTTTGAGAACTCATCTCTAGTTAAGCATATCACGTAAAGTGCAGTATCTGATATATTTGTATTATAATTGTGGCCGTGATAAATACAAATGGTTAGTAATGTATCCAGTTTAGAAATACAGAAGATGTTTTGGCAAGAATTGAAATTGAAAGGTGTTCGTGATAAGAATTGAAAGCGAATGTATAGTATATTAGTATAGTACGAATTTTATGTTCAGGATACTTTACACAGTCACATAGATAAGTTTATGATGAGAAATTGCCCATTACATGAATGGAAACAGAAAATTTGGACAAAAAAAACCCCGGAAAATTTGGGAAATGTTTTTGGACAAAAACATTTTCTCCTCCCTACAACAGATGAGAAAAGCTTTTTTCCGTGGTCATAAATTTGAAATTGACTCTTTACGTCCCTGTATATTTAAAATATATATATTATATTTCTTTTATTGTACAATTAAATATTCAAATGAGTTAATTCATCTCACTCATTAACGATCTCTAATAACGAGTTAATTCGAGTTAATTCATCTCAAGTTAAATTTTTAACCAATTATAAAAAAAATAGTAAATTTAGTGTAAAAAAAATATCAATTTCAAATTTAATAATTATTTAGCCGTATTGAAAGAAATCACTAATGTTAAAACTTTAAAATAAAGTTTTTTTACAGGACATTTAAATAAAAAATATTTTCACCTTGGCGTTTTCAGACTCCAAACTGCCGGATTTTGGCGTCCGAACGGAATTTCGGACGCCAATTTAAAATATTTACAATTTTAAACTGTGAGTGGCCTGTATGTATATATCCCCATTGTACTGTTAATCTCCATATTCCTCTGATAAAGAGCGTACATACGTCCAAAAGCGTTAGGACAAAAATGTTTTGTATTTAAACGTCCTATATAGTTGTGTTTTGTTAAACTTTGTTTTAAAGTTTTAATATTTGTGATTTCCATCTACGGACGTGTAGCCATTTTAAACACGAAGGGAAATACTATCAATTTAGGATGCTTAACCTATGATTCAGATAATGATTGTAACACTTCTTACTTCCTCTGCAATACATGGTAATGTATAGGGAAAGTATTGGAATCATGACGAAAATCGCAACTCGAGTTTTCGACGGATCTACACGTTTCGAGACCTCTAGAATACGAAAAAACTATTTTTAGCGTGACGTCTGTGTGTGTGTGTGTCTGTCTGTCTGTCTGTGTGTCTGTCTGTACAGATTTTGTATCCACTCTAACTAAACTAATTGACCGAATTTCATAAAATTTGGTAGGTAAGTCACTTGTGTGCGAATCTGGTGCTGATTAGTTTTGGGTACGATTCGGGATAAAAGAACACGCCTTTTTTTTGCGAAATGACTCGCAAAAGCTTGTATTCACTCTAGCTGAAAATCTAATGTACCAAATTTCACAAAATTTGGCAGATAAGTCGCTTGTGGATCACCCTGGTGCTGATTAGAGTTTGGTACGATTCGGAGAAAAATAACCTGCCTATTTTTGCAAAATGGCCCGTAAAAATCGACAAAATCTAAGATAAAAAACTATGTATGCTGAAATATATCCATTAAATGCTTGTTTTATGCGTAATTTCTAACGAAGAAAGGAATAAGACCAACCCCATTACACTAGGGCTAGCCGTTCTCGAGATATTTTCGTTTTTTCTCTACACCACCTTTGAAAATGACTCCAGTTATCAAATGAGAACGAAAATTGAATTAATAGTGAATTAAATTTAATTGAAATAAAGAGAATGTGTATATAAGTCTGCAGGGAAAGTCATGTGCTGCCCACATCAGATTTTTACATTATGTGAACATTTATTTATACGACTAGCGAGACCCGCGGGCATTCTGCCCTATAATAAACAAAAAAACACGCAAGAAAGTTTCCTACTTTTGTTGAGTTTGTTTACTGAGTTGAGTCGTATATCCCAAATAAATATTTATAAAATGATAAGAAATGAAAGAACACCAGGGACTCACTTTCAGTATTTGATGTCATACGCTACATAAAACTCCATGGTTACATCGCAGTTTTTAGCTGTAAAAGAAGTATAGTCATTGCATTATGTTGGAAACGGGCTACTCACATCATGGACTCACTTTCAGTATCTGATGTCATACGCTCGTAAAGCTCCAGAGTTCATGAAATGTTTATCCGTGATTGAAACACGTTTGGCAACATTTTGTAGCAGCGTTACCCAGAGACAGCTAGATGGACAGATAAATCAAGGTGTTTATATTATTAATTCTAAAACATTTCTTTTCATCTCCTGTAAAATTTTGAAAACCTGGTTGTGTCCCTTTTTATTATTAGCGATTCATATATAAAAAGAAAAATTTTTAATACACTTCTTATTTAAATATGTCTTGGCCACATGACGGATTTTTGTTAAAAAAAAAAAAAAAAGTCAGACAATGAGTCTGAATCTAGAGAATATTCTGTGTATAAATTTTATCACCCTACAGTGAAGTGCAGAACCAGAACAACTGGAATTAAAAACCCGTTCCTGTCTGTCTGTCTGCCTGCCTGCCTGCCTGCCATGATAGCTTATAACCGGAGAACGGCTGGACGGATTTAGTTTTTCACTGGTTTATTAAACACATTTTAGGTATAAGAAGTTAAAGACAGCAGAAAACGGCTGTCATCTCGTTTATAGAAAATAAAAATCGTAAATGAGTTAACCGTATACGCCCCCTCCATGCGGTCTTCCTGACCAGAGAGTGCATTCAGCATCTTGCCAGGTGTGCTTTCTTCCTCTTTCATATTTCGTCGGATGGTTCGAACAGGAGATGTTTGGGAGAAAGAAAAACCGACCATGCCATATGCTACTTCCCCTGAACACCTGGTCGAGGTTCGCTATAAGACAACAGCAGATATTGTCCAGTTTTATCCTAGAGGTTCACACAGGTCTTATATCTAAAGATATTGTACATGTTACCGGCAAAGTATGAAAAGCAGACATTGTATAGAATGCCTAAGCATTCTATACAATGCGTGACGGTTTTAGGCAAAGTATGAAATGTCTGTTTTATTTTAATATTTTACATACTTTCCCTAGGCATTGTGTAGAATACCTAGGCATTGTATATGTTACCGGCAAAGTATGAAATTATGTGTTGTATAAAATACCTAGGCATTGTATATGTATCAGGATGGTATAATCGTTCTTTGATCAAGTATAAATATTAATTACCGATGGGTCTTAATTGGTCTATATACTCACTTGAAATATTAACACAAACTTCCAATACTGTAGAAAACACTTTTATTTATACAAATTAATTTAACATTCCAACTAGAGCCCAAGGCTCAACTAGTTCTCTGATATACATGGAATACTCAATTAAAAGAAAAAAAAGAAAAGCTCAATATTAGTTTTGGTATCTGTAAATCAAGATTCATCTGGAGGCTGGCTTTATCAGCGTTTTTCAAACTATGAAAACATTGTGAAGAAGGGGGATTAAACGTCCACCTAATTGGATGAAGAGCATTGTCGTTACAGATGCGGTCCCAGTCTAAGCAAATTGGAAGCTCCGACGAAATTAGTACCATTATCACAGTACATGGTTTCACATTTATAATATCAGGAGCAATAACGACCAATACCATCCTGACAATATGTTACCGGTAAAGTGGGAAATTAGGCATTGTATAGAATGCTTAGATATTTTATACAATGCCGAAAGGGGGACATCAAAGTATGAAACGCTTAGATTTTCACACATTTCCTAGGCATTCTAAAGAAAGCTAAAAGACAAATCAGCAGAACAAATTCACAGAACACCTGTTGCACAAACAGCTATTGCTACCTGCGACCTCCGACGGCCAGCGGGGCCGGATTCTGTGATGTTTTTTAGCGGGCTTAGGCCCATGTTTGAATTGCTACAGATAAACTCTTGCACAAATTGCGAAAAAAGGACGAGAGAAGATCAACAAATACGCGAAAACGTTGCCAGAACGGAATGTTCGCCAAATCATAGCAGAGATTGCCAGAACCTAAAATCGCCAAAAATGAAAAAGGGATTCTACTATATCTGTTCCCATTCCAGTCTCCCTTGTAACAACAACAGTTCAGCACTGGTCATTTTTCCTTTCTGCAAAAAAATCCCGTATCTTACATATTGTACTTCTTACATTTTTACATGTATCTTTTTAATAAAAACCTTTTCACACTTTGAAGAAATAGGCTTTGTTATTCCATATAATGCCTAGGTATTCTATACAATGCCTAGGGAAAGTATGTGGAATATTAAATGTGCCAGTAAGCCATATATTAACAGTTTTATAAGATACAGTTCTGCTCAGTCATGGACCGGTTTTGTAAAATTTCGGACTGATATGGCTCCAAATTTCAGGCCTGTCAAAGGTTTCAAACCGTAGACGAGGTCTATATTTTGAAAAGTTTTTAAATGAATTTCGGAGAAAAATATCTGTCAATTTTTTTAATTATTTTAAGCAACTACTAAGCACACGAATCCCCATTTTTGATATGTACGCTTCGATACTTCGAAAAAAAAAATAATAAATAAATAAATAAATAAATAAATAAAAATAAAATAATATATATATATATATATATATATATATATATATATATATATATATATAAATCATAGTTGCTTATAGTTAGCCTTGTTGGTAATGGTGAAAACGTACAATGTCGATCAGAAGATCCATCCGGAATCATATATTTTGTAGAGTCCATTTCGACGGTAAGAGCTTGCAGTTTCGTCTCAGTAGCCCAACGGTAGAGCGTCGGCTGGCCAGTTCTGAGATCCAGGGTTCGACTCCCGGTTGAGACAGCGAGGTTCTTTACAATGGCGCCCGAACAAATCAACCCTGTAGGTCAGTGCAAAAGATGTCGGAGGTCTGAAAGTAGCCCTAGTACGACTAGTACGGATTCAGTGGACTCTGGAAGATGGAACACCGATTTCAAATTGAGAGGATAACAACCACGCAGGATACTAACCTGGGTAAAAATAGCAGGAGGTGATCAGCCACATTGCCAGTTGCCCGCCAATCTGACATTAGAGGGTGGAGAATGTAGAGTCCACTTCGATGACGAGATCTTGCAATTTCGTCCCAGTAGCTCAACGGTAGAGCGTCGGCTGGCCAGTTCGGAGATCCAGGGTTCGATTTCCGGTTGAGGCAGCAATGCTCTTTACAATTTATTTTACATATTTTCTGATTCCCATTTTAAATTGTAATTAAATTAGGACATTTTGAAGACGTGACCTGCTTTCGTCTGCCTTTTGTTTCCTGAGACGTATGATGCCCAGTTATCCTTTTTTAAGCACGAAGTATTTTAAAACAAGATGGAGCATTTATCTTTCACTTGATATAGTGAGTTTTTACCTCTAAATCAACAAACGACAACTTTTTTTATAAATATTTTAATACTATGTAAGGAAACTTGCTGCCCCAACCGGGAATCGAACCCTGGATTTCCGAACTGACCAGCTGACGCTCTACCGTTGAGCTACTGGGATGGAATTGTAAACTGATACTGTCGAAGTGGATTCTGAAACTATTTTCAAGCGATGTCTAAATTATTATTCACTGATTCGCATTTTGTGAAATTCAATTTTTAGGCCTATCTTCCCACGCAGTTAGTATCAATCTCCGTCTTTAAAAATATGAGCAGCCGTTCTCAGTCTGATGAGTCGTTTCCGTTTAAGACCGGTATACAAAGACCGTTAAGTCACTTCAACGACTACTATACATTTTCCTCCATTTGTTGGTGTTTTATTGAATGTTTTCAGGTTTGTATTCAATCCTATTACAAACGGTTCTTTATGTGCTTGCTCGTGAAGGGTGACTTCCGTTGAAGACTGGTCATTAAGTTCTTGAACGAAGGCTGCAATGTTACGTGTAGCCACGGATGTAGCGTCGAGAAAAAGGGAAGGGGGGGGGTAGTCAATACTGGAGAAATGTTATTTCTCCAGGACCATAGCCAAGCAGGGGCCAGATGGGGTTAAGCCCCCCCCCCCAAGCAGTATACTCAGCCCCCCTGATAAAAATATTAAATATTTAGTAGTAATATGAAATTTCATCCAACATGTCATCCAAATTTTGCATAAAAAATTTCTTTATGATATTTTTTATTTTATAAATTATACTTTGTTTTAAAGATTATTAGCTGAATGTGTGGTTACACTGATGATCCATTTATTTGCATATTTAATTTGAAAATATTTAAACATTAAGACAATGGTATTTGGATACTTTTGTATTATTGCGGGGCTCACTGTTATACGTTATAGAGTCAAAATCAACTGATAAGTAGTTAAGGGTTAATATTAAACGTTAATTTGTATTAATTTTCTGAATGTTTCTGTAATTAATTAAAAGCTTTATTACTAATTAATGCTTATATTAAAATGAATTGTAATTGTTATTAAAATGGATGTATAGTAGCTGTATGGATATTAATAATTAACTTTTAGCTTGGAAATATAAATATGCAATTATTTGTTAATAATTTATATGAATTGAAATGTAAAATAGTAACTCCTATAATTTATAAATGCTAACGATTAATTATGTTTTGGGTGAGCCCCTCTTTCAAGACTATTGAGCCCCCCTTGAATTTCACTCCAGCCCCTCTTCAATTTCGTCTCTTGCTACAGTCCTGAATTTTTCATATAATCGGGGGTTGTAAGTATTTACCCACTCCTGCCTACGCCACTATAGGGGGGCATTTGCGTAGTCAGGATCTCGTGTCAATTCCAATGCTGGATTTCGTTTTCCAATATAGACTTTAAAGCAAACTAATTCAATTTTCCCTCTGATGGGAAATAGGAAGTGTGCCCTCCTCCCCAACTAATTCTTTGCCCACGTCATTGCTAGAAGATAATTGATAGAGTTTTCCAGACTTCATATCATGTCTTTTTCATAAGGTAAATTATTCTTGAGCACTTTTCCGTGTCTAAGAATTATATAAAAATCTAAAAAAACAAAAGCTTTATACCTGGTGTTTTGATTAAAAGTCAACGGTTCATCATAGACATGAAGTGAAATATGAAAAATAAGTTACAAATAGAGGGAAATTTATCTAGGGTAGTTAATGCACTTACCCCTGGAACTTCTAATCTAATAAAAATGCGAAATTTAATTTTTACACGGGCCCCTATTTAAAATATTGCCAGTTAGTAGAATTTGCGCCATGTTTAATTAAAGAGAAAGAAATTTATCCGGTACCTTTTGATGAAAAAGTTACCGAGATGGTCCAGTTATTGTTATTGGGTATATTTTTTGCTGGATTGCCTGAGACCGGCATTAAATATATTATTCAAAATTAAATGGTGACACATTTCAATGGACGGATTTCCTGTTTTGAATAAAGTATGTTGATGGTATATAAAGGTCTCGAAACGTGTAGATCCGTCGAAAACTCGAGTTGTGATTTTCGGCATGATTCCAATACTTTCCCTATACATTACCATGTATTGAGGGAAAGTAAAAACATGATTTGGTGGTCCACCTCAGTTGTTCTTTGTCATATTTTATCATTGTTACACGTCTTTCTCCAATGTCAAAATATCATAGTTTTCAATGTCGAAATATCATAGTCAAAATATCATAGTTTTTATACTGCACTGTAGAACTTTGCATTAAACACATTTAACTAAAACTTAAATACGAAGAGGGAAAATATTATTAAAGATTTGACTATTCTTTTCATTAGCTTGCAAAAAACAAAGATCAATGGTAGAACAATAATCAATTCTAGTTTCCAGGTCTAGTGATTGCGATATATTAATAATAAACAAAAAAAAATAAATATTCTATAGAAATGGCATTATGCAGACGATTATTCTTCGAAACTTTATTTTTAGAAAATTATATCACGTTACCTAACAACGGAATTAAATCAAATGTGTTTATTTGCCAGACGATTTTCATTTAATGTATTCGATGAAGGAATTGATAGAATTTTTTTTTATATATTTATAAATGAGCTGTATTATATATTTGATTGACATTTTTTGTTAATTTAGTCTCTATTTATGTGACTGCATTTAGATATACACTCATTGCCATAAAAATTTGCGCGCCAAGAAGTAATTGTGGGATCGTAACGAAACATGCATCAAGGTACGTGTCAGGCAGATATGCAAATGATTAGAAATACAGCGTGATTGCGCATTGCGTAATGCCACCAGAGGGCGTTGAACTTCGTTCTCCCTGGCGCAGAAAAACGATACGCAGAGCCTTTTTGCCTGTACTTAATCTGTTGCAGCAGGACGCTTTTTCATTAGGGATGTCGTTCCTCCGCCATCAAAGACAATATGATCAGCTGTCAGAGTTCGAGAGGGGAAGAATCATCGGGATGATGGAAGCCTGATGGTCAGCTCGGCCAGTAGCTCGCCACCTAGGCCGTTCTGACTTTACTGTGAGAAGGTGTTGGGATCAGTACACGTGAGAGAGGTCGTATACACGGCGGCTAGGCTCAGGACGCCCTCGGCAGACCAATAGCCGAGAAGACTGTCCCATCACCCGCCACGCACGCACAGCGTCAAATGCATCATTGTCCGACATTCGGACAAAGGCAACACCTTCACTACGGGCCCCTGTGTCTGTCCGTACCATCGCGAGGTGCCTGGCTGAAGGACATTTGGTATCGCGGCGCCCATTATGTGTGCTGCCAATGACACCCACCCACCGTCGCCTTCGTTTGAAGTGGTGTCGCGCTCGACGGGATTGGACCGCAACCGAATGGAACCGTGTCGTCAGCGACGAATCCAGATTCAATTTGGGCAGTGATGACAACCGTGTACGTATGTGGAGGCCTCGTGGTGAACGCCTCAATCCTGCCTTCGCTTTACGGCGGCACACCGCTCCTACAGCTGGTATGATGGTATGGGGTAGCGTCACATACGATACCCAATCACCTCTAATATTGATCCACTGAACCATGACAGCCCAGCGGTACGTTCGTGACATCCTTCAGCCATATGTGTTGCCACTCATGGCAGGGCTCCTAGAAGGCATTTTCAACAGGGCAATGTTCGGCCACACATTACAAGGGTGTCACAGGAATGCCTCCGTCATATTACCACCCTTCCCTGTCCTGCCCGATCCCCAGGTTTTGCTTTGATTTTGTATCACTTACTTATATCAACGTTGCACTCACATACATAAAATTTTGTTCGATTCTGATAACTCTTTCATGGTGCGTAAATTTTTATGGCAATGAGTGTATTTTTATAGGTCAAATTGAAAACATCCCCCTCCTCCACTCTAAAGTTTCATTCGCTCCCTCGACCAGGGGGCGCCACGAGGCCTAAGCAGCGTAAGTGACCTCTTGGGGCCTCATATATACAGGGGGTCTCAAAATTTTGTACATTATTTTCATTGGATTTACCTTGTATACTTTTAAAGACTCATTAGTGCGATATATATATTACCTTATCCTACCTTTTCTTGGTATTTTACATAATTCTATATTTCATTATTAGGCATTTGTGTATCAGTTTATAGCGTTCATTACACCGTTTTGGTCACAACAGGTTTATCGAATTGTAGTTGAACATATTGAGATTACGATACTATAATTTGTTATATAATCGGGTAGGATTATCCGTTGGGACAAGGTAGTTTCGAACCCAGAAGTATTTTATATCATACAAAGACCTCCAACATAGTGTTGACTTAGGGACCCAAAATTCTATTCCAGAACCTAAAGTGAAAAGACTAACGTATATGTTAGTCTTTTGATGAATCCTTTTATTTTTTTAAACTTGTATAAACAACACAATTAAATTGTCGGGTAATCGATTTTTCGGATGACCAATTTTCGGATGTGTGACGCTTTGCTGTATTTATTGTTCAGGTGAGGCCTTTTTTTTAATAAAAGTTTGCTTGGAGCCTCAGAAAACCGCAGCTACTGCCCTCGGCCAAAAAGTCTTGCTCATGAGCAACGCCAGGTGTATCTGCTAGTATTACTATACATTTGAATCTGAACAGTAAGCGATATTAATGAATAAAGGCGAGTCCCTAATGTCGTGCGTGGGTGTAACTCATAAGCCAGGAAAGCCGGTCATGATCCAGAGGTAAAGGATAACCTCTACCTTTCGAAAACCAACCAGTTTGTACTACTTTCACAGCTCCTGATTCTTAAAACTATTCCCGAACAATACAACACATTTTTTTTTATAACCTAACCCCTGACGTCACTTGGAGAATGACGCAATAGTCACGGCAACCCTGCATTGGCGATTGATTGTTCGGGACACCTTCGTTTCATAATTTGATTTGGCCTTGTGTTTGTTTTTCCATTCCTCCAATTAGTCCTGATATATATATATATTTTTTTTCTTCTCCGAATGATCTTGGCGAAGAATGGGAGGACAAGAAGGGATAAGCTGTAATAATAACAATTTTAAGATATCTTACGGTTGGTGTAGATGTAACTAAGTAGGTTTGCGTTTTTGAAATATTGTTTCATGAGTTCTCTGAAATACGGTGCAGAGTTTAGATGCCTGGTAGTCATAAACACAATGGTTCGGAAAGAGGTTTATTCTTGGGGTAGGTAAAAGTAAGGAGTAAAAATTTCATATTAAGGAAACACCAGGCGTATTGTTGTTACCAAATAAAATATTCATACCGAATTTCAAGTATGTGAAAGTGAAATTTCTAATATCTCGAGAACGGCTCTTGATAACTATTCAGAAATAGTGTCCATTTAAATTTGGTTAAATGTACTTAATAAAGCATTCAATCAAAATTCAAGAATCGGATTTTTAACCACACCACAGTGTTTTTTCTTTACATATCCTGTGTATTATAGTCAGTGGCGTCGCTAAGAGAAGGGAGGGGGGGGGGGGTCATTTGAGGATTGGGGATTGATTTACCCTTCCCAGAAACTTATTGAATTTCGAAGAAATGATATATAGAGAAATGGAAAACTAAATATTTGGTTAACAAAACCTCAAAGGATTTCTTTTTGGGCGACGCTACTGATTGTAGGAAAATAAAAAATTGATTTATGAAATCTAAACCTAAAGCAAGGGGGACGGGAGGTCTGTCACATCATCATTTCATACTTTTACCATATATCTGTTATGATTTCTTTCTTTTTGGCACGTCAAACAGAATTAATCCTTGATCTGCCACCTTTGTCTTTTGAACCACCTGCCCCGTTCAATCAAATTTAATTCCTTCTGTGTTGCGAATTTCAAATCTCATGTTCGTGCTTCACGCTTTTCTTACATCTATGAGATTAGGCCGCTACACAGAAGGTAAACTCCATTTTTTCCCCTCTACATACTTATAATGTATAGGGAAAGTGTTGTCTCTCTCTGTGGGTGTGTAAATGTGTTGAAGATCCAGGCCGTCCGACTCATCCGAAGACTTGAGCAACTATTTGGACGACCGGGTGGTGTGTCAATGTGTGTGTGTCTCTCTCTCTGTGTGTGTTTCTCTCTCTCTTTCTGTGTGTGTGTGTCTCTGTGTGGGTGTGGGTGTCTCTGTATGGGTGTCTCTCTCTCTCTATGTGTGAGTCTGTGGATTGCGATATCTCTCGAACGAATGGGGCGTTTTGAATGTAATTCGGTACGATTTTTACGTTTCCTAAATACAGGAGCCTTATTAATTTGAAACTCGATCGAACTTTCGGAAGATTCTCAAATTTTTGAATGAATTAAAAAAAAAATACGTAAGAAAGTCAGAACATTCAATAATGTTAAATAAATAATCATTTTACACGCAATTTTTTATTTTAAAACGAATGACATAAACTTTCGAACACTAACTTAAACCGTTCACGATATATTGCACGTATTTCAAATAAATGTACATATATGAAAATTTACGGAGAAATAAAAGTGATGATAGAGATAAGAGAGAGATAAGTGAAGAGAAATGAATGTTGGTTCTTTTAGAACATTTAAAAAAAAAAAAATCTGATGTGGGCAGCACATGACTTTCCTTATATAATGCAATGAATTTACTACTTTTACAGTAAAAAAAAATAGGTAAATTTTATAGTTATATATTTATATTCTTTCCAGGATATTAAATTTTCGTCAATGAGTCGTCATTTTCATTGATTTAGCGTCATTTTCATTCGTTTGGCGAGTTTTTCCTTAATTTAGCAATATTTAAAACAATCGCCAAGTTGGCGACATTCCACCAAATGCGTCACCAAAATCTCGCCAAGCGTTATGGACGGAGAAATAAGTTATTCTTACAGCAGATAAATGACTATTGGAGTTCAAATACAAAAGTATTACTCAAAGTATATTTTTTCATGAATGGAACGAACTAGATCCACTAGAATGATGTCACCCAATTTATCGCATGGTATTACATCTGAAAAGTGAACATGCTTCTCAATAGGAAATATTTTTTTTTATTTTATGATTTTTGATAATTTTTTTGAAAAATGTGCCATATCTCGAGAATGGTTCATGTTAGCGTTCTAAAATTTATGTCAATCGTTTTCTAATGAAAAATTACATAGGAAATGTCTACTTGCGTAACTTTATTAGAGGTTTTGATTTTTTGACAAATTTTTCAAAATTTCACTTGAAAATTTAGGGGGATCTGAACATTCGATTGCGTATAAAAACAATAGGCTTCCAGTGTTTACGGATTGTAATTTTTGTACCAAATTTCGTTCGAATCGGTCCATTCGTTCGTCAGTTATCGTCTCCACAGGCTCACTGACACACACACACACACACACAAACATACATACACATACTTTCACACACACACACACACACACAGACAGACATCACTTCAAAAATGTTTGATTCGTGATCAGGGATGCTTGAAACGTGCTCTCTCCATCGAACACTCGAATTCGAATTTTCGACCCCGTCACAATACTTTCCTTATACATTATGTATATAAGGAAAGTAATAATTGGAAATTATAAAAATTCAATCGTTTTTATTCTGATAAAAATTGTGATACAAATGACGTAAATATTGTGGAATGTGAATGCATGACAAAGTCGAGACGAGATACAGACACACACACTAGATATTTGATGTGAAAACAGAGGTTAACCAGGGAGTTAAATGCGGGACCTCCGCAGTCAGTACTAGCAAGATACCGACTATTTCGCTTTATCACTCAAGGTAAATGTTTCAAGATACGAGTGGGAAATCCTCCAAAGAATTCTTTTTGATGTGCCCGCTTTTAAGAAAGCTTGCGGAAGTGAAGACAGAGACTCATTTTGGAACTGAAAATTTTTTCCAGTCTACCCTTAATTACTGCAATTTGGCTTAAGACTCGCGAACCAGGTTTAGTGTACTGTGAAACAGATTAAGAGAAAAACTTGTCTTTGTTCAAAATGATGACTCTTAAAAAATAGTTTTTATTTATTTATTTATTTTAAAAGAATGCAAGCTGAGGGACAAAGTCCCAGTAACAGGTGCAATTACAAAATATACAGATTAAAATATAATAAAATACATTAAAATGCAAACTATTGGCAACACATGATTTTCGAAAACACCTGCAGATTAATAAATACATTGAAATATAAAATATTTACAACAAATTATTTTTAAAATCCATTTCCGATGAATAAAAAATATCGAGGTTATCGGGGAAGCTGTTGTATAGTTTACAAAAATTATTTATCGCACAATGACAACCCATATTCGCACTAAAATTCCATTCAGCAAATAGACTCATGCTCCTGGTTGAATACTGGGGAACATGAAACCCGATCGCACCCAAAACAGGGGAACAATTTATTCCGCCATTGAACAGATTCCTGAAGAATGAAAATAAAATGAAATCCCATTTGTTCTGTAAGCTTTTAACATTAAACATTTCTCGAAGAAAAGTAGCAGATAAGGCATAACGAAAAATACTAGCTTTCTTATAATATAGATATCTCAATTTATTTTAAATTATAAAGAATTTATTTTAAATTATTTGGAGAGCGAGCTCCAAATAGTTTTAAATTATTCGGCTTTCTCGTGCGTTCAAATTCCGCATTATTGTGTAAGAAAGTGCTTGTAGTAATGGATGATATTGGGTCTCTAGCCAGGTTCGAACTCGGGACAGGAAGTTTACACGACCGACATTATAAGATTAGGCCAAACGGTAGCTTCTGGTCCGAACTTATAATTCAGGTATTGATTCCTAGCCTTTTCTATCGATGTTTTGGCAGGATGAGTCAGTTGCTGCCACACACTGTGGGGGCTACTCTTGCGTCACTCTCTGCCACGAAAGACATCCCCGATTACACCTTCGGGCCTGAATAATTCTTTTGGGTCTAACGGTGTAGCATGGGATCAGTAAGCGTCGGCTGGCCAGTTCGGAGATCCAGGGTTCCACTCCCGGTTGGGGCAGCAAGATTCTTTAATAAGTATCAGGAAGTAAAATTAGGTAAAGTTAGGAAATTCACAATTTTCATCCTATTTTGTCCTTTTGAATTTACACCCCCAAATTTACACCTTACCAATTTACACCTTACCACTGTGGACATCCGTGGAGCTTTCGATAACGTGAATTTACACCTTATAACCAATTTACACCTTAACCACTGTGGACATCCGTGGAGCTTTCGATAACGTGAATTGGAACATCCTTCCCCTCACCTTTGACTCAATTAATCTCCCCTCTACTTTCAGATCCTTCATTTATTCATATCTCAGCTCAAGAACAATTAATTTTATAGAGGACAATTTTACTTTTTCAAAATTTATTTCTAAAGGTGCCCCTCAGGGCTCCGTCATTTCCCCCATACTATGGAATATTTATTTTAATAAAATTCTTTCCCTTAACAATGATGAATATTACTTACAGGCCTTCGCGGATGATCTCGCAGTGGTTACCTATTCAAACTCCATCATTACTCTTGGTCGCAAGACCAATTCAATATTAAATTCTATTGCAAACTCCCTTTCCTCTCTTAAACTTGAGGTCTCCGCGGAAAAGTCCAACTGCATCATTTTTAATAAAACTAGATCAAAAAGGAAAATTAATCCCTCTATCAAAATCCAAAACTCTCCCATTAAACTTAGTAGAAGCCTTAAATTCCTTGGTCTTATCATCGATGATAATTTAAAATGGAGCGCCCATATATTTTACCTAAAAGAGAAATGCTTTAGGCTTGCTTCTACTTTTGGGAAACTTTCGGGGGGCAACTGGGGGGTCAACAAATCTTTTCTTAAAATCTGGTACCTGTCTGTTATTGAAAAAATTATTACTTTCGGGTCAGGCATCTGGGGGGGATCTCTCACTAGGGCTCAAATCAATAACCTTATTTCTTTACAACGGATATTTCTTCTTAAAATCTCTGCCGGATTTAGAACAACCTCGAGCATTTCTCTTTTCTCCATTACCGGTATTCCCCCTGTTCACATTTTAATTGATATTCTTCACAAAAAATTCCTTTTTTGGAAACTTCGTATCAATTCGTTCTCTGATCCTTCCCTTCCCTCCCCCTCTTCTTTCGACTTTAATCGTCCTCTCTCTAATTCTTCCCCCTCAAACCGCATTGTCATCCTTAAACCCCTTAATCCTTCCTCTTTCTCCCATCTAAATTTTTATACCGACGGCTCCAAACTTGATGATAATGTTGGCTTTTCTGCTTGTTTATTTAATCATGATAAATTAGAAGAAGTTTTTAAATTCAAACTTGACAATGGGAACACAGTTTTTCAGGCAGAAATCGCGGCCATTAACTTTGCCATTGACTGGGCAACTGATAACTTCTCCAAAATAAATATTTTTTCGGATAGCCTTTCATCAATCCTGGTCTTTAAATCAATTAAAAACAAATCTAACTACATTAACTCTATCAAAAACTCTGCTTCTCGCTCTAAACACCTTTTTAATCTTATTTGGGTCAAGGCCCATGCTGACATTCTGGGAAATGAAGTCGCGGACTTCCACGCTAAAGAAGCATCCTCCTCCGGTTTCCCTTTTTCAGTTCCTCTCCCCTATTCTCGTTTAACTAATTTTTGCAAAAATCTCTTACTTCAAAACTGGCAAAAGTATCTTAATGAATATATCTCCCCTAGGACTCATGACCCAGCCAGAATTCTAAATTATCTCCCCAAAGTTAACGTAAATACCCAAATTCATAATAAATACTTAATCTATTTTTTAACTGGTCATGGTCCTTTTCTTGATTATTTATACTATTTTAAACATAAAAAATCCTCGAACTGCTTATGCAACTCTTTTGGCGACGTAGATCACTTTGTTTTCTCTTGCCCCTTAACTAAGAAATTTCATCTTTCTAAACCTGCTCCTGGAAATGAAGCGGCTTGGTTTTCCAGTGTCAGCCGCAACAGTCAATCCATTTTTTATCTTAAGAACTGTGTCCTCATTGCAAGAGACATTTCCAATAAAGTAAATTGACAAGTTCGTCGGGCTTTACTGCTTTTAACTTTCCTGATCAATGAAGATTCCTCTGCTGTTCCCCTTTTCCTGGTTTTGTTTGTACAAACTTGTATATATTAAATTGTAAATATGATAACTGATAACACTACTGTTAAATTGAAAACACTTTCATCTTTTATTATCAACCTCCCATGTCATTTTGTATTTACTTCATCATCTATATCATGTTGTGCAATGTCTCATTATTATTATCCTTGATGTTTTCCTGAATGTTTCGTGTCCATATTTGTGTCTGTTTACAGTACCTGTCTTCGTTATGTCCGTATTTCTTGTCTGTAAAACTGTCTGTCTTACGAATTTATTCTTAAACTTTAAAAAACTGGATTTTTAATAAACCTCCAGAGCGGTCGCTGTCCTTGGAAGTCGGCACCTGCTAGCTTCCTTTCCCGGTCGTCCAACCAGCTACTCAAATCCTCGGATGAGTCGGACGGCCTGGGTCTTCCACATTCCACCCCCCCCCCCCCCCCCTCCATTTCCTCCACAACACACTAAAAATGGTGTATTTAAGTTATAGGATTGTCTCAAATGTGTAAATCCGTCAAAGGAGGAACAAATTTTCAATCACTTTATAATACATTCCTATCGGAAAACTTCCGGAAAATATAAACGGTAAAAAAACTCGTATCAATTAAAAAACAAACATTTCTTAATTATTGAGCGCTTCGATTACCACGTTACGTAAGCGGTTTTCTCGATCGTGGATCATTGAAGTTTTCTAACATAGATGTTAACACGCCGAACAGTTTCCTCGGTCTGAATCATTGCGTGGCCGACAGATTAGGATTGCATTTCAAATCAGTGTTTTACGCACGTTTACGGCCTCTTTCATGTACTTAAATGCGTCTTTCACAAGGAAATTATGAAACAGTATCCAAGAAGGGGATTCTCCCTCAATTCTGAATTTCGAAACCAGCGTTTGGTCGACTGATCAGGGCTCAGCAGGGAACCCCCACATTCTTCTCCTCCTCTTAAGTTTAAAGTTGAATATATATCCTCCCGCCATCTTTCGAGCTTAGCGTATTGAAAAGTGGTTATGACTTGGGTCATTCTGTCTGTCTGTTTGCACGATAACTACCATAAAAATGACTTTATCAAAATGAAATTTTAGTATGTTGTTCAGACTGTCTGTGGGACATATGGAAATGGAAATGAATAATATCATCCAATTTGTTTTGGATTGAACCCGGGTTGAAAAAAGTGAAATGCACTGAACCCTATGGAACCCCATTTTTCAAACATTTTTTAAGCGAAGTTAAAATTAACAAATTGCTTTGAAAATTGTAGAAAATGTTCAAATTATTCCATAAAATATATACAAAAAATTGAGCAAAAGAGGTTCGTTAGTTTTTTTTTAAATAAATATTAAAATAATGACAGCCATATAATATGAAGAGATCACGTGACCCACTTCAAAATAAAATAAAATACATCCATTTTTCCCCCCCAGTGTCAAAATCGTGATTTTTGAAGTTCTCTTAAATTTATATTGAGTGTTGCAACCGTCGCAAATACGCTTTATTTTTGCATATTTTTTGTGCATCTATATTCTGCGCCAACGAAATGACACTATTTTTGAGTTTAAATGATCATCCAACTTTCATTATTTCTACAACAAAGCCTAATTTTAATGGATGCAGAATGCAAACGAGTGATTGTAAGATGAGTTGTATAAGAATAGCTGAATTTTTTTTCACGCAAAATTATTGAACTCTGGAGTCTGTAATAAAAGTAATATGAATGAAATATTCACTGTGCTTTTACATAGTGAGTCAGACGATTTATATGTCGATGACGTCATTTGAATAAAGTTCATTTTTTTCGATGAAGTTTTAAGTTTTCAAGTAAAATAAATGATTGTAGTTCTGTGATAATTAAAAAAATATCACCGCTGAATGTGCCGCATTTTAGAGATGCGATACATTCAGCGGATTGCATTTTAGTTGGAAAGTGTTTCATAATCAATGCTTTATGCGTGATTGATCTTTCCTGTTTTATTATAAAAGTATTTAGAGGGGAGGGGTGATAGAATTTACTTTTACAAGAGCACCGACAATGGTTAAAATTGCACTGGGTGCATCCTAAGGGTGACCATTATTTTCTGGTTAAAAGTTCTTACAAATGATTCACTCTGTTGATAGTAGTGTTTCAATTTAATTTGAAATTTTCATTAAATGATTCCTTTAATTTAAAACGCTCAATATCTCAATCACTGGGGAGGGGGGGGGGACTTCTGGAGAGTTTGAAAATAGTTAAATAACTGATTTTCTCCGCCTCCGAAACGAGAAATCGAAAATCTGGTTCCGTTAGGTTCTGTTCCGTGGCGTTACCAGTACTATGAGCGTGTAAATAGTCACCATTTTAGGTCACCGGTGGGAGTTCTGGAGGGTCTGAAAAGACAAAACATGCCAGACAATTATAGGAACGCTTTATGCCCGTTGCTGGCAAGTGGTACTGTTTGGGTCGTGGAGCCCATTATAGGGGGTGGGAAAGCCCAGTGGTTAAGGCACGGGGATTGCACTCGGATGACCCGAGTTCGATTCCAGGCTCTGCCCTAAACTGTATCCGTGTTCACTCGGAGTACGGGTGCATTAAATATGTGGGCTCGTATGTCCTTCCTAGAGGTTGATGGTATAGGATACGTAGGGTACGGCCCCCGTGGATGCCGCCCCCAGTGGGTTCCGATCTAAATTAAGTGACGCTGTCCAAGCAGATATCTTGCACCTAATGGTAGGTCGGATGATCTGGGTCGGACAATAAACAGTCATGCAAATGATCGAAAAATGTATATTAATTTATTCCCCCCCCCCCTCTCCTCTTTCTGGAAAAAAAATCTATTCGCTTATGACATTTTTTAGTTGAAATAATCGTACTAAATTTCACTTACATACTCGATTTGTTCGAAAGATATCCCACCTAGAGGCAAACCAAACAGATAGTCGTAGTTAAAAAAATGATTGTTTTGTATTCAGGGATGCTCAGAATGTGCTCATCTATCCGATCAACAAGACCCTCCATTGACTTATATTGTGTATTCGAGGAAAACCAAAAACTGAAATTTGAGGTCTGGTTCTTCTACCATGACGTCATGGTTTGTTCAGCTGTTTTCTCAAATCTTCAGAGAGAGAGAGAGGGATCGTATGACAACCATTAACTTTACGTCTAAAAAGTGGGAAATAATGTTTTCCGTCCCTGTGTTTATTATCTTGGTTACGTACATCATTACGCGTTTTATGTATTAACTGAGTAATTTTTCCTTGAAGCAGTCGAATAATTTATCTCCGCTGTCTGCAGCAATCATTCACGATTTCAATGAATGATTCAAGAGGCAAAGAAGAAACTAAACCAACAGTGGTAGAAGCAGGATGTAAAATAAATATATCTAGACTGTGATTTTCTACTCGACTTTATCATACCAATATATTCTAGATGGGTCTACTCATATTACTCACACACACACACACACATATATATATATATATATATATATATATATATATATATATATATATATATATATGTGTGTGTGTGTGTGTGTGGTTACAAAAATCTACTTTATTAGATGACACTCTTAAAATATAATTTATTACATTGGGCCGAGCTCTCCCTCGGCGTCCATCTATTAAGAGATCTCAGAGCAGTCTGCATTGGTTCACACAATTTACAGTTATGGCGAGGGGAATGACGACATGGGAAACATGCTGTCTTCGTGTTATTGTGCTTCAAAAATGGAATGGGGATGCAGTTTCATATGAGGAAGTTTACATAGTGGTTAAGATGAGTGACCTTATATGGTATGATAGAGGAAAAGAGGAAGTAATGGAAGATTTTGTTAATATTAGTAGCGTGGGATAGAATTTAATATAGCTGCAATAAGTGCGTGACATACAATAGAAATTTAGAATAAGAATTATGAAAGAAAAGGGCGCGTTATTTGGAAAAGCTTAAAATTTTTGTATCATATATATATATATATATATATATATATATATATATATATATATATATATATATATATATATATATATATATATATATATAAATTCATAATCAAAAACTGAAAGTGTTTTAAGTACGCTTCTTTTCCCTACCATTTAACTTGATTGAAATTAATTTTGATTGAAAAGTTTTAAAACTCTAAGAGACATATAGTTTTTCCTCCCAGACAAGAGACAATTTAAACTTATTTTCAATTAAAAAAAAATATAGCTCTACGCACTTTTCTGCATTAACTAATTGCTTACAGCCGTATGTATATATCTCCCAGACAACAAAAGAATTATTTTGAATCCACTTATATGAATTTGCGCACTTTATTACTTCATACAGCCAAATGATATTAAATGATATTCAATTGAGATCTTCGGAATAGCAACTGTGCATTCGGGCAAGACTTTAAAAAAAACTCTGAAATGGGTATTCATTTTATTCAGTAAATAAAACTGTTTCTACAATTAATAGGAAAACATTTATTCTAAATTTTAAAATGAAATAAAAAAGTTAGATATTATTGTATAAAAGGACATTTTCTTAATTTAATTTCTTTTTTCTCCTTTGTAATATAAATTTTGGAAAATGATTAAGATTTATATAGCATTATTTTGAATCGAATTTGCATGCACCCTTCATTCGATTTAATTTCGTGTATGATTAATATTTATTTTTGGCTTTTTCTTGCACCATTGTGTAGGGGAGAATATGGAAAATCGTTACTTTTTCATCGTTTATTTTTTGCTTTTTATTTTTCTTACTTTTTTATTTTTCTATTTTTTTACTTTTTATGTTTTACGTTTTATTTTTACGTAATTTACAGTCAAACCTATGTAGTATTTATTTATCATTCATGGATCGACGTAGAGCCAAGAGATATTTCATCTTCAAATACGGAAGCGTCATTCTAAAAGAGAATGCATGAAAAGGATAAAAACAGAGATGCGATATTTAAATGACGTAACAACGTAACGTAATACCCTGAAAACTTTATAGATGAAAATGTTCATCAAGATGAAACTATGTTCCGAGTTTCAGCTCGCTACTCGGTTTTTGAGAACCCAGAACGGCCCGTAAAAGATAACGTACGTAAATGACATAGCAGCGAAACGTAATTCTTTGAAAACTGTATAGATTAAAATGTTCGGCATGATGAAACTCTATTCCGACTTTCAGCTCCTTACGATCTGTGACAGCCGAGAACAAGAACGTCCGTGAATGACGTAACGGAATAATGTAATGACATAACATAATGTAATAACATTTTATAGATGAAAGGAATCTAACGAGTCTATCACAGATGCTGAATGAAGGAACAAAGAGAGTTTATGAAGTTAATAAGTGGTGTAGGTGGGAAAAGATTTGTTATCGCACTGTGCTGCTGATTTGCACAATATTCGGTTCACTTCTATCAGTTACTGGTGCAAGACAATCAAGAAGCCGAACTAAAACCTTTAGTTTTGGAAAACAGGCTACGGAATTAGAATTAAATTCATTCCTGTGCATGGAATGCAGTAGTTATATGCAGCCAAATTTTTTAACTTTTACTGGATATATATTAGACATGTTGCACAGTCTGTTTTTAACACTTTACAACATAGTTGAAAAGTGTTTATGACTTGGGTCATTCTGTCTGCCTGCCCGTTCGCACGATCACTGCCGTAAAAATGACTTTATCAAAATGAAATTTTAGTATGTTGTTGAGACGGTCTGCGGGACGTATGGGAATGTAAATGAATAATATCACTCAATTAGTTTCGGATTGAACCCGGTTTGAAAAAATGAAATACATCGAACCCCATGGGCCTAATTTTTTAAGCGAAGTTAAAATTCACACATGGCTTCGAACATTTTAGAAAATATTCAAATTATCCCATAAAATATATAAAAAAAAAAAATTGAGCAAAATATCTTCGGTAGTTTTTTAAATAAATATTAAAAAAATCTGATGTGGGCAACACATGACTTTCCTTATATAATGAAATGAATTTACTACTTTTAGAGTAAAATAAATAGGTTTTTCTTCTAGTAGATACTAATATCCTTTCCAAGATATTGAATTTTCGACCATTAGTCGTCATTTTCATTGATTCAGCGTCATTTTTATCCATTTGGCGAGATTTTCGTTAATTTGGCAACATTTCAAGAAGTCGCGAAGTTGGCGACATTCCGCCAATTTCGTCACCAAAATCTCGCCAAGCGTTATGGACGAAGAAATAAGTTGTTCTTACAGCAGATAAATTGACGTTCAAATGCAAAAGTATTACTCAAAGTATCTTTTTTCATGAATGGAACGAGCTAGATCCACGAGAATGATGTCACCCAATTTATCGCATGATATTATATATGAAAAGTGAACATGTTTCTCAATAGTAAAATTTTTTTTTTTATTTTATATGACTTTTTGATAATTTTTTTGGAAAATGTGCAATATCTCGAGAACGGTTCATATTAGCGTTCTAAAATTTATGTCAATCGTTTTCTAATGAAAAATTACATAAGAAATGTCTATTTGCGTAACTTTAATATTGGTTTTGATTTTTTGACGATTTTTTCAAAATTTCATTCGAAAATTTAGGGGGGTTCTGAACATTCGATTGCGTATAAAAACAATAGGCTTCCAGTGTTTACAGATTGTGATTTTTGTACCAAATTTGGTTCGAATCGGTCCATTCGTTCGTCAGTTATCGTCTCCACAGACCCACTGACACACACACACACACACACACACACACACATACTTTCACACACACACACACATACTTTCACACACACACACACATACTTTCACACACACACACACATACTTTCACACACACACACACATAGACATCACTTTAAAAATGTTTGATTCGTGATCAGGGATGCTTGAAATGTGCTCTCTCGTCGAAAACTCGAATTCGAATTTTCGACCCCGTCACAATACTTTCCTTATACATTATGTATATAAGGAAAGTAATAATAATGACACCCATATAATACGAAGGGATTACGTGACCCATTTCAAAATAGATTATTGCATCCATCTTTTTTTTCCCTGAGTTAAAATCGTGATTTCTAAAGTTCTTTTAAGTTTATATGTAATGTTGCATCCGTCCCAAAATCGCTTTATTTTTGCGTATTTTCTGTACATCTATATTCTGCTCCAACGCAATTACAATATTTTTAGTGCTTAAATGAGCATCAGATTATTTCTACAACGAAGCCGAATTTTAATGGATGCAGAATGTAAACAAGTGGTTGTAAGATGAGTTGTGTAAGAATTGCTGAATTTCTTTCATGCAAAATTATTGAACTGTGGAGTCTGGACTAATAGTGTATGAAGGAAATATTCACTGATATTACATAGAGAACCAGACGATTTATATTTCGATGACGTCATTTAAATCATGTACATTTTTTCCGATGAAATTTTAAGTTTTCAAATATAATAAATTATTGTAATACTGTGATCATTTAAAATATATCAGCGCTGAATGTATCGCATTTTAGAGATGTTTAAATAAAATTGCATTTCAGCTGGAAAGTGTTTCATAATCAATGCTTTATGCATGATTTATCTTTCTTGTTTCCTTATGCTTCTTTTTGTTTTTCAGGTACGTGAATAAGGCATTATCCTACTGTATAAGTTGTAAGTTTATTTTTTACTAGTATTTAAGTCTGTCAAAAACAGGGAACTAACACCTTTATAAATAAATTTGATGCGGACAGTACATGACTTTTCCTATATAATATAATGAATTGACTTCTTTTGCAGTGGAAAAATAATGTATAAGGTCTACGGTACAGCGTTTTTAACGTTGAATTGAGCATTGGCCGCTTTTTCGGATGACAACGTGTGAAACTATTTAGAGGCACCCAATTCCCTTATCTTTCGGGCAACTCTAACTTGAGAATTATCAATATTGATGGCATCTGCAATGAACAATGGAGTCCATATATTAAAATATTCTATTAATTAATACAACAGTGTGGCGTTGTTTTCGTTCATTTAGTGTCATTTTTAAATTTTGATTCTATTTTAGTCATTGTGGGGCGAAATATTGCCAAGTTTGTGATATTTCACTAAATGAGTAGCCAAGCCTACCAAATTTATGACCAAGAGTTACAAACAAACGGAGAGATGATCTTGTCTTATATACAAGGTAGGATCAAAAAGTTCGGAGGCTGTGCTGATATCTCCAACCCTGATTGGAGGAGAGCGAAACTGTTTTACCGTGGCGTGGAGGCACATGGGACGCGAGATGTGAAAAGGAAGAAGCAGGTCCGCAGTGCAAGGTTTTTCCAGACAATGCTTGTCATTAAACTGTAGTCGTTCGCGTTCGTCGAAAAAGGAAATGACGTTTGAAGACCAACATGCGAATATCAAATTCTGCCAGCATTCATTTCCTTTTTCGACGAACGCGAACGACTACAGTTTAATGACACGCATTGTCTGGAAAAACACCTGCTTCTTCCTTTTCACATCTCGCGTCCCATGTGTCTCCACGCCACGGTAAAATAGTTTCCCTCTCCTCCAATCAAGGTTAGAGATATCAGCGTAGTCCCCGAACTTTTTGATCTTACCTCGTATAAATCAGTATTGACGAATTGTTAGGCCTCAAAATACGAAACTATTACCCAAAGTATCTTTTGTCGTGAATGGGATCCACGAGAACGATGTTAACACATTTATCGCATAATATTTCATATGAAATGTGAGCCTATTTCACAATAGTTGATACTTTTTTTTTACAAATTTATTTGAAAAATGTGCAGTATATCGAGAACAGTTCATGCTAGCGTTCTAAAGTTTATGCTATTCAATTTCAAATGAAAAATTGCGTAAGAATAAACATTTATGTAACATTATTCAAGGTTCTTATTTTTTCATGATTTTTTTCAATCCTCTATTCGAAAATTCGGATGTCTTTCGAACATTCTATTGCATTTAAAATCGATAGGGTTCTTGTATTCACCGATTGTAATATTTCCGTTTGAAACTTCCACTTCGTTCGTGATGTTGCAGAGTTCACTTAGACAATAAGAGCTTTCAATTTCGTCCCAGTAGCTCAACGGTAGGACGTCGACTGGCCAGTTCGGAGATCCATGATTCGATTCTCGGTTGAGACAGCAAGATTCTTTACAATGTATCGCATTCAGACTCACGGACATATACACCAACACACACACACACAGACATCATCGTGAATTTCAACAGGATGTGGTAAAACATTCATTGCACTCTTCCAGAGTTTTGTGTTTGCGTAAAATGCACCTTACCATTTCTACGCATGCCGTTTCTAAAAATATAATTTCTCTCTCTCACTTCGAAGAGGTCTGCATCCCGATGTTTCTAAATATAACGTCGACGGGGGAGGCCTCGGGGTAGAGGTGCAACATACGCGAAGGAGGAACGCCCCGGTGGAGATGTTACCCCATAAATGAGATGTTGAGTCTGCTCTCTCTCTATTCGGCATCCATTCGCGAGTCCCGGTGATCTTCAAACTCTCAACATCTACAGCTAACGCATTTCAGAATACCCGAAGTGTGAGTCTCCGTTCGACTTTCTCCTACATTCATATTTATTCATTCAATTAAATTCCAATCCCAATTGCAATTGTAATTGCAGTGCTATTCAATTCCAATTCAACTCCAATTCCAAATTCAAATTCAATATTTCAATTGCAATTGCAATTCAATTTCAACTCATTTTCAATTTCAATTCAATTTCAATTACAATTCATTTTCAGTTTCAATTCATTTTCAATTTCAAATCAATTCAATTCACATAGTAACAGAAAATATACAATTACAGTAACCACAAAATATTACATTTTCATTATTTGCTAATAACCAAGCATTTGATACATTCAATCATTATCCTATTATACATAGGCCAAAACCGTGAACCATTTAACCATCACAAGACGTTGCCCTAGTGCACCAGTATGGGCGGAACACATTACGCCCAACAACACAGCATCCATACCCGCAGGTGGGGCTCTAACCCACAACCCGGCAGCCAAGCGACGCATTTATAACACACACCGGCAGATCAATAAATTTAGCTATTGTGTGAAAACAATATGGATGAATTTTTTTTACATAATACAATCTCACAGAAAATTAGTGGTAGTTGTCTTTTATTTCGATTAGCGTACTCCATTTCATAGAACTATCTTGAGAGTCCTTCGAGAGAGATATCTTCTTCTTCAAATCAGATCGTTCGACCTACCCGAAGGTATAAGGTATCTGTTTGGACGGCCGGGAAGTGCCATCCAATTTAGAACGAAACCCAGTGGCGGCGGCATTCACACAGGGACCGTACCTTCCTTTCCCTAAGACCAACCTCTCATAAGGACTTTCAAACCGACATATTTAACGTGACCGTACACTACGGGGACAGTTTGGGCAGAGCCGAGAATCGAACTCGGGTCGTCCGAGGGTAATTCTCGCACGCTAACCACTGGACTATCCCACCTCCACGAGGAAACGATTGGTTTGACAGCTCAGCCCGCTTCGGTACCACAAAACATAAAAAATATAGAATGTAAAATACAAGAATACTAAACAGTAAACATCAAGTACTGTATAACTGGCTTTTTTTTTAATTTGGTAAGAGTCAAAATAAAAACATCAATATCAGAACATGTATTAAGGAGACCAACACATTTATAAACGAAAAAGCTCTTAATGTGATTGTGTTTAATAGTAGTATTATGGAATATTTTCCCCCTTAGTATTGGCAACAGGTATATGAAACTCCAAGTAAAAAAGTAAAATAGGGCAGTCAATTGTACTCTTTAAACCTCTATAGCCGAACAAGCAGCAAGACCATCTTCCCTTTTTAAGAAACATTAAAGTAAATATTTGTATAAGTTGATTAGTATGCATGTCATATGGTTAATAACTGGAGATTCTGCAATGAATAGTACGAAGACATTTATTTTGGATACACACACACTAACATATATATATATATATATATATATATATATACACACAGACATATATATATATACATACTCACTAACATATATATACACACACACACGCACTGACATACACACACATTAACATATATATATAGTATATATATATATTATAGTATATATATATATATATATATATATATATATACACACAAACATACAGACATATATATACATACTTACTAATATATACACACACGCACTAACATACACACACATTAACATATATATATATATACACACACACACAGACATATATATACACATACTCACATATACACACACACACACACACACGCACTAACATACACACACAGACATATATATATACCCATACTCACTAATATACACACACACAAATACACACACTTTAACATATATACACACACATTAACATATATATATATATACACACGCACATTATCATATATATACACACACAAACATATATATGCATACACACTCTAACATATACACACACACGCACTAACATATATACACACATGTACACACACTAACACGCACATACTAACATATACACATACACACAGACATATATATACACGCATACCCACTAACATATATATTATATATACATACACGCACACTAACATATATATTATATATACACATACACTAACATATGCCAACGGCCCTACCGTGCTGAAAACACCGGTTCTCGTTAGATCACCGAAATCAAGCAGCATCGGGCGCGGTTAGTACTTGGGTGGGTAACCACCTCTGAACACCGCGTGCTGTTGGCACATTTCGGGCGCGGTAGCCCGGTGGTTTGCGCGCTGGATTTACACGCTGACACAACTACCGCCGTGTTTATGCGGAGTACTATCACGTTAAACATGTGAGTCCGTAAGACCTTCCAAGAGGTTGGTGGTAGGGGAAGGAGGGTACGGTCTCTGTGGATGCCTCCCCCACTGGGTTCCTGTCTAAATTGGGTGGCACTTCCCGACCGTCCAAACAGTTACCTTACACCTTTCTGGTCCCGGCCGACTAATCGGTTGCTCATGTCCTTGCTGACGAGCCGGTCGGTCTGGGTCTTCAACACCTTTCTGGTAGGTTGGACGGTCTGGGTCTCAACAGCAACACATATACTAACATATACACACAGACATATATACACACACTAACATACACACGCACACACACACTACTAAAATATACACATACACAGACATCATACAAAAACATTCGATTTCAGTTCATGGATTGTGCTTGAAATGTGCTCTTCCGTCTAAAACTCGAATACGATTTTTCTATCTCGTCACAATAATGCCCCCTATACATTATACTATGTAGGAAAATGAGTCCAGTCTTTAATGAACTCTGGTCCTCGATAATAAAGGACGTGTGATCATCATACCGATACGAGCAAATGCCTTATTTGTGAAATTTGTACTTTTTAATGTTCGGATCTGGCGCAACTCGTCCGAATCAGAAACGAATTAAACATGCAAGTGATCTCCCCCAATGAGTGAGATTGTTTTTTTGTATTTTTTCTATGCTTACTCGTTACTATGGAATTCAAAACAGCTGTTAAAGATAATGGATCTGATGAAAGGTGCTGTAACTATGAATACTTCCTGCAATACCTATGACACACGATGTTTTGTTATCTTTTACCACATTTATTTACCTCACCGCTTTGCAGTGTATGCTTAATCTACCCTTAGCAAGTGTTTTTCAAATGTTTTGTTTGTGATTTTATTGCATAGAGTATTGTATGGTAATATTGTTCTCTCTGAAGAACTTTAAATATAGGACTTTTAAATATAGGACCATAAATTAAATTATATTATGTTTTTCCATTATTACTATTGTTCTATAATTTTGTTAATATAATGTATATTATGAAATTTTCATTATTATGTACTAACAGTATACCCGTTCTTCTTGTGTATATAAAGAAACTCGACATCGTTAATGACATTGTTAATCAAAATATTCTATTAAAATATTTAATTTAATGTTCCTAAAAAGAAGTTAAAGAATATCTGTTCTCGCTATATAAAATTAGCTTCACGGACAGATTTGAAGAATAAAACATCCTGGTCCCGTATGTAAACAAATTTACAAAAAAATATAAAGTTGAACCAATATATGCAAAATAAAAGCGCTAAAATTGTATGGGACTCGAACTACTTATATTCGCGAATATTAGAAGATTACACGTACTACAACATATGAGTTTCTAAAATATTTGCCGAAATAAAACAGATGACGTAATAAATTGAAAATATCAATAATCCCGTAATCTTTAAACCTAAAGGCCGTAATGGATTCCAATATATGTCAAAATATGTGCCAATGTATTGCTTATATTCTTGTAGATTAGAAAAAATAAAGCAATGATGTAATAAATTGAAAATATCAATAATAATAATATTTAAACCTGAAGACCGTAATTAATTTATTTTATATACATATCTTTATTATTTAAATCGGAAAAGATTTAATAAGAATCGTCTGCTGCATAAACACATTGGATTTAAATTCGTTGCTAAGCGACATGATAACATTTTCTTCAAATAAATTGGCGGAAAACATCGTCTGCATAATGCATCTCTACGGAATGTTTAATTGTTCGTTTTTAATTAATATCTAGACAACCCCTGGTCTTAGAAACTTGAAACATAGACTCAATTTTAAGTGGGGCTATTCCAAGGATACCCGCAAAAATTTCATGAAAATCGATTCAGCCGTTCTTCCGTGATGATGAGACAAACAGACAGACAGATTTTCAATTTTATTTATATAGACTGTATATGCTTGTCAATGTAAAATTTATTGAATCTGCACATATGACTAGTCATTAGTAAATCTCAAATCGCGGTTTAATGATCATGGGTTGAGTTACAAACGAAATATTTTAATTTCTGATTATTTTAGATAGTGGTTTAATCGGATTTTTATAAGCAATAGTGTAGTTAGGTAGGCCTATTATTATTGTACTTTTAAAATGCTTATTTGTGCTTCCTTATGCTTTCAAATCAGAGTTGACAGATTTTAACTAAGTCAAACATATCCAGCTGTTTCTTTAACCTTTTTTGAAAATCTGTTTTTCTAAAGTAGATGATAGGTAGCAGCTTTTTTTTAAATGAAATAGTTGGATTTAAAAAGAAAATCTGATGTGGGCAGTATGTGACTTCCCCTACAGACTCAAATTGATTTTCTCTCTTTATTTCGCTAATAATTCAATATATTGAGTTTAGTTGCACAAAATAACACTGAATTTGCACTTGTAATTCAATTTTGTTTTATTTGGTAACCGGACATTTTTTCAAAGGCAAAAATGCGAAAAATCGAAAATATCTCGAGAACGGTTAGTCCCAAAGTAATGGGGTTGGTCTTATTATTTTCCTCGTTAAAAATTACGTATAAAACAAACATTTAATTGATACATTTGATCATACGTAGTCTTTTATTTTAAATTTTTGCGATTTTTGTGGACCATTTCGTACAAAAATGCAAGTTTTCCTTTTTCGAATCATAACAAAATCTAATCAGCACCAGGGTATCTCACAAGTGACTTATCTACCAAATTTTGTGAAATTTGGTCAATTAGTATTTCAGCTAGAGTGGATACATGAGATTTTTGTGGGCCATTTCGCAAAAAAAAAAGGCGGGTTCTTTATCCCGAATCATACCAAAATCTAATCAGCACCAGAGTCACACACAAGTGATTTACCTATAGAATTTTATGAAATTTGGTCCATTATTTTTTGAGTTAGAGTGGATATATACATTGCATAGACACACACACACACAGACATCACGCTAAAAATAGTTTTTGCATGTTCTAGAGGTTCCAAAACTTGTAGATCCGTCGAAAACTCGAGTTGTGTTTATGGGCATGATTTCAATATTTTCTCTATACATTACCATGTATTGCAGTGAAAGTAAAAATTGATTAGAAGAAAATTTGCCAGATGAATTTTTAATGCATTCTTAAATGTTTTTTTTAAACAACTTTAATTTCTGTTTTAATTTTTCATTTAATAAACATTGAGTGTTAACAGATTTACGAGTATACCAGTAGCTGCACTTTTGTATACTAGTAGCAGCAGGAACAAACTATGATAACTTGTCTATTGAGATAGGCCACATAAATCTATATTATTTGGGAGTTCGCGATTTATCAACGAACCGTTTTCCTTTTTTTTTGTTATGTACGTTCCCCCCCCCCCCCCCCCTCCGTCTCAAGCTCAAGGCCCTGCGTTCCTTGGGACGCGCTTATCCCCCTCTTTCCTTTTTACTCTCGCTAGGTGCCCTAGCATACCTTTCCCCTTCTGTAAGACTTGGCGTGGGGCTCGACTTAGGTCGTCGCCCTCCCCCCCCCCCCCCCCCCAAGCAAAGCTCTGATGTCTCTCTTAACCTATGCTTCACTTTCTTAGTACTTCTTTTTCTCTTCGCTCGGAGTTTAAAGGGGGGAATCCTTTCCCCTCCTGGGCACTCTGTATACCCCGTCCTTGAGACCTAAATCTATATTGTCGAGAAAATACAAACAATAAAACAAGAAAATAACAAGAAAAAATACGCTTACTTTTAAAATCTATATAACTCTGTAAGTGCTAAAACTTCAGAAATAGCATAAGGAATTAAGAAAATGACAAAAGTCTCCCCCCCCCCCCCCCACTCCGCTTGCAACCAAAAATATAACTGTTCGGTCACATTAAAAAACTAACACTCCCACCATTTTAAATTAGTTAAAGAATTTTTACATTTTTTTAATCATTCAGTAAAAGCCGTACGCACATTTTTCCTTTATGTATTTATTAAAATGTTTATTTTAAGTGATTTCGAAAAGGCACAATTAAACTAATTGCGATAGCTAACTAATTTAAGCATTTATTTATTTTGTTGGGAGTTCAAGAATTTGAAAACACGAATAATTTGAAGGAACAAAAAACTGTTCTCAAGTCCTTAAACTCTTATCATTTAAAGAAAATAGTCCTTTTTTAAATGATGGTTTTCATGCATGTGTGTGTTTTATAATACTAATGTTCTGAATAGTGAGAGAAATAATGGTCTTATTAAATGCCAATGTGTACTTTTACTACCTGCTGTAAAAATAAGATTGCTATTTTATACTTTCATTGATATACCTTTGTTTAAACAAACAACCCAGACCGTTCAACCTACCAGAAGGTGTAAGGTATCTATTTGGACTTCTGGGACAGTGCCACCCAATTTAGGTTGGGACTCAATGGGGACAGCATCTACAGGGACCGTACCCTCTTTCCCCTACCACCCTCCTCTCGGAAAGACTTACGAACTCACATATTTAACGTGGCCGTACGTCGCGTGACCACAAGGACCATTTTGGCAGACTCGGGAACCGAACGCAGGTCATCCGAGTGTAATCCTCGTGCTCTAACCACCGAGCAGTCCCATCCCTAATTTTTTAAATGCCTTTAAATTCAGTGAGTATTAAGTTATTATTTAAAATTAAAATGGTTCATTAGATTAAAACCAAGGAATTATATACACACATGTATTAACATATATATATGCACACACACACACACATATACTAACATATATACACATACACGCAAACATATATAAGCACACTAACAAACACACATACTAACACACACACACTAAAATATACACATACACACAGACATCACCGCAAATGCGTTCGATTTCAATTCATGGATGCTTGAAATATGCTATTCAATCGAAAACTGGAATACGATTTTTCTACCTCTTCACAAGAATATCCCCTATACGTTATACTATGTATGTAGGAAAATTAATCCAGTTAAAAAAATAGCTACCTAATAAGAACAATGAAAACTACTGGCATGGCATTTTTAAAAATAAATTTGCCAATATCTTGTTTTAAATTCAGGATAAAATCAATTTGATGTGGCCAGTACAATACTTTCCCCATATAATGTAATTACTTTATTTCTTTCAAAATAAAATAACCGCGTAACAGATAACATGCAAAACAATCGTGTGACGACACCATGACAATACTTTTACATTATACTGTGTATGTAGGGAAAGCGTAGTACACCGAACGCGTAAACACTGCGTCATATATTTAAAATGGGGCACTTTTAATAAATGTATATAAATAAAATTGAAAATCTGTCTGTCTATATGTTTGTCTCATCATTTGCCTCATCATCAGAACGACTGAACCGAATTTCATGAAATTTTGTGGGTAGTCTTGGAATTTCTCCACTTAAAATTTTTTCTATGTTTCGAGTTTCTAGGACGAGATGTTGTCTAGATATTAATTAAAAACGCACAGTTAAACCTTCCACAGACATAGCATTATGCAGACGATATTTTTTTCCCGTAAATTTATTTGAAGAAAATGATATCATGTTGCTTAGCAACGGATTTAAATCCAATGTGTTGATGCGGCAGACGATTTTTATTAAATCTTTTCCGATTTAAATAATAATAAAATGTATATGAAATAAATTTTATCGAAATTGTATCTTTGACTGGATTATATCAATTACGGACTTCAGGTTTAAATATTACTGGGATTATTGAAATTTTTAATGTATTACGATATATGTTTTATTTTTGCAAAAATGTTTAAAATTCATCTATTTATAGCACGCATTATCTATTATAGCATAATCTTTTATTAATACACGGGTATATCTTCTAATCTACGCGAATATAAGTAGTATTAGAATCAATTACAGCCCTCAAGATTTGGGGGGGGGGGGGTATAATTGATATTTTCACTTTATTACGTCATCTGTTTTATTTTGGCAAAGATTTTTGAAATTCATATATTGTAGTATGGATAATTTTCTACTAATACACAGGTATATCTACACAGGTATATCGCTGCCACAAATGCCGCCGTGTTCATGCGGAGTACGATCACGTTAAACATGTGGGTCCGTAAGTCCTTCCGAGAGGTTGGTGGTAGGGGAAGGAGGGTACGGTCCCTGTGGATGCCTCCCCCACTGGGTTCCGGTCTAAATTGGGTGGCACTTCCCGGTTGTCCATACTGTTACCTTACACCTTTCTGGTAGGTCGGACGGTCTGGGTCTCAACAACATCAACAACAACAACAGGTATATCTATTAATATTCGGGAATATAAGTAGTACGGGTAAAATTTTATTCCCAAACAATTTTAGTATTTTGGCATATATTGAATGATTTAATTTCATATTTTTTGTAAATTTGTTTACGAAGGGGATCAGGATGTTTTATTTAGATCTGCCCGTGAAGATGATTTTGTATAGCGAGAACAGAGTTTCTTAAACTTCTTTTCAGGAGCATTTAATTTAAATATTTTAATAGAATGCTTTGAATAATATTGTCATTTAAAATACTACAGGAATTTGCTCTTAATTGTGAATTTTAAGTTCTTTACATTATACATTTCGTACGAAGAACGAACGGATATACTGCTAGTTTTAAAAAATCTGATGTGGGCAGCACATGACTTTCCTAATATAATGGAATGAATTTACTACTTTACAGTAAAAAAAAAAGTTATCCTTATAGATACTTATATTATTTCCAAGATATTGAATTTTCGTCAATGATTCGTCATTTTCATTGATTTAGCGTCATTTGTAACCCTTTCGTTAATTTGACAACATTTAAAAAGTCGCCAAGTTGGCGACATTCCGTCAAATTCGTCACCAAAATCTCGCCAAACGTTATGGATGGAGAAATAAGTTATTTTTATAGAATATAAATAACTATTGGCGTTCAAATGCAAAATTATTACTCAAAGTATCTTTTCTCATGAATGGAACGAGTTAGATCCACGAGAATGATGTCACTCAATTTATCGCATGATATAACATTTGAAAAGTGAACATGTTTCTCAACAGTTAATATATTTTTTTTTAATTAATGGGATTTTTTGATAAATTTATTTGAAAAATGTACAATATCTCGAGAACGGTTCATGCTAGCGTTCCAAAGTTTATGTCAATAATTTTCTAAGGAAAAATTACATAAGAAATATCTATTTGCATAACTTTATTAAAGGTTTTGATTTTTTGATGATTTTTTTCAAAATTTGACTTGAAAATTTAGGGGGTTCTGAACATTCGATTGTGTTTAAAAACAATTGACTTCCAGTATTCATGAATTGTAATTTGTGTGCCAAATTTTATTCGAATGGATCCGTTCGTGAGATATCGTCTCCACAGGCTCACTGACTCACACACACACAGACATCACCTCAAAAATGATCAATTCGTGAGCAGGTATGCTTGAAACGTGCTCTCTTGTCGAAAACTTGAATTCGAATTTTCGACCCTGTCGCAATATTTTCTTTATACATTATACTATGTATAGAAGGAAAGTAATAAAATTAATATCACATTACAGTATTCTCAGATACTTCCGTATCTTGTGTTTTGTGTCAAAGGCATTTGTATCTCGGGGCGTGTTTGTAGACTTTCGAAGATAACTTATTTCTTCACCCATTCTAAGAATCTGATAATCAAATCTTACCATCAAATATTTCCCTATCCCAATATAAATCAAACAACAACAAAATAAACTTTATCCCCAAGTTCATTCACTTGCCTGTAATAGAGGGTCCCGTTATTTATTTCCTGTTGGCCTGCCCTTCGAAACAGTCTGGCGTGATATTTGCACATATAAAAGTGCTGGGGCCCCCAAGTCGCTCCCCGCTGATTCAAGACTTCTGGCATTCGCAAATATTGGTCGAACGGAACGTGCTTAGTGTATGTAAACACACCTGTTTTGATTCCATATGAAGATACGTGGAAGCTAAATTTAACTCAATGTGCAATCAAGATATTCGAATATTCGGATATAGTATGTTCCCTTGGACAAGCTCGTATGTTATGTGATGAAGCGTATTTTATTAATCAGATATTTGGAGGGATATTTATTTATTTATTTTAAAAGAATGCAAGCTATAGGACAAAGTCTCAGTAACAGCGTGCAAGGTAAAATACAATTCAAAATATACAGATTAAAATATAATAAAATACATTAAAATGCAAACTATTGACAACACATGATTTTCGAAAACACCTTCAGATGAATAAATACATTAAAATATAAAATATTTAAAACAAATGATTTTTAAAATCCATTTCCGATGAATAAAAAACATAGAGCTTATCGGGGAAGCTGCTGTATAGTTTACAACAAGAAAGATCAATCATGCATAAAGAATTGATTGTGAAACACTTTCCAACTGCAATGCAATTTTATACAAACATCTCTAAAATGCAATGCATTCCACGGTAATATTTTTTAAATTATCGCAATACTACATTAATTTATTATATTTGAAAAAAAAAAAAACAGGATCTAGTTACTTCCCCTTTTGCAAAAGGGATCGAAAATTTCATCCTGGTTGTTGTTGTTGAGACCCAGACCGTCCGACCTACCAGAAAGGTGTAAGGTAACTTTCATCCTGGTTGTGAAACATCTCAATAAAATATTGAGATGGCGATGTTTTAGCACGAATCGAAAATTTCTTTCCCCTTTATAGATGCAAATCGAACTTTATCCTGTTTCTTCCCATGCATTCACTCGCCAATCAGGGTTTGTAAAGATTACCTACTAACTGGTGAGTGTTTGCGACAAAGTCAAAGGGGGGGGGGTAGAAAAAACGATTATACATATTGCAATAATTATATATAATATTGCAATAATTATATATACATATTGCAAGATGCAATAATTCTTCCCACGAATTCGATTACCAATTGCAAAGCAGTTAGAACTCAGACTTCGTGTGGCTCAGATACTCTGCGTGTGATTCAGGCGATGCCCGGAAAGCGAGAGACATTCTTCCGATAAGTGAGGGGGAAAAAATAGATTTTGAAGAGAGATTAATGAATGATGAATCCAGATAGTCAGCAGGCCGACCAATCTAAAATAGAGAACTAACACAGAAGATTGAACAGCAGTCCGATCTTGCTTGTTAATTCTCTGTTTCAGATTGGCTGGACTGCTCGTCATTTTGCTTTCTGATTGGCTGTCTCAGATGGACTGTGCAGAGTCATTAACTTATTTTGCAATATTCATGTGAATTATTTTCACTGTAATACATTGTACATAGGGTTCCTAGGGAAATCCTTATGCACCCAAATAAGTTGTAGAGTCCACATCGACGATAAGAGCTTGCAATTCCAACTTGGGTATTTTTCTGTATATTTGTGTTCATTTTGTGGTTTTGACTTCGGGTTTGTTGAACTATCTCGCACTGAAGAAGAGGATACAACGTATTCTCGTAACAGCTGCATGCTGCTTTGTTTTTATCAATGTGTGCATAATTACATTGAGTGTTTCTTACTTCTTGCTTAAAGTGTTTTTCCCTAAATAACCTGCGACTCGCATCACAACTAGTGATGCTGTCAGTTATAATATTAGGTCCTGCCTGTGTTAATCAGATTTATCGCAAAATTCTTTTTTGGACCTAGTATATTTTTCTTTTAGGACCACACTATATTTTTAGTAGTAGACAGAGTGTGTGTGTATGTGTGTGTGTGTGTGTGGGGGGGGGGGGGGGTCTGTACGCCCTCAAGGTGGCGAACAGAGAGCGCCCATTCAAGTAAACCTGCCTACATATCGAGTTGATTATACTTTACAGCCTACATCTATATAAACAAGAAAGATAAATCATGCATAAGCATTGATTATGAAACACTTTCCAACTGAAATGCAATTTAATTTAAAAATTTCTAAATTGTGATACATTCAGTGGTGATATCTTTTACATTATCACAGTACTACAGTAATTTATTATACTTAAATATTTAAAACTGTATCGAAATACAAATCATCTGATTCTCTATGCAAAATTAATGAATATTTCATTCATATAACTTGTATTACAGACTCCAGAGCTAAATAATTTTATGTGAAAAAAATTCAGCAATTCTTAAGTAACTTACCTTACAATCGCTTGAGATATTTGCATTCTGCATAAGTAAAAATTAGGCTTCGTTGAAGAAATAATAAAAGTTTAGGGATCATTTAAAATCACAACTATTGTAATTGCGTAAGCACGGAATTTAGATACACAGATAATACACAGATACACAGATAATATAGGTAAATTTGGTAGGTATGTTTTTTGTAGGAAATCCTGATGTTCATTAGATTATAGTACGATTCGTAATAAAAAAAATGCCTTCTTTGCTAAATGGCCGGCAGAAATTGCCTTTATCCACTCTAGCTAAAAACTAATGGAACAAATTTAACAAAATTTGGTGTATAATATTTCAATGACCTACAAGTGATTTATATACCAAATTTAACAAAATTTAGTACATAAATCATTTGTAGGTTATTCTAGTACGATTCAGGAAAAAGGAACGGGCTATTTTTGCGAAAGGGCCCGCAAAAATCGTTAAATATAAAAATAAAGGACTACGTGTGCTCAATTATATCAATTAAATTCCTATTTTATACATGATTTTTGACAAAAAAAAGAATAAGACTAACCCCATTACTTCAAGACTAGCCATTCTTGAGATATTCTAGTTTTTTCGCGTTTTCGCTACGCCACCTTTGACAATAAGTCCAGCTATCAAATGAGAACCAAATTTAAGTTTAACGTGCAAATTCAATGTTATTTAAAATACTTATGGCTGTTATTTTGTGCAGATAAACTCAAATTATTATTGAAGAAATAAAGAGAACGTGAATATGAGTCTGTAGGGAAAGACATGTGCTGCCCACATCAGAATTTTTAACAATATTACAACAATGATTTATAGAAGTGAACGGGGATTATTTGCAGGCCATTTCGAAAAAAATGTATGATCTATACTTAAAGAACCACCAAATTTTTGTAGAATAAAATGTTCAACAAATTTAAGCTGTGTACCAAATTTTAACTCTCTAGGACTTAGGAAAGTGCATTAAAAATGACATCAAATATATTAAGTATATCATGAAGGGTTATATAAAAGAAAAAAATGTATATAATATTATATATTATAAAATTAAAAAAAAATTTGAAAAATTGTTATCTACCAAATTTATTTTAAAATGTGAAGCCTCTCTCATATACAAAATGATTAAATGACTCTTGGAAAGATATTTATTATATAATATATCTCATTTTTCTTTCTGGAGAATATCCCAAAAGTCAGAATTTAATTGAATTTGATTTTTTCCCTATATTAAATAATTTTTAATTAAAAAACTACTTAACAAATTTTACTGAAATTTTTTATATATATTTTATGGGATAATGTAAATATTTCCTAAAAATTTCGAAGCAATTTGTGAATTTTGAATTTGCTTAAAAAATGTTTCAAAAATTAGGTCCCATAGGGTTCAATGTATTTCATTATTTCAACCCGGGTTCAATAAAAAACTAATTGGGTGATATTATTTATTTCTATTCCCATAGGTCATATACATACTAAAATTTCATTTTGATAAAGTCATTTTTACGGCAGTTATCGTGCTAACGGACAGACAGACAGACAGAATGAATGAATGAACAAAGTCATAAACACTTTTCAACTATGTTGTAAAGTGTTAAAAACTAACTTCGCTAGAGACTAAGCATTAATAAATTTTATAGAATATAAAATAGTACCGGTCCCATACAATTTCATTTAAATAATAAAGTTATGTATATAAAATAAATCAATTACGGTCTTCAGGTTTAAACATTAATATTATTGATATTTTCGAGAATTATTGATATTTTTAATTTATTACGTCATTTGTTTTATTTTGTCAAATATTTTAGAAACTTATGTGTTGTAGTACGTGTAATCTTCTACTAAAACACGGGTATATCTTCTAATATTAGCGAATATAAGAAGTACGAGTCCCATACAATTTCAGCGCTTTTATTTTGCATATATTGGTTCAACTTCATATTTTTTTGTAAATTTGTTTACAAACGAGACCAGGATGTTTTATTCTTCAGATTTTCTCGTGAGGATAATTTTGTGTAGCGAGAATATTTATTCTTAAACCTCTTTTTAGGAGCATTAAATTAAATATTTAAATAGAATATTTTGATTAAAAATGTCATTTAGTATACTATAGAAATTTGCACATGATCGTGAATTTTAAGTTACTATATACTCCGTACGAAGAACGGGTATGCTGGTAGTATACGGGATCATCTGCGGCGCAGGTTTTTTTGATTTGGATCAATTGAGGAGAGAATAATGGGATAGTTTAAATCATTAAAATGTAATGTAACCAAATGAAATCCTACAGAATTTTGATGAACCCTCGTTGTATATAGAAACGTGAGAACAGCGATTTGCTCGGTGCCATCTTTAATGCAAATTCATCCTGCGTATGGGCTTTAAACTGTTGCTAGTTTCGTTACAAGACGCATTGTATGGAAATAATAGTTCATATTTCGAATATTTTTTCCTTCCGCCTTACAGCGCGTAAACAACGCGTAAATTATAGTATATGTTTGAATTATGGATGGATTTCGATACAGTAGTACTGCGCAGTTCGGTGATGTCTGGGGAGAAATTCTCCCACGGGAATTTTCAAGATTTTCTTTAAAAGAATTTTTATTCTCTCATGCTATGCATTATAGTATGAAGAAAGTCTTCTTTTCACGAAAATTTTTGAATTTGAATTTTTGAATTTTTATGACCTTCGGAACACGTTTCGACTATTTTCGGACGGATGCCCATCTGATATGGCGATTTCTTGTGTACACGACAGCGGCCACACATATGGATTTTCATGGAACTTTATATACGGCTTTGTTATAAAAAAATCTGATGTGGGCAACACATGACTTTCCTTATATAATGCAATGAATTGACTCCTTTTACAGTTAAAAAAAATGTTATTCTTATAGTAGATACTTATATTCTTTCCAAGATATTGAATTTTCTTCAATGAGTCGTCATTTTCATTGATTTAGCGTCATTTTTATCCATTTCGCGAGATTTTTGATAATTTGGCAACAATTAAAAATGTCGCGAAGTTGGCGACATTCCGCCAAAGTCGTCGCCAAAATCTCGCCAAACGTTATGGACGAAGAAATAAGTTATTCTTACAGCGGATAAATGAGTATTGGCGTTCAAATACAAAGGTATTACTCAAAGTATCTTTTTTCATGAATGGAACGAGCTAAATCCACGAAAATGGTATCACCCAATTGATCGCATGGTATTACATATGAAAACTGAACATGTTTCTCAAAAGGAAATATTTTTTTTATTTTATATAACTTTTTGATAATTTTTTTGAAAAATGTGCAATATCTCAAGAACGGTTCGTGTTAGCGTTCTAAAATTTATGTCAATCATTTTCTAATGAAAAATTACATAAGAAATGTCTATTTGCGTATCTTTATTAGTGGTTTTGATTTTTTGACAATTTTTTCAAAATTTCACTCGAAAATTTAGGGGGATTCTGAACATTCGATAGCGTATATAAACAATAGGCTTCCAGTGTTTACGGATTGTGATTTTTGTACCAAATTTCGTTCGAATCGGTCCATTCGTTCGTCAGTTATCGTCTCCACAGACTCATTGACACACACACATACTTTCACACACTCACAGACATCACTTCAAAAGTGTTTGATTCGTGATCAGGGATGTTTGAAACGTGCTCTCCCGTCGAAAACTCGGAATTCGAATTTTCGACCCCGTCACAATACTTTCCTTATACATTATGTATATAAGGAAAGTAAAAATCTAGAACTAGATAAAAAAAAATTCAAATTCAAAAATTTTATTCGAAATTTTATATTTCTCTAACATGGCAGCATAGGACACAACTGGACATCATCATGCATAAAAGGGTTTATTTGCGGCTCGGTCATCGCGAGATTTAATAGTTTCAATCATTGCTGTGTAAAATAAATCAATATCAAATAATTACACGAAGCATCATGCTTCATTGAGTCGATAGGAAAATTACTCATAATTACTTAGAGATAGTTAGTTCTCGGTACAAGATTTCAAATTTCGCGTCCAGGTAAAAAAAAAAACAGTTCTTATCAGAACTCATTATCGCTGTTGCAATTGAAATGTCCATGCACGGTTGCGAAGCCGAACAAAAATAACTTTATCAGTATCTATTATCGTTCAAATAGATTAGCAACAGATAAAAGATTTGTCAACTTTCATTTAAATGAGTCTTGTATGGAACAGGACCGCTTATGTGAATTGTGGGCTCCCTACAAACATTTATCATGCGCTCTCCCCCATCATATTTGATTTTCTTCTGTGAATTTTTCAAGTCTTTTCTTTCTTAATATATATATATGTGTCTTTCTTAATATATATAATGTCTGTTTATATGTATGTGCGTTTGTATCTGTGCATGCATGCATTTTTGTCTGTATGTATGTGATTTATCTGTGTGTGTATATGCGTTTTTGCCTGTGTTAAGATGAGTCATTTCGTACTAGTATGGGCATGTAAGTATTTTTACTTTCCCTGCAATACATGGTAATGTATAGGGAAAGTATTGGAATCGTGTCGAAAATCGCAACTCGAGTTTTCGACGGATCTACACGTTTCGAGACCTCTAGAATACGAAAAAACCATTTTTAGCGTGACGTCTGTGTGTGTGTCTGTCTGTCTGTGCAGATTTTGTATCCACTCTAACTAAAAAACTAATGGACCAAATTTTATAAAATTTGGTAGGTAAGTCACTTGTGGGCGAATCTAGTACTGATTAGTTTTGGGTACGATTCGGAATAAAGGAACCCGCCTTTTTTTTGCGAAATGGCCCGCAAAAGCTTGTATCCACTCTAGCTGAAAAGCTAATGGACCTAATTTCACAAAATTTGGTAGATAAGTCGCTTGTGGATCACCCTGGAGCTGATTAGATTTTGGTATGATTCGGAAGAAAATAACCTGCTTTTTTTGCAAAATGGCCCGCAAAAATCGACAAAATCTAAAGTAAAAAAACTACGTATGCTGAAATATATCCATTAAATGCTTGTTTTATACGTAATTTTTAACGAAGAAAAGAATAAGACCAACCCCATTACACTAGAAAGTGCCGTTCTCGAGATATTCTCGTCTTTTCTCTACGCCACCTTTGAAAATGAGTCCAGTTACCAAATGAGAACGAAAATTGAATTAATAGTGAATTAAATTTCATTAAAATAAAGAGAATGTGTATATAAGTCTGCAGGGGAAGTCATGTGCTGCCCACATCAGATTTTTTCTTTTTGCAGAATAAATGATTCCTTTTGCTCATGAACGCCCATAGAGCTTTTCTCAGGAGGGGGGAACCACTGACGTCATTGGGGAAACTTAAGGATAAAATGTACAACATCGACTAGCTTGATACCCAACTTTGTGACCTTGAACGTACAGGAGAAGGCAAGTGCTTCGTCTTGCACTCCCCTATCAGCGTCCATGCTTTTACTCTAGAAAATGGATTATGTCTTATTTATTACGCTGTTTTGTCCAATAGTTTCAGGTGAATGACATTTTCCCTTGTTGTTGAAATTTCAATTTGATTGAGGAGCATTTCGACTAAGTCTGTGGTCATCACATGGTCTTCTATACAGACTCCAATTCATTTTCGTTCTCTCTCTTTAAATTAAATTGAGTTTCACAAAATAACGCGAATACTTTAATATTTGAAATGGCACCTAATTTGCAGATTTAATTCAAGTTTCATTTTTTTTTTGGTGACTGGACGATTTTTTTTTTTTTTTTTTTGGTGACATTTTTTTGGTCACTGCCCCCAAACTGAAATATTTCAAATTGTACATGCTAGCTTAATAAGGTTGTTCTTATTCTTTTTGTCGTTAAGAATCGCGTATGAAACTAGTATTTTACCAATACATTTAAGCATATTTAGTTTTTTTTTTATTTCAGATTTTGGTGATTTTTGCGAAAAAGACATATTCTATTTTTCGTAACAAAATCTAAACAGTATTAGGGTAACCAATAAGTGACTACCCTATTTTGTAAAATTTAGGACAATAGTTTTCAAATTAAAGTGGATACATATATGACTCTGTCGCATGGTAAACCCATGATCCAATATTTTCAGGGGTGCGATCTAGAGTTTACGTATTTATTTTGGGGGTCAGCCTTTTCGTTTGGCCAGCTGCACTCGGAAGAAATAGAAAACAGGATGTGGGGGAGTTTTCTTTGGATATCACATTTTTACCGAAATATTTAACGGTTGTCCGGTTCGGACGGATCATAGGACTGGCGGCCTGTTTTGAATTAGTGGCCGAAAGCATATCAGTTTCGCAGGGGCTTGAGAAAGGGGTTTTTTTTGGCCTTTTGTTTTTGGGGGTTTAAAGCCAATGGTGTTGCTTTGAGGTCAAGGGGTTAAGACCCAGAATCTAATGAGATAGTTGTGTGCGCCTCAGGGGCGTGTTTTAAAATCTTGGAGAGAGAGAGAGTTTTGCAGAATTTAAAAAAGGAGCGAGGAGAATGATCTCGGACTCGAGGGCGAGAGAAAGTCCCCTTTTTTTAAGTGCAGTTTATCTGAAGGATGAAAGTCCGCAACTCGGCCCGCGATGTTGATGAGTTACCCATTTGGGACCTATTTCCTATTTTGTATTTGTTCGACCTGTCTCTCTGTTTTAAGGATGATTAAATATAACATAGGGATAGTTAAGCTTAATTTTTAATTACCATCTTTCACATTTTAGTCGATGAGACTATATACTTTTGGATTGTTTATCTTAAATTGGTATTTCATGCCATTTTGAATATGGGAAGTTGTATTTTAAATATTTTAAATCAATCTTGTGTAAATATTTATATAGTGTAAATAAACTCATGTTTGTATATACACACGGCTTTTTTCTTCTTCGCGCTCTTACCGGGTGTGTCCTAAAAGAGGCAAGTTACCTCAGGACAGACTCATACACAGGCGTCAGGTTACGCAGACGTCCGATTTGTGGTCCCAGAGTGCCCCAAATACGCTGATCCGTTGAAAGTTTGATTTTTCCGATTTTCAACCCCATTTCAATACCTCCTTTATACATTACCATGCATTGCAGGGAAAGTAAAAACGTGATGTGTGCAGGATAAGAGTTTACCTACATAAGGCTATGTTTGCTGTTTTTCTTAAAACGCACGTGTAGGGCAAAACAAAACAAAAAATATCGTGAGAAAATTATCAGCCAACCCACTCAATCTTTCTGAAAAAAAAAAAAAAAATATTTATCCTGTCTCTTTCGGCATCCCCGAATGCTATCGTATCGTAACTACCTCGACTCTTCGGGGTCCTTGAGCTTTGAACTTGAGTCTCATCTTTCTGCCTCAATTGTTTTATCTCTGGAATGGCAGGGATGAGTCAGAGCCCTGCCCACGTACGGCTTCTGATTGGATTATTTGAACACATGTTGTGGCAACGTATCCCGTGACTGACACTCGACACGGATGAAACGCGCTAGTTTGATATCGGAAGTTCAGGAATAATGTCCCGTATATTCAAAGATGTTTATGGGTATTTGACAAATGGGTTTCAAAATATCGTTATGCATTCGAATCTTTTAAAAGTATAGGATATTTTAAAAAATGATAAAAACGCACTTCCATAAATAAAAATTCTAATGAGGGTAGCACAAGTGTTTCTTTCAGGACTTTTTGGTCGGGGGAGGTAAATGAAGTTTGTTTTTTTCTTTTTTTTTTTAGGGGGGGGGGGGCAAGTTTTCTTTTTGCTCCATATAAATATACCGAAAGGCTGTGTCACATAAATAGAAACTAGGTGAACGGAAGATGTCTCGGGGGGGGGGGGGGGGAGCTTCGTCTTCTCGGAGGTATGCATGTAAGAAACACTGAGTAGCACGTAACTTAGAGACCTGCACGGGCTTAGGCCCGTCGGATTGGGTCGAGCCGCATTTTCAAGAAAATACTTCGGGCCGGGCTTGAGTCACGTTTTTATCACATTCAGCTCAGATTGGGCCGGGTCAAATTAAATATAAAAAGGCAAAACGTAGATCAAAATTGAAACAGAAAATATTTGAACGAAAAGATGTACGGAGAACGCAGATGGGTCAATTAGAACCGGATAAAAAAATAATAATGATTTTAGATTGGAAATTGAAGACTTATTTATTCGAAAATATTGCGAAACATTTCTCTTGCTCATTTGAATCGTTTTACTTTCATAACCAGCATCAGAAGAATCAAGTTGTTTGAAACACAACAGCAAAACAACAGCAAAAAAAAAAAGTCTGATGTGGGCAGCACATGACTTTCCCTGCAGCTTCATATCCACACTCTCTTACGTGTTAAATTAAAATGCAGTTCCGTTGATTTCTTTTCGATAACAAATATTGAATGAAAATTTATTTGAGCAAACTGCTGCAATTTAAAATTAATATGGATAAAACGAATTTATTGTCTTTGGATTTATTTTTATTTGTATTCTAAGCATCTTACACTTTTATTTTTTAAAACTATTCATAACTATTTCATAATCAAAGAAAATAATATCTGTGCACGTACATAGAAAGTTTAAACATAATGGAATGTTTTTATAAATTATAATTCTAGCAAATGGCATATTTGTTTTTCTATCACTGCAGTTTAGAATATTGAGTGCTGATGAACTCTTATCAAGAGGGGCATTGCATTGTTCACAGATAACTGAAATTGATGAAGAGTGCATTTTTTAACCACAATCTCAGTCCAGAGCCGTCTTCTCATTTAATCACCAACTATTCAACCAAAATGATGAATAAAAAAATCACTTTATTTCGATTCAATTACTTTGATTCGAGTTCAGGGATGCCTGAAGCTGTCTTTTCCATCGGAAACTCGAATTCGAATTTTCGATCCCGTCACGAAAATTTTCCTATACATTATACACTATGTATATAAGTAAATTAAAAGAAACATTTCATTCGAATCTCATCATTTGAATCACGGACACGAATACATACACACACACACACACACAAGAAGTCACCTCATTCGATTCGCGTTCAAAGAGGTTGTAAAATCGTATAAAACTAGAATTCGATTGATTCGAGTTCAGGGATGCTTGAAACGTGTAAAATCGCTGACAGAAACATTGCACCTGCTGCAGCAGGTGCAATGTTTCTGTCAGCGATTTCCATGGACGCCAATGCCTGCAAAGGGGGGTCGAAATGTTTGGGATAAGGTATGTTACATACCTGTCATTTTGGTAGGTTCTTCGTTTGGGATGGACGCTGTCGCACCTGTAAACAAAAGGTTAAATGTGTAAAATAATGTTATATATTAAAAAAAAACTTTTTTTAGTCGATTTTTGCTCATTTCAACGTCTACCGTCCCCTTAAATAGAGTATATGGCTTAGCAGGTATTAGCAATATTTCCAATTGCCAAGTTATATTTGCGCGAAATATAAGTTAATTCAGTACTTCAAAATAATGTTACATGTTGTCATACAGAAAAGTGCCAATATCAGTGTACTTTTCAACGTTCAAATCTGAAATATAAGACTAAATACGCCAAATTGTATTAATTAAATGCTTGTTTAAATTTTTAACGATGAATCGAATAAGAGCGACTTCATTACTCTTGTAGGAACCGCTTTAGAGAGATATTGGAGTTTTTGGAGAGGCTTTGAGGAGATGGCAACGTTTCAAAATGCTTTAAGTTGCTTTATGGAGAAGAAGACGCATCAAAACTGTAAACTGGATATAATATGACGTAAATATTTTTGCCAATTTTAGCAATTAAATTCAATTTAATGGATTACGAATAAACTCTGTAGAGACAGTCATGTGCTGCCCACATGAGATTTTTTAATGTTGCGTTTATTTCCACTTTGAAACTTATTAAATATATATGAGGCAGTTTTCTACAAATGCTCGGAAATTAAAAACTGTATATATGTCGATTTGGTACTTCCTTGAATTTCCCCGTTCACTGAACTGAAGAATTCATTTTGCGTTTTATATCATTACCGCCGATATTAAACAAAAATAATTCTTTCTCTTCCACGTCCTGTTTATATTCCCCTGGCAATAATTTCTTTTAATTTACAGCTTTGCTTTTATCTGCTTCACACGTCGACAAAGGCAGAGTTTGCAGATAAAACTATAAAATTAAAAGATTTAAACAGTGTGCGGCATCTTGTGTGTATATTGGATATTTATTTCAAATACTTTTGAGAATAAATGCTGACTGTTAATGTTTTCCTGGTTTAAATTATTCTGTGTTAGAATGGATATATTGTTTTTGCTTGGTTTTGCTAGATTGTTTTTGCTAGATTTCTGCGAAATTTAACCTTGCTTTCCTAAAACAAAACAAAACAGAATAAAAATAGTGCTCAGCTTTTATAAATATAATTTTACTTATCACGTAATCGCTAGATAAAATACCATGTTAAATAAAAAAAATTGAATAAAAAGGTAACAGTTCATTCAACTCTTTAAAGAATATCGCCTTTCAAATGCAACTTATATTCCTTGTATTTAGAATATCGGCTTTGAAATTCGATTTATATTCCTTGTATTTAGAATATCGCCTTTGAAATTCAACTTACATTCCTTGGCATTAGAATATCTCTATTAAAATTCAACTTGTATTCCTTGTATTTAGAATATCTCTTATGCAATTCAACTTATAGCCCTTGTATTTAGAATATCGCCTTTGAAATTCAACTTACATTCCTTGTCATTAGAATATCTCTATTAAAATTCAACTTGTATTCCTTGTATTTAGAATATCTCTTATGCAATTCAACTTATAGCCCTTGTATTTAGAATATCGCCTTTGAAATTCAACTTACATTCCTTGTCATTAGAATATCTCTATTAAAATTCAACTTGTATTCCTTGTATTTAGAATATCTCTTATGAAATTCAACTTATAGCCCTTGTATTTAGAATATCGCCTTTGAAATTCAACTTACATTCATTGTCATTAGAATATCTCTATTAAAATTCAACTTGTATTCATTGTATTTAGAATATCTCTTATGAAATTCAACTTATAGCCCTTGTATTTAGAATATCGCCTTTGAAATTCAACTTACATTCAATGTCATTAGAATATCTCTATTAAAATTCAACTTGTATTCCTTGTATTTAGAATATCTCTTATGAAATTCAACTTATAGCCCTTGTTTTTAGAATATCGCCTTTGAAATTCAACTTACATTCCTTGTCATTAGAATATCTCTATTAAAATTCAACTTGTATTCATTGTATTTAGAATATCTCTTATGAAATTAAACTTATAGTCCTTGTATTTAGAATATCGCCTTTGAAATTCAACTTACATTCCTTGTCATTAGAATATCTTTATTAAAATTCAACTTATATTCCTTGTATAGAATATCTCTTATGAAATTCAACTTATAGCCCTTGTATTTAGAATATCGCCTTTGAAATTCAACTTATATTCCTTGTATTTATAATACCGCCTTTAAAATTTAACTTATATTCGTTGTAATTAGAATACCGCCTTTGAAATTCAACTGATATTCCTTGTATTTAGAATATCGGCTTTTAAATTCCATTTATATTCCTTGTATTTAGAATATCTCCATCAAAATTTAATTTATATTCGTTGCATTTAAAATATAGCCTTTGAAATTCAATTTATATTCCTTGTATGTAGAATATCGCCCTTGAAATTCAACTTATATTTCTTGTATTTAGAATATCGCATAAGCCTTTATATAGAGGGTTCTTAGGCAAGTCTTTAAAAATCCCAATAACTTTGTAAGGAAAAGCCTATGAGTGTACACATTAGATTTATCTAATAGTAAACATGCCGATCGAATAAAAGTGATTGTAGCGCCTCTGGCGTAGAATTTAAATAGTTGGGTTAACGAATTCGGCAATACAGCGAGATAGACCCCCAAAACCAGTTATAAAATTGTACAGCATTGTTTAAGAAGTAGAAATAGACACCGGGAACAGACGAAACGTATATACAGAAGGCAATAAATGCCTGTCATAAAGTCTTATCATCAGGGCCTGTGACACAGTGACGCTAGCAAGGATTGTCAAAATATGTGCTAAAAATTTTTCTGGAATTCAAATGGGCATTGTTGCTAACAAAGGGAATTTTCAACAGGCTATCCATTAGTTTCTTATGGTTGTAAAGGTTGTTTATTGTATCACTCCTAAATAGGAATAAATCCCACTGCGTTTAACAAATGCCTTCTGTAACAGTTTTAGGGTTATATCCTACTCATTAAACAAATCCTTATAACGAAATTAGGCTTTTTTCGTTTATCTCGCTTTGTTGCCGAGTTCGTTATACATAACATTTTAAATTCTCCTCTGGGGGAAGCTTTTATTCGATCGGACATGGTCATTTTATTATAGATAGACCTAACGTCTATACTCCTGGACCTTGCAATACATGGTAATGTATGGGGAAAGTATTGGAATCATGCCGAAAATCGAAATTCGAGTTTTCGACGGATCTACTTTTCGAGACCTCTAGAATAAGAAAAAACAATTTTTAGCGTGACGTCTGTCTGTGTATCTGTCTGTCTGTCTGTGCAATGTATATATATCCACTTTAACACAAAAACTAATGGACCTAATTTCATAAAATTTGGTAGGGAAGTCACTTAGGTATGACCCTGGTGCTGATTAGTTTTTGGTACGATTCGTAAAAACAGAACCCGCCTTTTTTTTGAGAAATTGCCCAGTAAAAATTTCATGTATCCACTCTGGTTAAAATACTAATTGACGAAATTTCACAAAATTTGGTACATAAGTTACTTGTAGGATATTTTAGAGCTGATTTGATTTTGGTACGATTCGGAAAAGAACAACCTCTCTTTTTTTACGAAATGTCCTACCAAAATCGCCAAAATCTAAAAAAAAAAAATACTACGTATGATCAAATGTATCAATTAAATGCTTGTTTCATACGCAATTTTTGACGAGGAAAAGGATATAACACACTCCATTATTTAGGACTAACCGTTCTCAAGATATTTGAGAATTCTTGCATTTTTGTTACGCCGCTTTCGGAAAAATTTCCAATTGCCAAATGAAAACAGAAATTGAATTAAAAATGCAAATTGAGTGTTATTTTTTGCAATTAAACTCAATCTAACGAATTATTAAAGAAATAAAGAAAAAATGAATTTGAGTTCTCAGGGAAAGCCATGTGCTGCCCACAGCAGATGTTTAATTTCCCTGCAATACATGGTAATGTATAGGGAAAGTATTGAAATCATACCGATAATCGCAACTCGAGTTTTCAACGGATCTACACGTTTCGAGACCTCTGGAATACGAAAAAACTATATTTAGCGTGACGTCTGTGTCTGTCTGTGCAGATTTTGTATCCACTCTAACTAAAAGACTAATTGACCGAATTTCATAAAATTTGGTGGATAAGCCACTTGTGGGCGAATCTGGTGCTGATTAGTTTTGGGTACGATTCGGGATAAAAAAATCACGCCTTTCTTTTGCGAAATGGCCCGCAAAAATTTCCTGTATCCACTCTAGGTGAAAAACTAATAGACCGAATTTCACAAAATGCGGTAGATAAGTCGCTTGTGGGTCACCCTGGTGCTGATAAGATTTTGGTACGATTCGGAGAAAAATAATCTGCCTTTTTTTTTTTTTGCGAAATGACCCGCAAAAATCGTCAAAATCTAAAATAAAAACTAGGTATGCTCAAATATATCCAATAAATGCTTTTTTTATACGTAATTTTTAACGAAGAAAAGAATAAGACCAACCCCATTACACTAGGACTAGTCGTTCTCGAGATATTTTAGTTTTTTCGTATTTTCTCTCCGCCACCTTTGAAAATAAGTCCAGTTACCCAATGAGAACGAAAATTGAATTAAAAGTGAATTAAATTTAATTAAAATAATGAGAATGTGGATATAAGTCTGGAGGAAAAGTGTGCTGCCCACATCAGATTTTTAACGTTGAAAAAATGCACTTAAATTGTACGTTTTTCTGGATGACGACATGTAATATCTTTTTCAAGTACCGAATTAACTTATATTTCGCGCAAATATAACTTGTCAATTAGAAATACTGCTAATATCTGCTAAGCAATAGACTCCGTTATATTAAAATAGGTTAATTATAATTTCATCCATTTGGCGACATTTTCGTAACTCTTGCGTCATTTTCGACACGTTGGCCACATTTTCGTCCATTTGGTCGAATCCAGTTGGTCATCCATTTAAAAGTCGCCAAATTGCCAACATTTCGATGAATGAGTCTCCAATATCACCCCATTTTCGCCACGTTTTTCATATTTGATGATACTTACTGCTATTCAATTTTATGTATTTTTATAGACATTTTTTAAAACGTGCAATATCTCGAGAACGATTCGAGCTAGCGTGTCCTTCATTTTAAAATAAGAAAAAAGTACGCACAAAATGATTATTTATTTAACATTATTGAATATCCGGATTTTTATTTAATGATTTTTTCGAAAATTTATTCGAAAATTTGAGGGTGTCTTTTACTTCCGATCACGTTTAAAATTAAAAGGGGTTCCAATACTCACGGATAGAATAAGTGTACGAAATAACGTCCGAAATGCTCCGTTTGTTCCTGACCATACACGCCCTCCGAAACGTTCAATTCGAATTCAGGGATGATTGAAACGTGTTTTCTCGTCGAAAACTCGAAAGTCGAATTTTCTTCTTCGTCACAATACTTTCATCATACTGTGTATGTTGGGAAATAAAAACGGGGAAGTAATTTTTTTTTCCCGAAATCAAGAATTTGATGGATAAGTTGATTTTAGACGTCCTGAACATATTCCACTTCGATCTAAAAATTAAATTTTCTTACCTTAAGAATCCTATTGAAAAGTTCAATTAGTTGAGACATATATCGAATTCTTTGTCAATGCGGACTATCGAGTACAGGTCAACCCAAAAACGCCTTAAAGTACCTCTGAAAAGAACATTAAAATTGTGTCAAAAACTAATTAATAATTAAATCTTTAATCCCTAATCACTGTTGGATGACTAGTCACCGGTGGAATTCTTCTTCTACCCCCATTTTTCAACAGTGCTCTTCAGATTTCAATTTGAATTTCCCTGAAACGTTTCATATCAGTAATAATTCAAGTGATCTGGTTAATGGTGTGTCGATTACTTCTTATTCCTCAGAGGTTTAGCATGACTACGTTTAATTTTTTGTTTCGTTGGGAATTATCTACATTTATTTGTTTCTCTATTGTTTTCTTCTCATGTTAACATTTCCTTTTTCCTTCTTCTATTTTTCTCGTTTTATTTATTTCCCTTGTGCCACACTAGGTTACGCTACTGTATTTGACCCTATCGTTCAGCCATTTTCTGTTTGGCCAGCATAGTTTTGCACTTATTCGAGCGTTCACTTATTCGTCGATTTTTCGGGCAGGGCGGGTCGACGGAAGTCTACGGTAAATGCAATTCATTTCCTTGATGTAAAATTCCTGTTTTGTACCTTGAAACCATTTCTTTAATGACCCAATCGTACATTCGAACAAATCACTCCCGCTGCTGAAATAACCTTGACAACTCGCAAGTCCTTGTAGTGAAAATACCTATTCATTTTCTCTCGTGATGTTTGACATTAGGAAAACTTACTTAATGTTGTCCCAAACTGTGTGACATACATACAAGACACCGCGCCGCTTTGTTCGACCATGCGTGGAGAAGAAGATCGCTCTCTCATTCTGCACTTCCCTTCGGTTACAACTTTTCCTGTCATGTTACCCTCTCCTGTCTTTATCGTCTGTGTCATCTCCATCGTCAGTCTGCTTGCTTACTTACCTCCAGTCCTGCCTCCAGCCAACTCGGATTGTCTGAATATTCTCAAATTACGGAGAAATCCGTGGGTTGTTTGTCAGATTGACTGAATTGCTTTGAACTTGGAATGGCTGCCAAAACACGACTAAGGTCGGGACAAGACATCTGTTATCAAACTTATCTTTTTATTTATTTTTTATCCTTTTTTTTAGCTTTATTATATTAACGACATTGAACCTAAATGGATAGAAATTAGCCGTATGCACGGGATGAAATTTCAGATTTTTACCCGGGCTGACCCGACAGTACTTAAATCCGGAACGAGCCCGAAGAAATTTACAACCCGGCCCCGCCCGAAGACCATTGAGTTTTGGCCCGGTCAGCCCGGAATTATTTATATTCGAATGTGATAAGAACCCGAATTTGTGAAATTTTGTACTATGAATTAAGATAAAAGTTAGTTTTTTTTTTTTTTCAATTTATATTTACATAGTAGAAATTAACACAATATCCATTCTCACACTCTATTAAAATCCATTTAAATTTTTTTCAAAATGAAATATTTTTGTCCTAACCGCACCCGACCCGACTTTGTTTAAACTAAGTCTCCGAGTCTATCCCGGCTCAAAACAATGCAAATCCATTGGACAGACCAAATCTGTGTAGACCTCTTAAGGGTGGTCGTCAGTAATTCTTTTGCCCTATCAGCGCTTTGTTAACTTTCGCGGCACACGTTTTTCGCCGAAATTCTGCTCAAACAGTTAAGAAATATTTTCTGATAGATAAAATGCAATGCTTAGATTATATTAAAACTAAATTTAATACCCAATAAAACATAGAATATATGTTTTATTTTAATCCAAAATATTTTTGGTGCTGCCATCTGTTGTCGTAATTTAATTCATACCGACTATTTTTATTTTTTAATGAACATTTTTAAATGTCTATTCCTTCTAATACGCTATTAAATACAACAACAGATCATATATAATAATTCTACAATCACGGAAACGTAATTGAACTTAGACTTGAAGACAAAGGAACTTGAAGACAAAGCTGCAGTCCTCAGTGATGTACATTCAGATCCTCTTATCAAATTTATAGAATGAGAAATTACCTTCCCGTGATTGTGGCATTATTATATATGATCTGTTGTTGTATTTAATATTGTATTAGAAGGAATAAATATTTAAAAATGTTCATTAAAAAATAAAAATAATCGGTATGAATTAAATTACGACAACAGATGGCAGCACCATAAATATTTTGGATTAAAAAAGTGAATATATTCCATGTTTTATTGGGTATTAAATTTAGTTTTAATATAATCTGAACATTGCATCTTATCTTTCAGAAAATATTTCGCAACTGTTTGAGCAGAATTTCGGCGAAAAACGTGTGCCGCGAAAGTTAAAGCGCGGATACGGAAGAAGATTTACTGACGCTCACCCTTAGTAGAAAAATTACTGTCAGAAAGTCAGAAATTTGAATTCGAGTTTTCTGTTGATTGACACGTTACGGTCATCCCTCAATTCGAATGGAATATCATTTCAGGTCTTAGACTATCTGGTCATTAGTAGATCTCATTTCAGGTATTTTACGTGTTTTCCTATAACCCAACAATACAAGATTTCAACCTGGAAAATATAGGGTTGCCGGGAAAGTTCTTAATCATCCCAACGATTTCAGAATAAAATATCCGTCTACAGGGCCTGATTAACCCACCAATTTAGGGGAAGCACAACCTTATTTTGGAGCCCCATTTAGATTCGGTGAGCATGGCCCCAGAAACGTTTTCAAACTAATTCCCAAAAAATTCTATTATCATGGTTGATCTGGTCAACTAACCGTTCTCATCAACAAACTGACTTTTTGAAACTGGTTGCATGTATCAAAATTCCTAAACCATAGTCTATTTTATTATTTAATCACTGATGGCGATCCATCTTTACTTTTGCTATTAGTTCTAACTTAAATATTAACTATCGTGCTACCTTTTTACTTTCCCTGCAATACATGGTCATGTATAGGGAAAGTATTGGAATCATGTCGAAAATCGCAACTCGAGTTTTCGACGGATCTACACGTTTCAAGACCTCTAGAATACGAAAAAACCATTTGCAGCGTGACGTGTGTCTGTCTGTGCAGATTTTGTATCCATTCTAACTAAAAAAGTAATTGACCGAATTTCATAAAATTTGGTAGGTAAGTCACTTGTGGGCGAATCTGGTGCTGATTAGTTTTGGGTACGATTCGGGATAAAAGAACCCGCCTTTTTTTGCGAAATGGCCCGCAAAAGCTTGTATCCACTCTAACTGAAAAACTAATTTACCGAATTTCACAAAATTCGGTAGATGAGTCATTTGTGGGTTACCCTGGTGCTGATTAGATTTTGGTACGATTCGGAAAATACTAACCTGCCTTTTTTTGCAAAATGGCCCACAAAAATCGTCAAAATCTAAACTTAAGAACTAGGTATACTCAAATATATCCATTAAATGCTCGTTTAATACGTAATTTTTAACGACGAAAAGAATAAGACCAAGCCCATTACACTAGGGCCAGCCGTTCTCGAGATATTTTAGTTTTTCGTATTTTCTCTACGCCACCTTTGAAAATAAGTCCGGTTACCGAATGAGAACGAAAATTAAATTAAAAGTGAAATAAATTTAATTAAAATAAAGAGAACGTGAATTAAAATAAAGAGACCGTCTGCAGGAAAAGTCATGTGCTGCCCACATCAGATTTTTTATTTTCCCTGCAATACATGGTAATGTATAGGGAAAGTATTGGAATCATGTCGAAAATCGCAACTCGAGTTTTCGATGGATCTACGCGTTTTGGGACCTCTATAACACGAAAACACAATTTTTAGCGTAATGTTGTCTGTGTGTCTGTCTGTGCAATGTATGTATACACTCTAACTCAAAAACTAATGGACGCAATTTCATAAAATTTGGTAAGTAAAACACGTGTGTGTGACCCTGATGCTGATTAGTTTTTAGTACGATTCGGAAAAAAGTAACCTGCCTTTTGTTGCGAAATGGCCCTAAAAAATTGCCAACTACGTAAGCTCAAATATATCAATTAAATGCATGTTTTATACATAATTTTTAATAATGAAAAGAATAAGACCAACCCCATTACACTAGGGCTAGCCGTTCTCGAGATATTTTATTTTTTTTCGCATTTACGCTGCGCCACCGTTGAAAAAATGTCCAGTTACCAACTGTGAACGAAAATTGAATTAAAAGTGCCAATTCAGTGTCATTTTAAACAATTGTGCGCGTTTTTTTTGTGCCTTTAAACCCAATATAATGAATTAGTGAAGAAATAGAGAACGTGAATATGAGTCTGCAGAGAAAGTCAGGTGCTGCTCACATCAGATTTTTCTTTAACAGTTCACTACTTAAAATTAAAAAAATCTGATGTGGGCAGCACATGACTTTCCTTATATAATGCAATGAATTTATTACTTTTACAGCAATAGAAATAGGTTATTCTTATAGTAGATACTTATATTCTTTCTAAGATATTGAATTTTCGTCAACTAGTCGTCATTTTCATTGATTTAGAGTCATTTTTAGCCATTTGGCGAGGTTTTCGTTAATGTGGCAACATTTCAAAAAGTCGCCAAGTTGGCGACATTCCGCCAAATTCGTCGCCAAAATCTCGCCAAACGTTATGGACGGAGAAATAACTTATGGCAGATAAATGACTATTGAAGTTCAAATAGAAAAATTATTCAAAGTATCTTTTCTCATGAATGGAACGAGCTAGATCCACGAGAATGATGTCACCCAATTGATCGCATGATATTACATATGAAAAGTGAACATGTTTCTCAACAGTTAATATATTTTTTTTAATTTAGGATATTTTTTGATAAATTTATTTGAAAAATGTGCAATATCTCGAGAATGGTTCGTGTTAGCGTTCTAAAGTTTATGTCAGTCGTTTTCTAAGGAAAAATTACATAAGAAATGTCTATTCGCGTAAATTTATTAAAGGTTTTGATTTTTTGGTGATTTTTTTCAAAACCTCACTCGAAAATTTAGGGGCGTTTTGAATATTCGACTGCGTTTAAAAACAATAGGCTTCTAGTATTCACGGATTGTGATTTTTGTACCGAATTTCATTCGAATCGCTCCATTCGTTTGTGAGATATCATCTCCACAGACTCACTGACACATACACACAGACATCACCTCAAAAATGTTCGATTCGTGGTCACGGAGTCTTGAAACGTGCTCTCCCGTCGAAAACTCGAATTCGAATTTTTGACCTCGTCACAGTGCTTTCCTTATACATTATGTATATAAGGAAAGCAATAGAAATATGGGCAATACAAATTTGAGCTCAGACAATACAAAGAAGTTCCTTCTTTGCCAATACGGGGAAGATTACTATTTATCAAATAACTTAAATTTAAAGAGAAGTGTAAATCGGGCAATTTGGCAAAGGGGAAGCACGTGCTTACCGTTCCTTTTCGGTCATCAGGCCCTGCCGCCTAGAGGGCGATCTGATGTCGTCTGATCGCCGATCCGATATATTATATGGGATGAGCTCGATACTTTGAAATAATCGCTCCAATTGTGGATGGTGATGGAATTCGGTTGCGCAAAACCGGGCGGTAGGGTTTAACAACCGGGCAAAGATCCAGAAGGGCTGGCCCTGCGGAGAAATTACTATAATGAAAGATTTATGGAAAACTTAATGTTGCAATTTTATCTTGCAGGTTTGGAGCGTTTCTCAAACGCCCATTACGTACGTTTCGTAAGATTCTTCTAAGAGTTTTTATTTAACTCGTCAATGACCAAAGTGCAGTTGTCTGTCTGCTTCAACTTCCTGGATGGCATTTTAAACATACTTTCCTACGTCTTAGAGCCGAAGTTTGGTACACATTTTAGTCTAGTAGAACATTTTATTTTATTAAAATATGACGCATACTCGAAAAATAAAAAGTTTTTTTTGCCTCCTGCGAAAAGGCCCGCAGAGATCCCATTGTTGTAAGATAGTAAAAAAATCTGATGTGGACAACATATGACTTTCCTTATATAATGTAATGAATTTACTACTTTTACAGTAAAAAAATAGGTTTTTCTTATAGTAGATACTAATATTCTTTCCAAGACATTGAATTTTTGACAATTAGTCGTCATTTTCATTGATTTAGCGTCATTTTTATCCATTTAGCGAGATTTTCGTTCATTTGGCAACATTTCAAAAAGTCGCCAAGTTGGCGACAATCCGCCAAATTCGTCGCCAAAATCTCGCCAAGCGTTATGGACGAAGCAATAAGTTGTTCTTACAGCAGATAAATGACTATTGGCGTTCAAATACAAAAGTATTACTCAAAGTATCTTTTTTCATGAATGGAACGAGCTAGTTCCACGAGAATGATGTCACCCAATTTATCGCATGGTATTACATATAAAAAGTGAACATGTTTCTCAATAGGAAATATTTTTTTTTTCACTTTATGTGACTTTTTAATAATTTTTTTGAAAAATGTGCAATATCTCGAGAACGGTTCATGTTAGCGTTCTAAAATTTATATCAATCGTTTTCTAATGAAAAATTACATAAGAAATGTCTATTTGCGTAACTTTATGAGTGGTTTTGATTTTTTGACGATTTTTTCAAAATTTTATTCGAAAATTTAGGGGGGTTCTGGACATTCGATTACGTATAAAAACAATAGGCTTCAAGTGTTTACGGATTGTGATTTTTGTACTATATTTGGTTCGAATCGGTCCATTCGTTCGTCAGTTATCGTTTCCACAGACTCAGTGACACACACACACACACACAGATATCACTTCAAAAATGCTTGATTCGTGATCAGGGATGCTTGAAACGTGCTCTCCTGTCGATAACTCGATTTCGAATTTTCGACCCCGTCACAATACTTTCCTTATACATTATGTATATAAGGAAAGTAAAAAGAGTCCAATATTCAGCGTCTCTTTTCTCTCCCTCTCTCTCTTTATACACCGGGTGGCTATAAAATAACGTGAGGTGTTCAGAACCCTCTAGCGAGTAATGTAACAAACGGACAATACGTAACAAAATTCGGTGGGCGTACACAGTGGAACATGAGGTTTCGATTTCTGGGGGGAAAAAAATAAATTTTGGCGCTTCAGAAGTGTAGTAGAGTGAATAATGAATGAGTCAATGCCAAATGAAACAGTATACACCAATTTTGTTAACAATGCATGACAACGTTTATTGTTAATTATAAACGAGGTCCCATATGACCACCATTGTGATGTTCCAAGAACTGCATGCGTTCCACGACATCTTCCACCGGTAGTCCCACATCGTTGAATCATGATTCGTACGTTTGTTAAGCTCATCGGTCCTCGCCTCAACTGCCGAAAATCACTAAAGGTAGCATTGACATCCCCGTTCCTCTGATAACACAGCCCGACTAACGAAGCGCAAGGGGAGAGCCATCGCAAAGTACCAGGCAGCTGCCTCCGAATGATGTGAATTGCCTTTCCTTTTATCCACATGATCGCTACACGGAACACTATTATACAAATAAGTGCATTTTACTCGGTAAAAAGTGCTAAAATTCCCGACTTTTGGAACTCATTTTTTTTTTCAGAAATCGAAACCGCATGTTCCACTGAATACGCCCACCGAATTTTATTACGCTGCGTCCAATACATTATAAATAGTAATAAAAATACATTATAATAGTAATAAAAATATTATATGAAAGTCCAATGATAGATTAGAGATAAGTTGTAGTTCATATATCCACAATTTAAAAATACAAGATAACTACGTAAAAAGATGCAAAAAGTAGAGATTCATCAATCTAGGGGTGAATAAAATCCATATATCCAGTCAACAAAAATCAATGGTGAGATTTCGATTATTGAAAAACAGAAAATGACCAAGCATTAAAGCCAAACACGTGGAAAAGCACTAGGCTTAAAAAGGAATTCATTTTGAACGGATTCTTCTTCAGGGCCTAGTATCTATTGAAACTGAAAAAAAAAAGCTTGTTTCTGAAAACGGAGATAGATAATATGTATAAACTCCGTCTACTTGGTCTACAAGCTTAAAGATTGAAAAATAAAATAGGAATAGGATAATTAAAAAATATCCCCGCTAATATGCATTCCATTTTAGAGATGTTTAAATAAAATTGCGTTTCAGTTGGAAAATGAATGCATGATTGATCTTTCTTGTTGATTTCTACTTTCCATCGCATTTCTACTCATTTAGATGTAATCTAAATAAAGTCTTTCTTAAAGTGTTTTAGATAACGCACAAAATGGATAGTCATAAAGTATTCCATGAAAATGACTAACTTCAGAGACAAACAATAGTCAGATTTCCAACAGGAAGTTGTAAACTTCCTCAATGATCGCTGACAACGCTCTTCATTGGATATAACTACAGTTTAACGATCGACGATTATCTAGTGGAATACAAAAGAATAAGCGCTTGACAAATAGAAAGTTTCCAAGAAAATGTATGTACCTTACGTCTTTTACAGTGGGAAGTAAATTGTCTCTTAAGCGCATTTAAGAGCAATGACATATTTCTTTTAAACTTCTTATACTATTGTATAGAGAAAATGTTGTTTTTGGATATTTTTTGAATTCGAGATTTCAACCCGTTTGAAGACATTGCTGTCCCAACCGGAAATTGAACCCTGGATCTTAGAACTGGCAGCCGACGCTCTACCGTTGAGCTACTGAGATGGAATTTCAAGCTCTTATTGTCTAAGTAGACTCTGCATTCTCCTCCCTCTAATGTCAGATTGGCGTGTAGCTGACAATCTGAACTGACTTCCTCTTGTTACTTTTACCCCAGGTTAGTCTCCTGATACTACTGTTTTTACTCAGGTTAGTATCTTGCGTGATCGTCGTCCTCCCGATTTGAAATCGTGAGTCCACTGAATTCGTACTGGTCATACTGGGATCACTTTCAGACCTTCGACATCTTTGCACTAACCCACAGGGTTGATTTGTTCGGGCGCCATTGTAAAGTACGTTGCAGCCACAATCGATAATCGAACCCTGGATCTTCAAACTGGCCAGCTGACTTTCTACCGTTGAGCTATTGGGAAGAAATAGCGAACTCTAATCGTCGAAGTGGACCCTGCAACCTCCTGGATTTATTTCGCACACTATTACAAATTTGTTTGTCCGAGTGTATGTGTGTGTGTGAGGCCTGGACACGATAATTCACGAATGAAACTTCTCGCTATTATTATTTTTTTTAATTTTTAGTTCTTATTTTTAGTTTAATTTTTTTTTTCTCATTATTAGAATTCGAATAAATCTAATATTAAGATTTTTATATTTCAATATATAGGGTGATTCAAAAAAGATGGGACAAACTTTACGAGGTGGTAGTACACAGCAAACCAAGCATTTTTCGTCATAGTTTACCCGGTCGGAAATGACACGTAAATGCGCTAGTGGACTTTTAATAGTGAAACCGATGAGGTGATGCGAAAACACAAGAATGACTTAGAAGGTATAAAATGATGTTTAATAAACAATACAGTAATGGCTCAAAAGAGCGACCGCCAACCTGAATGCACGTCTCACAGCGATTGGCGAACTCTCGAACAGACCAGGCATGTCGCGCACTTCGGCAGCGGCGGCCGAAACGATTGCACGGCAGATCGGGCAATCGTAGGGGCCAAGCTATGGGACCACCTCGCCCAATCTATCGCCGTATAGCGCCTTTACGTTTAATTTCCATCTCGGAAAACTATGACGAAAAATACTTGATTTGGTGTGTACTACCACCTCGTAAAGTTTGACCCATCTTTTTTTAATCACAATGTATAAAAATCGACATACCATCCATATTTGAACAGCAGCTCCTAAATATATCACATACTACATAAAATAAAATTTTTTAAACCCACCCGTTGATTAATTATGAATTTGTTTTTATCCGAGGCATGTCTTATTTTTTTTTTTAACGAACCTAGCGATTCCTCCCTCACTACGGTTCAGCTTCCTCCCGAGCTGTTCCAGCTACAGAGGGCACTCCCATGCACCGGGGAAATGAGCTTTTCTTTCTAATGAGGCTACTCCCACGTGACCATTGTTATCTCATACTTTTAATACGGAGCACAGGAGATTTTCGAAAAGTAGTGAAATATTTATATAGCTATTATTAAATTGCGTTACACATTTGACTTGGTAGTAAATGGAAAATATCTGATGGGTGCAGTGCAGCACATGACTTTCCCTGCAGACCCGAAATCATTTTCTCTTTATTTCTTTAATAATTCATTAAATTGAGTTTAATTGCACAAAATAATACACATGATTATTTGAAATGACACTGAATGTGCGCTAGTACTTTTAGTTCAATTATAATTTTTATTTGGTAACTGCGGGCATATTTCAAAGGCGGCGTAGTAAAAATGAAAACTACTGAAATATATCGAGAACAGCTAGTCTTAGAGTAATTGGGTTGGTCTTATTCTTTTTATCGTCAAAAATTACGTAAAAAACAAGCATTAATGGATACATTTGAACCTATGTGGAGTATTTTATTTAAATTTTGGACGATTTTTGCGGGCCATTTCGTAAAAAAGGCGGGCTCTTTTATTCCGAATCGTACCAAAATCTAATCAGCCACAGGAGCACCTACAAGTGACTTGCCTACCAAATTTTACCTGCCAATTTCACTCTTATTTATATTAATAAAGTTTTTTATTTTATTATTTTATATAACTACCTTGCTTTAAGTCCACAGCCGGGCACATTTTCGAGTTATTTATAACGCATTCAAAATCTAAATTTTCACAAACGTCGTGTTCTATGGATAAAAAGGATAAAATTGCGTGGGTTAATCTCGTCCGTAGGTAATTTTTTTTTTTTATTATTATTACTTTCCTTATATACATAATGTATAAGGAAAGTATTGTGACGGGGTCGAGAATTCGAGTTTTCGACGGGAGAGCACGTTTCAAGCATGCCTGATCACGAATCAAACATTTTTGAAGTGATGTCTGTGTGTGTGTGTGTGTGTGTGTGTGTGTGTGTGTGTGTGTGTGTGTGTCAGTGAGTCTGTGGAGACGATAACTGACGAACGAGTGGACCGATTCGAACCAAATTTGATACAAAAATCACAATCCGTAAACACTGGAAGCCTATTGTTTTTACACGCAATCGAATGTTCAGACCCCCCCCCCCCCTAAATTTTCGAGTGAAATTTTGAAAAAATCGTCAAAAACTCAAAACCGCTAATAAAGTTACGCAAATAGACATTTTTTATGTAATTTTTCATTAGAGAACGATTGATATAAATTTTAGAACGCTAACATGAACCGTTCTCAGGATATTGCACATTTTTCAAAAAAATTATCAAAAAGTTATATAAAATAAAAAAAAAATATTTCCTATTGAGAAACATGTTCGCTTTTCATATGTAATACCATGCGATAAATTGGGTGACATTAATCTCGTGAATCTAGCTTGTTCCATTCATGAAAAAAGATACGTTGAGTAATGCTTTTGTATTTGAACGCCAATAGTCATTTATTTGCTGTAAGAATAACTTATTTCTCCGTCCATAACGCGAGATTTTGGCGACGAATTTGGCGGAATGTCGCCAACTTGGCGATATTTTAAATTGTTGCCAAATTAACAAAACTCTCACCGAATTGATAAAAATGACGCTAAATCAATGAAAATGACGACTAATTGAAGAAAATTCAATATCTTGGAAAGAATATAAGTATCTACTATAAGAATAACATTTTTTTTAACTGCAAAAGTAGTAAATGCATTGCATTATATAAGGAAAGTCATGTGTTGCCCACATCAGATCTTTATTATTAATTTTAACTTAGATAAGTTTTCTTCGGCTTCAGCTGTGATTAAAAAGGTATCATCGTTATCAAAATTGTAAAATCGGAAATGAATTACAAATTACATATAATTTTTTTTTAAGCATTTGAAAGGTATTCAGCTTGTTAAATTTTCACAACAGAAGTTTAAAAATGTTTTCATTTCTTCATTCAGCAGCTAGCTCGCTTCCAATTAATATCACATTGAGAATCATCGCTTAAACTGGCATCCAGATCCATACTACGTTTTTTAAGAAAAAAAAAATGTTCATTCTGCCAAGCTAATATTTATTTTAACGGTTTATAGCTTGATTAATACTTTCGTAGAAATAAGTGCCAGTTAAATAAGGAAATTCAATGTTTTATTTAGTCGTTTCGGTTGAGCGGCTAAAGTGGCACCTCACATAAGAATATATGAAACCTATTTTTTTTTTTTTTCAGCAACCGCACCCCGCTCTCGACCTAGGGGCTCTGCCTAAGGGCGGCCCAGATCAACGAGGTATAATTAGACCTCGATAACTCCAACTAGCAGTCACATGCCAGTTACTTATATGTAGGGTTACCAAAAAATAAGGATGCCTCCATTTCCACTTACAATTATAATCTTCCATTTTTTCATTTTTTTTTCCTTTTCCAATTCAAAACAAAAATCTTTTTTTTTTAACAATTGTATCTACACTTGTCTATCAACTTTGCAGTCTTATATTATTTTTTCTTTCCCTACAATACATGGTAATGTATAGGGAAAGTATTGGAATCATGCCGAAAATCGCAACTCGAGTTTTCGACGAATCTACACGTTTTGGGACCTCTAGAATACGAAAAAACTATTTTTAGCGTGTCGACTGTGTGTGTCTGTTTGTCTGTGAGTCTGTCTGTTTGTCTGTGCAATGTATATATCCACTCTACTCAAAAACTAATGGATCGAATTTCTTAAAATTTGGTAGATAAGTCACATGGACCCCGGTGCTGGTTAGTTTTTGCTACGATTCGGAAAAAAAGAACTCGCCTTTTTTTACGAAATGGCCCGCAAAAATCGCAAAAATCTAAAGAAACAGACTAGGTATGCTCAAATGTATCCATTAAATGCTTGTTTTACGCGTAACTTTTGATGAGGAAAAAATGAGACCAACTCCATTAATCTAGGATTAACCGTTCTCGAGATTTTTGGCATTTTTGTTATACCGCCTTTGCAAATTTAGTGTTATTTTGCGCAATTAAACTCTTTAATGAATTATTAAAAAAAAATAAAGAAAAAATTAATCTGAGTCTGCGGAGAAAGTCATGTGCTGCCCACATCAGATTTTTAAAGCTGAAAATCTATAAAATAGTTTTCCTTGATCTATTTTCTGCAGGGTCATTTGATTGTTATTTTTTACCCACACCACTCATTCTTATTAACTTCTCGATCGATGCCTCTGTATTTTCGCTCAATGTCTTTGATGGACTCGTTCTCGGCTTACAGATCACGTGAAGAGCTGAAAGTCAGTACATAATTTCATTTCATGGAACGTTTTCATTTGTCCAAATTTTCATATCTTTACGTTGCGCCATTCACACACGCCTTGACTGAGTTTTTGCCGATTTCAAACATTTTCTTAGAAAATTATGGTTCAGTGTTTTGAAATGAAATTTTCTCCTGGTTCTAATGCGTCGAGGCATGCGTAATACTAAAATAGTTCATACGTCAATTACGTAATAGTAAAAAAATCTGATGTGAGAAGCGCATGACTTTCCCTACAGATTCAAGTTAATATTCTCTTTATTTCATTCATAATTCATTAAATTGAGTTTCATTACACTAAATAACACGCATAATTAATTGAAATGACACTAAATGTACACTTTTAATTCAGCTTTCATTTTCATTGGGTAACTGGACTTATTCTCAAAACCGGCTTAACTAAAATGCTAAATAACTAAAATATCTCGAGAACGGCTAGTCAAAATTACGTATAAAATAAGCATTTAATTGATATATTTGAGCATACTTAGTCTTTTATTTTTAGATTTAACAATTTTTGCGGGCCATTTTGCAAAAAAAAAGGCAGGGTTTTTTTTTCCGAATCGTACCAAAATCTAATCAGCACTAGGGTCACTCACAAGGGAGTTACCTACCAAATTTTGTGAAATTCGGTCAATTAGTTTTCCAGTTAGAGTGTGTACAAAATCTGCACACACACATACAGCTTTGTTCTCATTGTTACTCCTGTCCAGCTTTGCGGCTTCTGGGGTTTTTTTTTTTTTATGCGTGGGTGTGTTTGTTCTTTGTTCGTTTTGTGGTTTTCCACTTCTCGGATTCCTGCTCTGCAGCCGTCCGCTTTTCGACTTTAAATTTCTACTCTGGATTCCTGGTTATCAGCCGTCCTCTTTTGGTTCTTAAATTCTTTGTTTTTTATCTTTTTCCTTTTTGTACCTTTTTTGTGTTTCCTCTTCGGATTCCTGTTCTGCAGCCGTCCGCCTTTTGGCTTTCAAATTTTCTCGGATTCCAGTTTATCAGCCGTCCGCTTTTGGTTTCAAAATCTTCTTTATTTTGCCTTATACTTCTCTGTTTTTCATTTGTTACTTTATTCCTTTTTTTCTCGGATTCCTGTCCTGCAGCCGTCCTTTTTTATTATTTTTTTTTATTTTATTTTATTTATTTTTTTTCAGTAAAATTTTTTTGCTTGGATCCCTGGTGTACAGCTGTCCATTTTTGGCCTCAAAAAATTTTTTTTTTTTTTTTAAATCTTGCGTGGGTGTGTTTGTTCTTTGTTCGTTTTGTGGTTGTCCTCTTCTCGGATTCCTGCTCTGCAGCCGTCCGCTTTTCGGCTTGAAATTTTTACTTTGGATTCCTGGTTATCAGCCGTCCTCTTTTGGTTCTTAAATTCTTTGGTTTTTTTTATCTTTTTCCTTTTTGTGTCTCTCTTGTATTGCATTGTATTGTACTGTACTATATTGTATTGTTTTTATGTTTTGTTCTGTCGTTGCCATTCTTTTGCTTGTTCTGTGTATTTTATGTATTTCATGTTCTTCTTTTCGTTTTGTTTTTGTTGGTTTTACTACATTTGTGCTTGGGTTTTTTCCCTTCGGGGTTTTCCCCTCTTTTCTTTTTTTCCTTCTTATGTCTCTCTTGTATTGTATTGTATTGTATTGTTTTTATGTTTTGTTTTGTCGTTGCCTTTCTTTTTTTTGTCTTGTAACTGTGTTGTGATTCAATTTTAACCTGTTTTGTAATGTTTTGGATCTAAAATAAAGTTCCCGGCCACACACTTAGCTACAGTAAACCTTCGGGTCTGTCGTGTGGTCTGGGTTTTCAACACTTCAACACACACACACAGACGTCACGCTAAAAATAGCTTTTTCGTGTTCTTCGAAACGTGTAGATCCCTCGAAAACTCGAGTTACTATTTTCGACACGATTCCAATACTTTCCCTATACTTTACCAAGTATTGCAAGGAAAGTAAAAAGAGAAAAACATATTTTTCAATGTCTTCACCTACACAACAGTGGCGCATTGAAAAGTAGAAGATCCATTTTAATCCCTCTCAAAAATTGAACCAAATGGATGGGATATGAAAATTCAATTCAAAACATTACTATGAATATTATTGCTATGCAAAATTTATTGTATGTATTATAAATTAATTTATCTGTCTATACCATGGGTACCCATAGAACTTTTCCTAGGAGTTGGCAAACCACTGACGTCAGTGGGGCAAACTTAAGGATAAGATGTACAACTTCAACTAGCTCGATGCCCGTCTTTGTGACCTTAAACGTCGCCCGTGGTCTACGCCCACATTTTCCTTCGACAATTTTGGACACTATTAAGTTTGGATAATTACAAGATTTGTACAGCATTTTTGTGAATTAAATCTGCGTACACCCCCAGTCGGATTCATTTTCGAGTGTGATTAAAATTTATTTCTTCTTTACCGTACACCACTATTGTGTAGAGGAGGACATTAAAAAACTTTTTTTTTCCTAATTTACACTCATTGCCATAAAAATTTGCGCACCAAGAAAGAGTTGTCAGAATCGAACAAAATTTTAAATACGTGAGTGCAACGTTGATATATATAAGTGCTTACAAAATCAAAGGGAAAGGATCATTTATTACGGGAAAAACTACACATGGAGGTTCTATTACCCTGTTGGGCCACCTCTACCGTGAATACACGATGCGATACGGGCGGGCATTGAGGCATACAGATCCCGTATGGTGTCCTGCGTCATCTCATTCCACAGTTGTTGTAAGCGAGTCTCTGGTTCGACCAAACTCGCAGGCTGTCCAACTTGCCGTCCTAATTAATCTCAGACATGCTCGATCGGTGGCAAATCTGGGGATTGGGCAGGCCAACGAAGAGTGGTAAAGTGGCGGAGGCATTCATGTGAACCCCTTGTTGTGTGTGTCCGAGCATTGTTTTGTTGAAAAATGCTTCCTGAGAGCTCTGCCATGAGTGGCAACACATGTGGCTGACGAATGTCATGAACGTACCGCTGAGCTGTCATGGTTCCGTGGATCAATATTAGAGGTAACCGGGTGTCGTATGCGACGGCACCCCATACCATCACACTAACTGTGGGAGCGGTGTGCCGTTGTAAAGCGAAGGCAGGTTCTTCGTAGGGCCCACACACACGTTCACGGTTGTCATCACTGCCCAAATTGAATCTCGATTCGTAGCTGAAGACGACCTGGTTCCATTCTGCTGCTGTCCAATCCAGTCGAGCTCGACACCACTCCAAACGGTAGCGATGGAAACACACGCAATGGGCGCCGCGATACCAAATGTCCTTCAGCCAGGCGCCTCGCGATGATACGGACAGACACAGGGGTTCGTAGTGAAGGTGCTGCCTGTGTCCGGATGGCGGACAATGATGAAGTTGGTGCTGTGCGTGCGTGTCGGGTAATGTGACGGTCTTCTCAGCTATTGGTCGGCCGAGGGCGTCCTGAGTCTGGCCGCCGTGTATGCCACCTCTATCTTGTCCACTATAGTTCCAACACCTCTTCATAGTAAAGTCAGAACGGCCTAGGTGGCGGGCTACTGGCCGAGCTGACCATTCGGCTTTCATCATCCCGGTGATTCTTCCCCTCTCGAACTCTGACAGCTTATCATATTGTCTTCGATGGCGGCGTAACGGCATTCCTAATGAAAAAGCGTCCTTCTGCAACAGATTAAGTACAGGCAAAAAGTCTCTGCGTACCTTTTCTCTGCGCCAGGGAAAACGAAGTTCAACGCCCTCTGGTGGCAATGCGCAATGACGCCGTATTTCTAATCATTTGCATATCTGCCTGACACGTACCTTAATGCAAGTCTCGTTACGATCCGATAATTACGTCTTGGTGCGCAAATTTTTATGGCTACGAGTGTATTTCAAACTTACGTCTGGGCCCAGCTTATCTCAACCTAAGCCCGACCTCACCTCCAGCATGCGTTCCAGTGCGAACGACAAAGAAACCACGACATTGAAAATTCTATTTTCTGAAAAAAAATCTCCGAATTTTGAAACCATTTTATTTCTCTTGGAACAATGCATAATAGGGGTCATAACACACGATGCCCCACGCCCACTAATGCTCTAATGCAAACACCACATAAGCGTAGCTTTTTTGATGATAAAGTCAGTATCCCTGCTTTTTCTACGAAAAAAAGCTTTACTGCCGAGCACACAAGGAAGTCTAACACTGCTTCGTGTATTGTATAACCTCCTGTCACTCAGGACGCTCTTCGTATTTTTCTTTCCCTTCGTTCCCAATGTCACTTCTGCTCGTAATTTATTTTTAAACTCCTCTTTTCGCCAGCAGAGCGTTTCGCTCTACAAGGGCACGTTGCCCTGACGTGAATCAGCGCCCTCTCAGACGTGCTGCAGACGCATGGAGTCAAATTGGAGACTATTTGGCACGTGAATTGCAGAGTCCACTTCAACGATAAGAGCTTGCAATGTCGTCCCAGTAGCTCAACGGTAGCGAGTCGGCTGACCAGTTCGGAGATCCAGGGTTCGATTCCCGGTTGGGGCAGCAAAGCTCTTTACAATTTATTACTACTTTACAACAAAGTTGAAAAGTGTTTATGACTTTGTTCATTCATTCATTCTGTCTGTCTGTCTGTCCGTTAGCACGATAACTGCCGCAAAAATGACTTAATCAAAATGAAATTTTAGTATGTTATTCAGACGGTCTGTAGGACCTATGGGAATACAAATGAATAATATCACCCAATTAGTTTTGGATTGAACCCGGGTTGAAAAAATGAAATACATTGAGCCTTATGGGACCTAATTTTTCAAACATTTTTAAGCGGATTTAAAATTCACAAATTGCTTCGAAAATTTTAGGTAATATTCAAATTGTTCTATAAAATATATAAAAAAAAATTCAGCGAAATATATTCAGTAATTTTTTAAATAAAAATTAAAATAATAATAACACCTCTTATATGAAGCGATCACGTGACCATGATATGAAAAGATCACGTGACCCAGTTCAAAATGATATATGGCATCCATCTTGTCTCAAAATCGTGATTTTTAAAATTCTTTTTAATTCATATTGAGTGTTGTATCCGTCCTAAAACTACTTTATTTTTGCTTAAATTCTATGCATCTACATACTGAAACAACGCAATTACAATACATTTGAGTTTAAATGCTCATCCAAATTTGATTATTTCTACAATGAAGCCTATTTTTCACCTATGTAAAATGTAAACAGCAAAATATGTAGAATGAGTTGTATTACAATTGCTGTATTTCTTTAATACAAAATCATTTAGTTCATGGAGTCTGCATAGATGATATGAATGCAATAATCACTGATTTTAAAAAGAGAAGGACGATTTTTTTCGGTGAAGTTTTACGCATAGAGTTTAATTTCTTGTAGCTCCATGGTCTTAATTTTTAAATAAAATAAATTATTGTAGTATTGTGATGAATGACATGAATGGGAAATTATTTATGAATGAAATGTTGCTTTTATAGAGATCCAGGCGTGTTGTTTTTTCTATGACGTCATTTGAATGCATTTCAGTTGTTTTCGATGAAGTTTTCAAATATAATAAATTATCGTAGTATTATAATAATTCTAAAATTATTACCGGGGAATGTATCACATTTTAGAGAAGTTTAAACCAGGCAATTTATATTTCAATGCCGTCATTTGAATGTAGTTCATTTTTTTTCGATGAAAGTTTAAGTTTTCAAATATAATAAATTAATGTAGTATTGTGATAAGTTTTAAAATATTACCAAGGAATGTATTGCATTTTAGACATGTTTAAATAAAATAGCATTTAAGTTGGAAAGTGTTTCATAATCAATGTTTTAAGCATGATTGATCTTTCTTGTTTTACATATCTTTTGATTCTCATTTTAAATTGTAATTGAATTAGGACATTTTGAAGACGTGCCCTGTTGTCGTCTGCTTTTTGTTCTCTGAGGCGTATAATAATTTTATCCATTTTTTTAAGCACGAAATATTTTTGAACAATATAGAGCATTTATCTTTCATTTGACATAGTGAGTTTTTACCTCTAAATCCGAGAGGTTCACATAGATCTTACATCTAAAGATATTGTATATATTTATATGTATCTAAAGATTGCAAAGTCCTCTTTGACGAGAAGACCTTGCAATTTCGTCTCAGTAGCTCAACGGCAGAACGTCATCTGACCTGTTCGGAGATCTAGGGTTCGGTTACCGGTTGGGGCAGCAAGGTTCTTTACAATGGCGCTCGAACAAATCAACCTTGTATGTTAGTGCAAATATCTCGGAGGTATGAAAGCGACCTTAGTACGACTGGTACGGATTCAGTGGGCTCTGGGAGATTGAGCGCCGATTTAAAAATTGAGAGCATAACGACCACGCAGGATACTTACCTGGATGGAAATAGTAGTAGCAGGTGGCTAACCTGAGGTAAAAATAGCAGGAGGTGATCAGCCAGATGGTCAGTGGCCCGCCAATCTGACATTAGAGGGTGGAGAATGCAGAGTCCACTTCGACGATAAGAGCTTGCACTTTCATCTCAGTAGCTCACCGGTAGAGCGTCGGCTGACCTATTCGGAGATATAGGGTTCGATTCCCGGTTGGGGCAGCAAAGTCCTTTACACATTGTGCCGTGGATCTTGTCCATCAGTATTTCGCGGTGAGAAAGGATTGCAGGCGAAAGTCATGTGCTGTCCACATCAGATTTTTCGTTATTGCAGTTTTCAAATAATTCGTGATCAGCGTATTCACCTTCAACGATAAAAAAAAAAATGTATTTTTAAAATCTTTAATACGAGTTGAGCACAATCGCTGTCCAAATGAGGCATAAATGTGAAACTGACCGGTCGTGGAGAGACCTACTTACTGCTCTGAGTCATCGAAAAGTAGGTTAAGGAATTAAAATCTGAAAAGGGGAGCCAAAACTTCCAGTTTAACACAAAGCAAGACTTTTCAGATTACAGTTTGTTTATCTGTTTTAATGCGCGCCTTCTAAGAGAAAGTTTGACCACTTTGAAATATTACCGTGTTCAGTCTGGACGTATAGAGTAAGCCGCAATTAACTCTTTGGAATGCTGTTAGGCATCTATGGGAGAATTCCATGAAAACTGGTAATAAGTCAGACAAAAATAAAGATTTTTTCACCATATCCAATTCTACATTATTATGTTACTAAGATATGGAATTTATTGTATTTTAAAATATTTTAGAGAAATCTTCAGGTATTGAGTGGCAACACTGGTATAAACATGGCTACCCTAAGGTATTGACCATGTGGTTCTAATGGCACATTTTTCAAGCTCATTTTAGGTACAATAATTTCATTATGATCAGCTTTCTCTGCAAAGTATAAAAAAGTAAGTATATGTTCTTTTAATTTTCCCAATTAACAGTGGTTTCTATAAAATAGGATCAGGAAACAAATGTTTAAATTATTAAAATCTAAGTGTCCCACACGTGACAGGAAATAGATTATTTTTAGCCTTGCAACTCAATAAATAATTTTTTAACTTTCATTTTTTATTTCTAAACAGGAATTGTTAATTGGCACTTAGATATTATATTGAATAGATTTAGTTTTCACCTGGAAATATATTATTACAGTTTACTTTTTGTCCCACACGTGACGTCACGTGTGGAACAAACACACAACAGATTTGCTTATCCTACTCAAACTTGAAAGCATAACCTAATTGAATAATACATTTTTTTTATTTTTGGTCTCTGCAAGTTAACTAAGTATTATATAAAATTAACTTAGTTTTCAGATTGTTTGAAGTTGGATTTTCTTTTACTTAAATTTTGCACACATTTTTTTTTTTACTGGCTAACATTGCAGAACATTTATGGCAGACGATTTTTAGTTAGTTACAAATTAACATGAAAATGGCAAAGCTTCTTATTTCGGAATGTAGGTTTTATGAGTTTTTCTTAGAATTTTTTGTTCTTTCTATAGACAAGTAAAGATGGATTGTTCAGACTTAAAAAACGAGATGGGCGTTGTGAGATCAACAAGTGCATCCAGAATGAAGGAAATGCGGAAACGAAGGTAAGAAGAAAATCCAAACTTCCAGGCTGAAGAAAATAAGCGAATCTGTAAGCTAAGATGTCAGAAAAAGAAACAAACGAGTGAAGTGGAAAAGCAGGAATTAAAAAGGTACGAACGAGATAGGAAGAGAATTTAGAGAGCTAAGAAGAAAAAAATGGAAAACACTGATACAGCTTCAGTTTCTGCTGAATCCCCTTACAGGTGTTCACAAACTTATAGTAAGGCAGTATTGAAAACAATCAGATCACTTCCAAAGTCACCACGGAAACGAGCCGTTGTTGTGAGTGGATTAACAAAAAAAGTTGGTTTATGTTTAGAAAGCAAGATGGAGGGAAATATGACATAGCATGATAGTAAAGACTATTCTAAAGTAATGAATTTCTTCTTCAGACCTGATATAGTATATACATGTCCAGGAATGAACGATAGTATGTGTGTTTGGGAAGAGGGGAAAAAGAAAACTCTCCAGAAGCACTACCTAACAATGTTTTTGAAAGAGGCTTTTTGTATATTCAAGTAGGAAAACCCTGAATTTGACATGGGTTTCTCTAAATTCTGCAGCCTTAGACCCAAAAATGTTCTGCTCTTGAAAGATACACCATCAGAACAGTGCAAATGTAAACTCCGTGAAAATTTTGTGATAAAACTCAAATCTTTGAATTATCAGTATTCAAATAAATTTTGGGAAGGTTGCCTTTGTGATACAAGTCTTGACTCTGTGTGCTGGAGAAATGAGTGTCTTAGATGTCAGAATGGAAAGCTTTTGATCATGCCAAGTGATCCAGCTAAAGAGCTGATTTGGAAAATATGGGACAAGGTTGAAGATCGAGTGCAATTATTAACAAAAGAAAATTGTGCTGGTGATCTTTATGAAAAAATGATTGAAGATTTGCCTTCTATGATGAAGCATGTCAATATTAAAAGAAGTCAGCATTCAGAATTTGAAAAGGATAAAAAAGATTCACATGTAAGGGTTCTCCAAGTTGATTTTGCAATGTCTTTTTCGTGCCAGTATCAAAATGAGGTTCAAAGTACCCTTTGGAGCAGAGCAAGTGTTTTGCTGTTTACTGCAGCTAAGTTTTTTCAAAGTCAGTGTCAAACATATGTTATTTGCTCTGACACTATGAGTAAGGACAAAGACATGGTGTTTGCATGTATGGAATTATTATACGATGAGATCATTAAAAATGAGTATCCTCAAAATATTCCCCTGGAAGAAGTTATTTGGAGCGATGGACCATCTTCAGAGTTCAAGAATAAATACATGGTCAAACTCCTGGAATTACTATCCAAAAAATATAATCGTAATTTTTCTTGGAAATTGCCACGTCACACGGAAAGGGTGTTGTTGATGGTGTAGGGGGTAATATCAAGCGTTTTGTCCGACAAAAGATGATAGCACAAGCTGGACCAGTCATTCAGTCAGCAAAAGACTTTGCTGCAGTAGCATCCACACTGGTGAAAAGTACTAAGGTCCTTTTCATGGCAGAGGAACACATAAAAAATGAAATCGAAATGAAAAAGCCATGGGAAAATGTGCGTACCATTTCTGGAATAATGCAGTTCATATTGTATGTTGGAGAAATGAAAAAGTCTTGTGCAAGATAAAAGCAAATGAGTCAGAAGAATTCATCCCCATCAATCAAAGGAAATTTTGTGATAAAAATTTTAATTTTTGTCAAGGGGACTGGGTTGTAGTTTCTTTTGAAGCGAAAACTTACCCAGGAGAAATAATAAATATTCACAGTGCAGATCAAATTGAAGTATCGGTTATGCATGAAGCAAAAGGTACATCAGGGATGTATAAATGGCCAATCCCTGTTGACTGTACCATTTACAGGAAGACTGAAATCATTAAAAAAATTACTGCTCCCATAGTTGTCAACAATCGTGGCCAGTTTAAGTTCAATGATGAAATTTAATTTGTTTAACTCTTTAAAAAATATCTTATTAGCAGCTTCATATATTTTGACTATATTTATCTAGGATTAGATAAACAACATTTTTGTATTTTCTTAAATTGTAATATAAATTTATAATTTTGTAATAAATATTGCTTAAATTTTTTTTCATTGTTGTGTTTATATTAATTATCAAAATTGGTTGAGCTATCCTACAAATTACTAAGCATTCCAAATTCTATTAAATTAAAGTTATTAATGCCTTAAAATAGGTTACAAATAATCGTAAAAACCAGGTTTTCCTATTGTCACGTACGGGACATTGCACAATTTATACAAGTGTCCCACACGTGACCTTCTAATAAAAGTTTAAAAGAAGGTTTACCAAAGTAATAACTTGTGGAAAATAATGAAAACAAGTACATACTGTGTAAAAAAGTCCATATTTTAAGAAAACAAATAAGTTATCGTAATATTTTTTTTCAGTTAGCTGAATTTTCATGATAATTTAAAAGAAACAAATTTTGTTAATTTAGCTCTGTCCCACACGTGACACTTACATAAACCATAACCCCTGACAGATTTCAGTATTTCCCATCAAGAAATTAGTCTTAAAAAATACAGAAAAATATATATTTTCATGAAATCATGTCAATTTTATATAGACACAAACCCCTTTACAGTCACAGTATAATTATTTACTAAAAAGCATGTGCAAATGTCCCACACGTGACAGTGGAATCCTCCTATGACCGAATACTTAAAATTCTGATCTGGGCAGCACATGACTTTTTCTAAACAGGGTGTCCAGTGCTGTCGGTGCCCAATGGTTATTTCCTCAACCGTTAGTCACAGAGATACACTTCCAATTGCAAAAATGTTTTAAATTTTAAAATCTATTGTCTTAGAAACAGTTTAAATCAATAAATGCATTTCTGAAATACGAAATATAAATTTTTATACAGTCTTCCGGTCCTACCAATTATATTTGGGAAAATCATCCTCGTACAATTTTATGCAAAATAAAAGAAAAATCATCCTTTTCCGACCAAAATTGACCGACTTATAGCTATTGGAGCACTAAAGTTGGAGCACTTTTTGTGCTGAGAAATGGTCAATACGGTCCCTGATTGGTTGAATGCCTGGAGAAATGGTCAGTACGGTCCCTGATTGGTTGCATGCCTGGAGAAATGGTCAGTACGGTCCCTGATTGGTTGAATGCCTGGAGAAATGGTCAGTACGGTCCCTGATTGGTTGGCTGCTTGAAACCGGACATTTTTACACGTGTAAAAACGACTTAAGTCATAAAGTTTAATGCTTCATAACTCGGTGAATTTTGGCTACCCCCCCCCCCTACCTGTATAACGCAGTGAATTGTATGAATCCTATACAGGGTGTCCCAAAAAGATTGAATCGCGCTTTAATTCTTTACCTGTTGGAGATAAGTGGGCAATGTAAAAAATGTTGAAAGTAAGGTACGAAATAAGACTACGTTAATGAAATAGTACTCCCATTCATTTTCAAAAAGTGACACTTTTTTAATTTTTATACGACCCCCTTAGACAAATTGGGTCACTCAGATTTTTTTTGCTTTTAATGCAACAATATCATTAAAAAATCGCATATCTGTATCTTTAAAATCAACTGAATTATGATAAAGGATAAAAAATCTGACTTATGCCACTTTTCCGTACCATGTGAAAGGCTGTTTCATTAGTGAAAATAGGGATCATAAACAAATTGACGATGGAAATTGTTTAGATCAAAAATACGTTAATATGTGTCAACATTTTTTATCACAAGTGCATCTAAATAAAGCATTACACAGACAGAGATCATATAAAGCAGTGGTACTCACTACGCGGTTGGGTATCCTATGCATTATCATCCAGTTTTATCTTTTTTTTGATAAGTCACACATTTACATTTCTAATTTGATATAGGGTCTCCACTCACAATGTTAAATTTTCAATTAAATATAACTCGCTTAATTTTAAAGATACAGATATACGGGTTTTTTTTTAATGATCTTGTTGCATTATTTTTTTTTCTGATTGAATCAATTTATCTAAGGGGATCGTATAAAAATTTAAAAAGTGTCACATTTTGAAAATGAATGGGAGGACTATATTTCATTAACTTAGTCTTATTTCCTGCCTTACTTTCAACATTTTTGCAATTTACATTGCCCATTTATCTCCAACAGGTAAAGAATTAAAGCGGGTTTCAATCTTTTTGCGACACCCTGTATAACGCATTGAATTCTAATCAAGGTTAATATAACTAACAATGAAAAACGCATCGGTTTCGGAAACTATACGTGAATTATCCTCGTCAAGTAAAATAAAAATCAATGAATTAATGAATAAATAAAAATACGATGGGGGTCGCACATGACGTTCCTTATATAACGCAATGAATCGACTTCTTTCACAGTAAAAAAATAATGTATAAGATTCACGGCACAGTGTTTTTAACGTCGATATGCATATTTGGCGCTTTTTCGGATGACAGTATGTAAAACTATTTCGAAGTACCCAACTAACTTATACTTCGCGCAAATTCAATGCCAATCTAAATTGACAATTAAAAATATTGATAGCATTCGCAATAAGCAGTACAATCCATATATAAAAATATTTTAATATTCAATTCGTAAATTTAGCGTCATTTTCTTTAATTTGGCATAATGTTTGCAATTTTGTCAATATTTTCGTCAATTTGGGGGCGAAATCTCGCCACGTTGGCTATATTTCGCTAAATGTGTCGCCAAGTTCGCCATATGTATCATCAAGCGTTACAGACAAACGGAGAGGAGAGCTTCTCTTATATATAAATGACCATTGGAGAATTATAATGCGTTAAATTACAAAACTTTTACACAAAACATCTTCTCTCGTGAATGGAATGCATTGGATTCATGAGAATGATGTTAACAAAATTATCACATATTATATATATAAAAATTAACATATTTCGCGATAGTTAATATTTTTTTAATTTTGTGTGATTTTTTTTTGTATAAGTTTATTTGAAAAATGTGCAATATATCGAGAACGGTTCATGCTAGCGTTCTAAAGTTTGTGTTATTCGTTTTCTAATGAAAAACTACATAACAAATGATTATTTACGTAACATTATTGAAAATTCTAATTTTTGATGATTTTTTCAAAATTTCATTCTAAAATTTACGGATCTTCTGGACATTCGATTGAGTTTTAAATCAATAATGTTCCAATATTCACCGATTGCAATATTTGTACTAAGTTGCTTTTGAAACGCCCCATTCGTTTGTGAGATATCTCACCCACAGACTCATGGATACGCACGCACGCACGCACGCACAGACACACACACACACACACAGATATTACCTCAAAAACGTTCGATAGGTACGGATTCAGGGATCATTGAAACGTACTCTTCGAAAAACCAAAAATATTGTGCCATGTATCTTAATCATCATTATTTCGCTACGATAAAAGTACGAGGCTACGATGAGGCAACATTAGGGGGTCATTGCATAATGTAGGGAAAGTCAAGCATTGCCCACATCATAACTTTTAATGATAATGTTGGCTAAGTTTATGGGAAGGATTAGTACTTGATACGAAACAGCGAAGAAATGAAAAATGTAATGGTTAATTTACTTCCTAATCGTGCTTGGTTTATTTGAAGCATATGGCTTTAAAGAAAAATAGTAATAAATTTTGAATAAAGAGTAATTTAGGAAAAAAAAAAAAATGATCCATCATGCATAAAGCATTGATTATGAAACACTCCAACTGCAATGCAATTTTATTTAAACAGCTCTAAAATGCGATATATTTTCAAATATCAGCGCTGATATATTTTGATTTATCACAGCACTACAATAATTTATTATATTTGAAAACTTAAAACTTCATCGAAATAATTTGACTTTATTCAAATGACGTCATCGAAATGTAAATCGTCTGGTACCTCTATGTAAAAGCAATGAATATTTCATTCATATCACTTTTATTCTAGACTCCAGAGCTAAATAATTCTGAGTGAAAAAAAAATCAGCAATTCTTATTCAACTCATCTTACAATCACTTGTTTACATTCTATATCCATTAAAATTAGGCTTTGTTGTAGAAATAATCAAAGTTGGATGATCCTTTAAACTCAACAATAATGTCATTGCGTTGGCACAGAATATAGATGCACAGAAAATACACAAAAGTAAAGCGGTTTCAGGACGGATGCAACACTCAATATAAATTTAAAAGAACTTTAAAAATGACTATTTTTACACTAGTAAAAAAGATGGATGCCCTATTTTATTTTGAAGTGGGTCACGTGATCACTGATCTCTTCCTATAATATCGGTGTCATTATTATTTTAACTTTTATTTAAAAAACTACTAAACGTATTTTGCTCATTTTATATATATATATTTTATGGGATAATGCGAATATTTCCTAAAATTTTCGAAACAATTTGTGAATTTTGACTTGGCTAAAATTTTTTTGAAAAATGACATCCCATTGGTTTCAATGTATTTAACTTTTTCAACCCGGGTTCAATCCAAAACTAATTGGGTGATATTATTAATTTACATTCCCATATGTCCCACAGACCGTCTCAACAACATACTAAAATTTCATTTTATTAAAGTCATTTTTACGGCAGTTATCGTGCGAACGGACAGACAGACAGAATGACCGAAGTCATAACCACTTTTCAACAATGTTGGAAAGTGTTAAAAAATGATGTTTAAGAACTAGAAAACTCATTATCATATATATTGTCTTTTTACGTTCTTCTTATGTTTCGTTTCTTTTGTAGGTAAGCGAATAAAGTGTCATGCTTCTACTCTGAAAGCAGTAAGTTAATTTTATATTGCTCTAAGGTGTACTTCATACTCATAGCAACTAACTATAGGGCACATCTTATAGTTATGCCCAAATACTGATTTATTTAAAGTTATTTTCTTTATAAAATATAAGCAAGTATCCCCAATGATAAGACGAATTAGACCTACCTTTTCTATACAATATTAGTATGAACAAGTAAAAATTATAACCACTTGTTAGAATACTTTATTCTTCATATCTTGAACGATCCATATTTTACTTTCCCTACAAGATGATTATGTATAGGGAAAGTATTGGAATCATGATGAAAATCACAACTCGAGTTTTCAACGGATCTACACGTTTTGGGATATCTAGATTACGAAAAAACTATTTTTAGCGTGACGTCTGTGTGTGTTTGTGTGTCGGTCTGTGCAATGTATGTATCCACTTTTACTCAAAAACGAATGGATCAAAATTCATAAAACTGGGTAGGTAAGTCACTTGTAGGTGACCCTGGAGCTGAATCGATTTTAGTACGATTCAGAAAAAAATAATATACATTTTTCTGCGAAATGGACCTCAAAAATCGTCAAAATGTAAAATAAAAAACTACGTATATTCAAATATATCCATTAAATGCTCTTTTTATACGTAATTTTTAACGATGAAAAGAATAAATCCAACCCTATTACACTAGGACAAGCCCTTCTCAAGATATTTTAATGTTTTCACATTCTCACTACACCACCTTTGAAAATAAGTTCTGTTACCAATTGAAAACGAAAATTGAATTAAAAGTGCAAATTCAGTATTATTTAAAATAATTATGTGTGTTATTTTGTGCCATTAAACTCAATTTAATGAATTATTGAAGAAATAAAGAAAACATGAATATGTCTGCAGGGAAAGTCATGTGCTGCCCTCAGATTTTTTACTTTCCCTATCCATGGTTATGTATATGGAAAGTATCGGAATCAGAACTCGAGTTTTTAATGTATCTACACGTTTCGAGCACCCTCTAGAACCCTATGAAACTATTTTAATGTGACGCCCCTGTGTGTATGTGTGTGTGTGTAGCGTACGTGTGTGTGTGTGTAGCGTACGTGTGTGTGTGGTGGTGTACGTGTGTGTGGTGTACATATGTGTGTGTGTGTGTGTGTAATGTATGTATTCCTCTAACTCCAAAACTAATTGACCCTATTTCATAAAATTCGGTAGATGAGTCACTTGTAGTTTACCCTGGTGCTGATTAGATTTTGGTACGATTCGGAAATAAAGAACCCGCCTATTTTTGTTACGAAATGCCCCCACAAAAGTTGTCAAAATTTAAAGTAAAAGACTATGTTGCTCAAATGTATCAATAAATGTTTGTTTTACACGTAGTTTTCGAAGATCCGTGTTATTTTGTGCCATTATGAACTATTATTTATGAATTATGAAAGAAATGAATAGAAAATGTCTGTCGGGAGAGATTCGTGTGCTGCCCACATTAGATTTCTTATTTGTCAGGAAGATTCTGTACTGGAGATTCACCCTATTCTTTTTTGTGGTTCCACCGTCAGTGTTCGCTCAAGTAGGAATCTTTCTTGGCTTCACTCCATGGATGAAGTCATCACTGAAAATATTTACTCTCCCAAGGCTTTGACCCTGATACTATGTTCGAACAATGGGGGACGTTTACACTGGGAATAGCTTCTGTAGGTCGTCCCACCGAAAAAATCCGCTACCGATGGATCGACGGAACCGTGAAGGAAATTAGTTGTCAACTTTTTTTTTTTCTGAAGAAAGTACATGTTCCACCAGTGACGTATATCATTTGGTTTTCGAGATTCAAGAGAATCTACATTGCATGAAATTAAGGATTTGATACAAAAAAATCTGGTGTGACTCCGCTTTACACTATAACTACATTAAAGTTATTTCTTAGCAAAAATGCTTGGAGGGGGGGATCAAATTGCCTACATTTCAATTTCATTAAATTTAGGCTTTCTTGTATTATAATCGGTATCAGAATGTAAAAGAAATGTATTTTTTTAGCTTTCTGTTACAGGCCAAACGCTCTGCTTGATATCATTCTTCGTTCAATAACTTTTCTGAGTAGACTTAGAATTATTTAATTATATATATATATATATATATATATATATATATATATAATAATAAAGATATTATATGAAATTCTGATATATTAGAGTCATAAGATATATATATGCTTACAAATATGTAAACTGAAATATGTAACTTATTAAAAAAAAGTGCAAAACTAAAAAATACAAAAATGTTAACTTAAAAAGAAAAAAAAATCACAATGTAGTCATTTTCCTAAAATTTAAAAAAATTATATAAATATAATAATATAACAAATTCCATTATTGTTTTTTTTCTTCTTCTTTTCATTGAAGACAAAGTAATTTGTTAAGAGCAATAAATAATCGACTTCGAGTTTTATCCATGCATGTTCTATTTAAACAATGATATGTCCACCGATTTCATTCAGAACGTGTTTTGTCCAAATTTTCAAATTTTCCCCACTTCAATATTTTGAAGTGTTTTTAAAATATAATTCTTGATACGTTCAAAATAGGTTTGCAAAATATTGTACTGTTATGGCGTATCTTCTGGAATAGTGGGTGTACGCGCAGAATACAAGAATGAATCTAAATTTCTGGATAACTAACACGTTTATTGACAGGCACAGCGTAAAGAAGAACAGCGAATACTATTCTCAACACAATAACGTTTCTGCTTTTACAAAACAGAAGCTACTATTCTCAAAACATTGACGAATATCACAGTTTAATGTAGCTCGTATCACGTCAACTGCTCTCCAGCTGAGTGATGACTCCTTTTATAGACTCTCTTTAGAAACTTCTGGAAATCTTTCATATCTCGTAGAATATTCGTTATTTCCAGGTATTTCTCGAACTTTCGGAAAAGTCGCCAAATTAGCGATAATTCGCCAAATCTGGCAACCCCTTCCGAACTTCAGCATATGGCAACCCTAGATTCACGTCATAGGAAAAGTTGCCTGAAAGGGTGTTTTTTCTGTCTGGTCTTTGAAAGAGACGATAGTGGGGGCATTTTACACGTTCATAACAATACTTTATAACACAAAGCAAATAGAAATTAGAAGTATTTTTGCAAACACTGTAAAATGACATTATTGTGACTAAACACGTTTTGATTATTAACTCCTTTGTTTAGTGATAAAATCTTACCGAACAAAAAGAATTACATATTGTTTTCCTTCTTCAATAATATGTTCAATAACGAAATCGATTGTATCCTTGTCTTTAATGAGATTTGGTTCCATGCTTCTCAGTGCTCAGCCATAGGACTATGAGTCAAGGCCGTAACCAGGCATAGGCCACAGGGTGCTAAGCATCCCAAGAGGTATACTCACCCCCCCCCCCTATAAAAATATTAAATATTTAGTAGTGCTATGAAATTTCATCCAACGTCATCTAAATTTTGCATAAAAATTTTCTTTATGGTATTTTCTTTTTCATAAATTACTTTTTTTAAAGATTATTTAATTTATCTGAATTTTTGGTTATACTGATGATCTATTTATATACATATTTAATTTAAAAATATTTAAAAATTAAGACAATAGTATTTGGATACTTTTTATTATTGCTGGGTTCACTGTTATACATTATAGAGTCCAAATCAACTGATAAGTAGGTAAGAGTTAATATTAAGCATTAACTTGTATTAACTTTGAGATTGTTTTAAACATTATTAATAGCTTTATTACTAGTTAAAGCTTACATTAAAATCAATTGTAATTATTTATTATATATTAATATTGATATATGGGTATTAATAATCAGCTCTTAACTTGCAAATATAAATATGCAATTATTTGCTATTAATTTATATGAATTGAAATATATAATAGTAACTATTATGGTTTATAAATGCTAATGATTAACTGTGTTTCGGGTGAGCCCCTCCTTTAAGACTGTTGAGCCCCCCCTTGAATGTCCCTCCAGCTCTGCAATTTCGTCTCTAGTTACAGCCCTGAGTGACAGGAGGGTTAAAGTAGAATATTTTTAACAAAATTTATTTCTTCAACGACTGCAACATTTTATCTCTTCTTCCACCGAATACCAGCAACAAAAATGTGTCTGGCACGGGCGATTTTCTCGCGCATTTCCCATGACTGAGCTTGTGCGGTTTTGCATTTAGCAAGGCCGTTCCTGTCTTAGAACTCCTTCATCCCAGTTCTTAAACGATATCCGAATTTTAACCGCATGATTCGTAGTTAGGCTCTATTCCAAAACTATGTCGACTAATTCATTCTGAATTAGTTCAACAGCTTTATAATTAGACCGTCTTCATCAGACCGTCATATACTATACTGCAACCTTATAGGGTTATAGTATAGTATATTTTTAATGGTATATTTTTAGGTTATAATATAATTTTTTTTACTTTCCTTATATACATAGTATAATGTATAACGAAAGTAGCGTGACGGGGTCGAAAATTCGAATTCAAAATTGCGACGGAAGACCACGGTTCCAGCATCCCTGAACACGAATCAAACGTTTTTGAGGGGATATCTGTGTGTGTGTGTGTGTGTATGTGTGTGTTAGTGAGTCTGTAGAGACGATATTTCATGAACGAATGGAGCAATGAGACAACATCGGGGACTGACCTCTCTTTTTAGGGGGTCAATAAGACTATCTAGCTTTGTGTTAGGGATGGAGATAAAAAGTCAATTACAAACCTGTAGAGTATTGCAACATTATTACTAAGCATTTTTGTCTGACAAAAAAAGATGAAAGCGAACCCTGAAAACCAGTGTATACAATCTGACTACCATTAAAATACAACCGAACATTTAGGCAATGCGACATAATAAAATTGACTTTATTATACACAAAATTCAAATTGTTCACTCGAGCAACGATGCTTGCTCACGCACGTGTAATCAGATGTCTCCGCGTGTTTTTCAATGTCTATGTCTGCACTGTTACGTCTTTTTCGCGACCCAGACCGTCCAACCTACCTTAAAGTGCAAGGTATCTGTTTTGGAACCCAGTGAGAGCGACATCCACAGGACCGTACCCTCCATATCCTACCACAAACCTCTTGTAAAGACTTACGGACCCGCATATTTAGCGTGCCCGTATTTCGGGGACAGTTTAGGCAGAACTGGGAATCGAACTCGGGTCGTCAGAGGGCAATCCCTGCGCGCTAAACACTGGGCTGTCCTGACCCGATATATAATTAGACCTGTTATCTAAACGTTTTCTATATTCCTAGCTATGGAATTGCAGACAGATATTACTTTTCATTATTATCATAATAATTAGTAGCATCGTCCCAAGAGAAAAAAAATTGCGCGGGGGGAGGAGGGATAACCAAATCTTTTGTTTCCCATTTCGCCAAGCTTCAATGGCTTCCTTGGCGGCACCACTGGTAATAATATGTACTGATGATGCCAACTGATTGATTTGATTGAGTAATTTATCAGAATTATACTTCAACCAGCACTTTCACTATGGCTAGAATCTCAATTTTGGTATCATTCACTGTTTCATAACTATGTGTTCATAACTATGTAAAAATCGATGCCACCAAGTAAGTGGATTTGGAAACAATGCAAATTGGCTTATTCCTAGAGCTGTGTATGTTAGAGGGTGTATAATAGTGTGTGTGTCTGTATATTAGTGTGTGTATATGTTAGTGTGTATATATGTGTGCCCGTATGTCCGTGAGTCTATGTACGCGATATATCACGAACGAATGAAGTGTTTCAAAAACATTTTGGTACGATTACTCAACCAGTGAATTCTGAAACATTGTAAACGCAATTGAATGCTAGGAGAAACCCTCAATTTTCAAATGAGTTTAAAAAGGAAAAATCATGAAAACATATTTAATAATCATGAATAAAGAATCCTTTCAGACGTTTATTTTTCATCAAAAACTAATAAGTTTAGAACGCTAGAATAAACCGTTCTCGAGATGTTTTCAAATAAATGTACCGAGACATTACATAAAATAAAAGAAGTAGTAAGTATCGTCCAATAGATTTACTTTGCATATGCAATATTATACAACACATTTGTTAACATCATACTAGTGAATCTAGTTTGTTTTACATACAAGAGAATATACTTTTTGTAACAGTTTTATATTTTGACGCCCAAGAATTGTCATTTGTTTCACGGGATATTAATTGAGTGCCCACTGCATTTGGATGAGTATTTTGTATGTATGAGTATGAATAAGTCATCCTGGAGTATGAATAATTCATTCTGTTTCGGCTCATACGATGCCAAAAGCGCGCCAAGTTCAATCGACGTGATGATCAGTGCCAAAAACAATGTTCTGTGAATCTTGCACACCATTGTTTTTCTGTGGAAGAAGTAAAGTCATTGTATTTTGTAGCGAAAGTCATACGCTGTCCACATCAGATTAAAAAAAAAGTATAGCTAATCTCTATTACAATCAGTTTTTTTTTTTTTTTGCATGACTTTTTGACCGAGGGGGGGGGGGGGCAAGTATTCTATTTGATCTATATAAATATATATTTCTAAATACTATGTGTGTGTGTCACATAAATAGAAACTAGGTTAATAACATAAAATTTCTCCTGCAGGAGGGGGGTGAATATTCGTATATACTATTCTTTCAGGCATACCTTCGGATAGGGGGGGGGGGGGGAACAAAGCCTACCCGGAGGTGTACCTGAAAGAAACAATGATTACAATTTTTATTGCACCGTAAAATTTGCGGGGATATAACTAGTAAAGGAAATGGGCCATCAAAGGTAATCAAGTAAAATTGAGTTTGCTCTCAGAGTTTAGAATCTCGGGCATTTATTACAGAAATGTATCATAGCTGAGTAAAACCGTTGATCCGCCCAATCTGACTTCACGGTCTACCGGTGGACCACGGTCAGACATCATTCGCAGGGCTGTCCCTTTCTGTAAATTGAACATCGACGTGGGTCAATACTCAATATTGGTCAAAAATTTCATCTCATGACATTGTCAAGGGCAACCGATGTTTACGAACATCTCACCTTGCCTTATATCTAGTCCTAATAAATGAGCCGCTCTAGATATATACGGTATCAAGGAAAGTCTTGGACCAGGGCAATAGTTCTCAAAGTACTATAACCCTATAAGGTTATAGTACTTCTCAAAGTACTATAACTCTATAGGATTGTAGTATAGTACATTTTTATTTTCTCATACTATGTACTATAGTATAGAGAAAATATTGTTTACACAAAAATTTTCGAATTTGAGATTTTTCGAGATAGTCTTAATAAATGAGCCGCCCTAGATATACAGTGTGTCAAGGAAAGTCATGGACCAAGGCAATACTTCTCGAAGTATTATAACCCTATAGGGCTATAGTACTCGAAGTACTACAACTCTAATTTTACTTTCTCATATTGTGTAACATGGCATAGACAGAAATAGTATTGTTTACGCGAAAATTTTCGAATTCCAGATTTGGATGCCAATATGTTTCAGAGGACCTCTTGAATACGTTTTGACTATTTTTTGAGTGATATCTGTTTATCTATGTCCGTCGTCGATTTCTTGTATACACGGTAGCTGCTGCAGATAAAAATGGATTTTCACAAAACTTTATATTCGGCTTTGTTATCGAAAAATCTAGAATCAGATAATTTTTTTTTTTTTAAATCAAGAGAAAACTTCGAAGTTTATTTATAGTATATTTTTAAAATTATAGTTTATTTTTGCAGGTGTGTAGGAAATACCTATGGCGCTACTTACATGAGGAGAAAACATTAACTGGCTGACCCCCTTCTTCACGGAGTAAATGGGGGACTATTTCGCTTCATGTTAGAGATGGAGAAAAAAAGTCAATGACAAAGGTATAAAGTGTTGCAAAATTATTACTAAGCATTTTTGTCTGACAGAAAAAGATGAAAGGGAACCCTGAAAAATAGTGTATACAATCTGACTCTCATTAAATTGCAACCGAACATTTAGGCAATGCGGCATGATAAAATTGACTTTATAATACACAAAATTCAATATGCTCACTTTCAGCAATGGAGCAATGTTTGACACGTGTAATCAGATATCTCCGCGTGTTTTCCAATGTCTCTATGTTTACACTCTTATTTCTTCGACCCAGACCGTCCGACTTACCCGAAGGTGTAAGGTATCTGTTTGGACGGTCGTACACTGCTACTTAATAGTCTCTTTTAAAATTATTATTTAGAGAGTTATTCTGCAGCTTTAGCTATGGAACAAAAATGCTTAGTATTTATTTTGCAATGCTGTTTACACTGATACTTCTTCGTCCCATACTGTCCGATCTACGCGAAGCTGTAAGGTATCTGTTTAAGCGGCCGGGAAGTGCCCAGTGTGGGGAGCGGAGGCATCCGCAGGGGCCATACCCTCCTTCCCCACTACCAACCTCTCGGAAGGACTTACGAACCTACGTGTTTAACGTGATCATACTCCGCGTTTGGGAAGAGGCCGAAATTCCCGTGGGCTAACCACCGGGCTGTCACGCCCCAGACACTGTTACTTAATTGTCTCTTAAAATTATTATTTAGAGTTATTCTGCAGCATTAGCTACTTAACAAAAATGTTTAGTATTTACTTTGCAACTCTCTACATCTTTGTTATTGGTCTTTCCTTCTATCTCTAACAGGAAGCGAGAAAGCTCCCTTTATCCCCCTATAATGAGACATTTTATGTTAACCTAATTTCTATTTATATGACACAGCATTTAGATATATTTATATAGGGCAAATAGACAATTTGCCCCCCTCCCCTCCCCTAAAATTTCATTCGCCCAGCTGGCTAAAAAAATCCTGAAAGAAACACTGTGGGAATTAACCAATATGCATTGTAAATGTGCATTATGCACCAATATGCATAACCAATATGCATTGCAATATGCATTGTAAAAAAAGTGCATGCCCCAAAAACTATTATTTATATTTTACATTCGGAATTGTTCGGCTGAAGCATGGAAAATTGAGAGAGATTGGTTATATCCAAGAAAAAATATTTAAATTATGGGACTTTCTTATTATACATAAGAAAGCAAATTTACAAAAATTTATTATACATGAAAATTAATTCCACAAATAAATTGTAATTTAATTTATAAATAATTTTCAAGTAAAACACTCCGAACAATAAAATATTACAAAGTGATTCCTTAATTCGTATTCATTTAATATTGAACAATAGTAGTATATATATGTACGTATGAGCACACCTATATTTTTAATACTAAAAACTATATTTTATAGCTTATTATTATCTTTTTTATATATAAAAAAAAGGTATCGATCCATTTTAATATTAAAAACATGATTTTATATCAAAATAAGGCCTTTTTTACATTTAGACCAAATTTTAACTTTTTTTTAGATAAATGCGTGAGATCAAAGATAGGCTGCCCCATATTGGGGCTACCTCATACATAGGATGAAATTAAATAAATGCGTGAAAAAAGAGGACTTCCAAAATGAATGGAAGTCCTCTAAGCTTTAAAATAAATGGGGGGACCGTTAGTCCCCCCATAAAATTACGGTGAAAAAAAATTATTTTCAAAGTTTTTTTAGAAAATAAAAAGGATTTATATGAAAATGCGTGAAAAAAGAGGACTTCTAAATGAATCCTCTAAATAAACTTTAAAATAATCTTAATATAAGATCTTCATTACAAAGTGACTCAAAATATATTGAAACGTAATTTACGGACGTGTTTTTTAGAGTTCATAAAATCTTGAAGTTATAATATAATTTTTTACAAGAAGATGTTAAAAAAGCATATTTCCATACTTAGATATAAAATATAATCACTTTTTTTCAATAAAAGTAAGTTGTATACAATCTTTACTAAATTTTTTCTCTCCACCAAAATTATAATATGACTTAATATTCTTACTAAATTTTTTAAGATCTTTATCATTATAATTACTTAAAAATGCTGTTCCAGTATCACCGTTTGATTCTATAAATCTTGCTATTACACTAATTCCTTTCTTTTCTAGAGATTTTTTAATCTTATAAAGATCCATTTATTTAGAATTATTTTTTAACTCTACTCTATTTAGTTATTCTTCATAATCTGTAAAACCTCTATTTTTAAGACTGTCTAAATATTCTTACTGAGTAGACTTAAAAATACTCTCCCATATTGCGATATCCTTCTCCAAATAAGAGTTATTATAACTAAATCTTCTTAACATCAGGGGTAAATTTATTTTATCTACATCATACCATATATCATTTATTCTAGGTAAAAATATTAATTCATTTAGAGATGTAATATCATTTTCGCTACAATTTAATGTTTCTAAATTAGTTAAATTTTTTATACCTTCAAGAGATGTTAATTTATTTCCTCCACAATATAATTCTTTTAAATTAGTTAAATTTTCTATTCCTTCAAGAGCACAATTAAATATAAAAATAGATTTCACTTCAGTAGGATTCTCTATATTTAAGAAAGACATAGTTTTTTTTTCCATACCATTATTATATGTAACATCCATTTATATAGAAACATTTTTATTAAATATTTATTTATCATCTTTGTTAGTTAATTGTCTCAAAATATAAACACACTCTCTCAAGACTGATTTAACTTCATATATCTCTTCAATAATTTTCTCTTGGTAAGGTTCTATTTCGTGATGACCAAACTTTTTATTTAATTCACTCATCTGTATAGCTTGTACTTTTTTCCAATAAACATTAAAAAAGTGATCAGGTAATAGCTCAAATTTATATTTAATCAAATAACAAAAATCTAATTTATGCATAAATTCTTCTATAAAATTTTCACTAAATGTTTGATATCTAGTTATATACAACCAATTTAAATCATCTTTTAATTCTCTCATGGTATCTTCTGTAAGATTTTGAAATATTGATACTTTATATAAATCTAAATTATCAGAAAATTTTACGATAAATTCGTTACTTAAAGTTTGATATTGAGATATGTTTACCCAATCTACTTTATCTTTACATTTTTCTATAAAATCTTCTGATAATTTTTGATATCTAGAAATTTTACACCAATCATCAGGTTGAGCAAATTCTTCAATAAAAGATTCAGACAGTGTTGAATATTATAAAACTAAATCCCAATTTACATGATCTTTAAGATTTCTAATTACATCTTCAGATAAATTATTTCTAGAAAATTCATTCCAATCAATATCCATTTATTAGAAAGAAATTTTTTCAATATGCATATAAGGTTTTAAAGCGTTACCATCACATTTTATCTTTAATGTGATGATATCATCACGTTTACCATAAGCAAAACAGGTTACTACATCTCTATTAACATTTAAAATTTCCTTACCATTAATTTCCAGAGATATCAGTGGACTTTTATCATATATATATTTACTTTCTACTGTATCATATATATCTATATATATGGAAATTTTCATATACATATCGGTAGATAATCGCATCTCTTGAACCAGTAATTTTGAGCTCATCATATTGAAATTTACTTTTTTATAATCCCCATCTGTATGAAAATCATCTAGTATAGTAACCCAGATATCTCTATTGTCTAAATATATTTTATTGACAGCATCGTTATCATTTTCAGGTTCAGAAACATTTGTAATTATTTTATTTTTTGCATCAAATTTATCATTCTGTAATATTAACGAATTTTTTTCAAAATATCTTTTATTCACAACATTTTTTTCATCTTTAGGATCTGCAACATTTCCTATTCTTTTTCCTTTTGCATCAAAAACTTTTCCTTCTAAAGAATGTAAAGTTGTATCATTTAATTCTTTTATTCTCTTGCCTGTTTCTACAGTAAAGGATAAAAAACTCTCATCATATTTAGTTTCTATATGATCTCTCAATTTATGATGATTATTCTCTATTTTATTCAAAACAAAACTTTTAGTGGTTAAATCTAAATCATCTATAGGATTTTCACAATTTTTTAAAATTCTATTTTCCATATCATAATTTCCATCATTCATTAATTTAAAACCTATACCAGGAGGTCCAATAGGTCCTTCTTTCATTTGATCATCATAAGGTGGATAATAAGCACTCATTTATTTAATTTTAAGATTTTAAACTCTTAACCATTGTTATAGTTTTATTTTTTAAATTTATAAAACATCTCTTTCTTTCTTTAAAAATAAAATGACTATTCCTTTTGACTATTCGTTATCCAATTAAATTCAATATCTAAATTATTTAAATCGGTATAGTTTTCATGATTTGATGAGTCAAAAGGAAAAATAGGATACAGTTTACCAAAATTCTCCTTATTTATCAAAGGTCCTGTTTCTGTATTATTATCGTAAAGTCCTTCATGTAAAAGAGCTTCATACACTCTACCATAATCTTTATTGGCAAAATTTGTTTTATAACGCATAAGAGGAACTTGTTTATTATTAATCATCAACCAGCATTCTGCCATATCTATATGATCAAATATCATATTATTTTTTTCATAATTACTATCTCTTTCAACATATTGAGGAATAACATAGACACTTAAAACTTCATCTGACGCTGTAGTTGCTGTCACAGATCCACTGTTGCTTCTATATGGGCCTACCATCTTAAATCTATATCGATCCCAATTTACCTCTATATCTTTATTAGATAGATATGATTCCAGAAACAAACTTTCTGCAGAATTTTTTAATTCTATATAAGGTAAATGCAAGGTTAAACCTTCAACTACTACCTTATAATTTTCGTTTCTTATATTAGTATATATCATATTTTTATTTTCATTTCTTTGAATTTCTATTTTCACTTCAAAACCTGAAATTATCTTTTCATATTCTCTAAAGGAATCGATTATATCTTTTAAAGGTGTCCATATTTTAATGACATTGCTATCTTTCGTTAGTTCCCATCTCTTTACGAATCCTTCGTTATAATCTTTATTCATTTTCAAATTATTAAAAAATTCAGTTATTTTAGTAGTATCTTCTAAAGTACCATCATATTTGAACTCATTACGGTCAGCTGAATCAGATGTATCTAGATAAAAAAATTCATTTTGAGCTTGTGATGTTACATAATCAGGAGTATAATGAATTAATCTTAAAACATGATTCATGATTGAAAAATTTGACTGTGTATTTGATTCAATTTCAGTATCTCCTATATGTACTTTTAAAGTTTTGATAAAACCTCCACCATTTACCAGACTCACATTTTCGTTTCCAATGGATGATTTATCATTTTTTGTAATTTTTAATTTTTGTTCAAGATATCCTCTAGAATATAAAATTTTTGCTTTAGTATCATTAATATGAAAAACATAGGTGGCATTCTCATCTGAACTATGTTCTTTTGGATGAATTTCTCTTAATTCATAACTTTTAATGTGATCATTATAATAATAACGAGTATCACTTAAATCATAAATCATTTATTTAGGAAGAATTTTTAAACCACCTCCTTTCTTTTTCATAGAAAATATTTCATTTAATATATTCTTAGGTTTCAATAAAACCTTTAAAAATCCTAGTATTTTTTTACTTTTTCTTCTATTCATTTATTTAAGAAGAATATAAAAGCGTGATAAAAAAAAAGGAAGAAAATAATATAACTTTTAATATCTATAGATAGTTTTAAAGATGTTAAATAATCAGATTAAAAATATAAAATTTAAGCTTTCTCTAATTCATATTCATATTTATCATTAATCATACCTGAATACTTAAATATATATCTACCTTTATTGATTTCATTTATCGATTTATCAGAAAGTATACCGTGTTTATTTGCTAGATAATAATCCATTTCTTCATCTTCCACATATAACTTTGCGATTACTGTATTTCCATATTTAGTTTTAATTTTTTTCAATGATATCAGATCATATTCCCCAGGATATAAATCATTTAATTTAAACGTCTTGGGATAACCTCTCAGTCTATTGAACTCTTCCATTTATTAGTAAACATTTTTTTATAAATAATTTCTAAACATTATAGGGGGGATAGTCATCCCCCCTGAATTATAGAGATATTAATAAAATAGTTATTATAAACACTCTAATATATTGATTAAGCATACTTAAATATACCTTTATATCAAAATATATCCTAGGATATAAATCATTTAATTCAAAAGGTCTCCTAGGATATAAATCATTTAACATCTATTTATTAGTTTTTATAAATTCATGACCAATAGAATAAATTCTTTGAAATAACATATAAAACTCCTAATCCTTTCAATTTAATATCTTCATTTTCTTCTTTTTCAATTAATTCAGTCAACCTATGAAAACTTTCTGATAATAGTTTTTTATTATAATCATATTTTATATATAAATCATACAATTCATTACAAAGATAAGTCATATAGTAAATTTCTACAGAATTTGTAAAATTTAAAGCTCGAATATCACCTAAGCACTCATCCATTTATTAGTAAACATTTTTATAATGTCCTAAAGCTCTAGTATTCATACCATCTTCTAATATAAATCTTTTATCATCTTTTGCTGATAAAGCTATCTTGTTTACTTGAATTGAATACAATTCATGTTTCTTACTTCTAATTAAATTCTGTGTTCTATATTGATCTTTTTTATTTAATAAACAGTCTTTATAATCTTCAAATGATATTCTGTTTTTAACGGTACTAGTCTTAGTACCTTTAGACTTCTTAATCTCAAAATTTTTATGGTCTTCATTATTATTATTATATTCTTCAACACTCTGTTTTTCTAATCTTATTGAATACATTTTACTTCTTAAACCTACAAATTCTTCCATAATCACACCGTTATTTTCATCTTTCATTTTACCTAATACTTTTTTATTACATCTAGGCATATTATACAGATTATTTACTTGATAATCAGATGTATCGAAATAATCAATCATAGACTTCATATCTTCATAAAAGTCATCTGTTTTAATATCATATATAAAACTATCTGTATCCATATATAATAACTTAATATTATCTTTATATCTCGGTTTCATAACATTATAATGAAAATCATACATTAAATGTTTAGATAAATCTAATATACTCATTCCAACATAAATCGGTTTATTAAAATATAGTTTTGTTTTTTTCATATGAACAGCTACCAAATTTTCATCAAAAATAGTTCTACATTTGAAATTAGGTTTAGCAATTAATTTTTTAACTTGATCATAATTACAACATAATCTTACATCGATTCGTTTTCTTATATCTTCCATAGTTTTTCCAAATATGGATTTATTCATTAATTTATAAAAATCTTTCTCAAAATCATTAGCAGATTTCTTTCTCATTTCAGTGTTTAAATCTATATATTTTTTCAACCAATTCGATTGTTTAAATTGTAATACTCTATGTACTCTTACAGCCTTTAAACCCATTTTCAAATATTGTTTTAAACTTCTATAATGAACTACATATTTCTCTTTATCGTGTAAAGTTGTTAATAACTTACCTTGTTTCGAATTTTCAGGAATTCTATTTTCAGGACATAATGGTAAATCTGAATGATAATCATGTAACTCTTTTGGGTATCTTAAACTAATTTCAAATATATATCCAATCTCATCTTTTATTTTATTATTATATAATTCGCGTTTAACGTAATTTTTTTCATAATCATTACACCATTTAAATTCTCCATATGGTAAATATTGACTCATAGCCCATCCATATAAATTATTAGCATCTAAATACATTAAATAATTGGATTCTTTACTATTATCATAATTTTTCATATATTTATTATTAGCTTTTCCATATCTATTACAACATTGTGAAACACCTCCTCTTAAACCTTTTTCTATCATGAGAATCATATCATAATCATTTAATAAATCTAATTTAACATTTGTTATTTTTAACATAGCATCCCAAGATAAACCAGGAGCAGTAAAATACCAATCTGGATCTAATTTATAAGTTTTTAAACAAACATCTCTAAAATTTTCAAATACATCTGTTAAAATTAGTACATCTGTTTTAACATATAAATCTGTATATTCACCTAAATTTTTTATATTAAATTCTTTCCAAACACGTTGAGCATGTTTATATTCTTCATCAGTTATATTACATTCATTCAATTTATTATAAAATTTATCTTTTGAAGGTAATTCTGTTTCTTTGTATTTATCTCTAGAATCCATATAATCATAAGGATATACACCTTTTCTTGTAATGAGATCTAATTTATCATCAGGAAAATGTAATGATGTCTCTCTAAATTTAGATTTTAAGTATTTAATATATTTCATTTTTCGTATTTTTGGAGGATATCTATTTATTTCTTTCTCTGGTCTCAAGTTTTTTGATAAATTATCTAAACTGCAAGACATAAATTTAAATGAATCAATAAATCTCAATTTCATACCTCCTATTTTTTTGCTGAAAGATATATATTTTTCTTCAGTATTAGGTATAACATCTATTTTTGATTGATCAAATCCAAGTTCTTTTATAAACAAATGAGAATCATAACCTGTTAAATTATGAATTTTTACTGGAATAAATTTTGGAATTTGATAATTTAAATTACAAACATTATGAGCAGGACCTCTATATTTTCCAGTTATATGACAATGATCAATTACTTTTTCATCATTTAAGATTTGATTTTCACATATATGACAAATATTAGTTCTTTTATAATGATTTTCATCGAACTCTATCATAGATTTGATACTTTCATATTTTTTAGTTTTGTCTTCTATCATTTTTTCAATTTTAAGAGTATCCTCTTTTAACATAGATACAAACTTTTTAATTGTATCTGGTCCTCTATAAACAACAGGAGGTTTAAAGTATTCCTTTTCATATTTGATATAATAACAAAATGCATCTGCTACATGTTTTTGATATTTCACAGTATATTATTTAGTTTGATCTTGCTCACATGTATCAATTTTAGGTAAGAGAGATTCAAAATCTGCATATATAGTATATGGTACTCTCATTTTTCTTTCATGATTTTTAAATTGAATAACTTCATCTTTTTTAGGCATATTAATTGTGACAGCATCTTTACAGTATTCCACATGTATCTTTAATCTTTCCTCAGAATAAAAATAATTTAAACATCTATCACATAAAAATATACGATGATTAGTAATTTGTGATCTAATCAAACTATTCATATTTTTAATCCAACAATAATGATCTTTCATATAAAACAAGTTTACATGTTTTTCTAATTTATTGTTAGTTATTCTAAGTGGATAAATTGAACTATCATAACTATAAACATTTACAGATATATTATTTAGTTTTTCAAATTTCTTAATATTGTCTAATGAAACAGGAAAATCAATTCCTTTAAAATTTAATTCATCTTTATATTGTTCATATTTTAACACTCTTTGAGGATTTTTTTTACAGGATGAATTGCTGATAATATAGACCACATAAAACATTTATTATCTTTATTTTTTACATTTATTATAGCTTGTTTAGATTTAATGTTTTCAGGTAAATCAATATAACTTGATCCTCTCAAGGGTTGATACTTATTTATTCTCAATTCCAAAAATTTAATTTCTTCAAGACTCCAACCAGATCCTTTTGATATAAAATCATCAGATTCATTTATTAAGTTGTCAATAACATAATCATAAAAAGTATGTAAATCATTAGATTTTAATATAATTTGATTCTCAGTTTTGAATGTAAATTCTTGAATTTCTTCATTCAATTTATACAAACAAAACAATTTAAAATTTACCTTTATTTCATTAAATTCTTTCATAATATGCTTTATTTTTTCTATTACAACCTTTCTTTTCTCTTCTAAAAATTCTAGAGGGATTTTAATATTATTAAAATTATTAATTCTATATGATCTTAATCTAGATTTATAAGCAGTTTCATATTCCTTAATTTCTACATTACCTTCATCTAATGCTTTTTTATGTTTTCGACTTGATATGTGATTTTCTAAATGTTTATAATATATACCGCAAATAATACATTTTCTTTTTTGTTTTGATCTTTTAATCATTAAGTCTTTCTTTATATGTTCTTCTTCATCTTCATAATATTTACCACATATACGACATTTTCTATCTTCTGTAAATAACTTTTCAAGATTTTCTTCTACTGTAAATACATTTTCTTCAGGAAAGACAGATTTAAAATCATTTTTATCAAATCTTAAATTAAAAGAATCAAAAATCTTTTTAATTTTTTTACGTTTTTTAGGTTTATCAATAAATATTTTTTTCTTTTTTTCCAAGTATGCTGACAAATCTAAATTTAATAAATCTACTAAAACAGGTTTATATTCACCTGTTTTTCTGATATATTTAGTTAATAATTTAATTAAATCATCCTTCTTACAACCTTTAGGTTGTTTAATATTCAATTGTTTTACTACTTTTCTAAGTTCATTAATAGTCTTTGACTTTAAGTTGAGCTCCATTTATTAGGAAACATTTTTTACAATACTTTTTCCATGCTTACTGTGATAAATACTTTTTAAATGTCTCTTTTTATGTGTATAGGTATATTGCATACCACATTCACATTTAAATTTTTTATATTTGATTATGGAATCACAACATTTGCAATGACTTTGGAAATAAATTTTTTCATTTCTATGATATATGTAAAACTCATTTACTGATTTCATAGTCAAACAGTGTATGCACTTTTTTGTAAGCTCCATTTATTAAGAAACATTTTTTGTAATACTTTGTAAGAAATCATTCCATATTTTTTCATATTTCTTTTTAACTTTTTGAACCTTTATATTATTTTCAATATTTAAAATATCACAAATCTTTTTCATAAAATAGTAATAGTTAATTGATTTCTCATAATACATAAAATCTAAACATTTTAAAAACATATCCTCAACTTCTTGAGAAATATTATATCTCCTTCTTAATCGATTAAAATAACAAACTCTACTATTATATCTTTGTTTTAAACTTTCGTAATCGATAACATAAAAATATTCTTCTTCTTCCGAATCATAGATTAATTTCATCTTATTATCTAAATTCATTTATATATGAACTAATTCAGATGTCCAACTATTAAATTCATCTATCCTAGCCATTTTACAAAATACTTATTTCCTTTCTTTTTTATGATTTTTTCAATTTTATATTCATCATCTTTTTTATTATATTTTACCATTTCATTTTCATAAAAAGTTCCTTCAATTTCTTTACTGTTTAAATCTTTTAATCGATAAGTAATTGGATCTGTTTTCAATACTTCAGAAACTATAAAAATCTCTTCAGTGAATGTAGAATCATCTACTTTCCTGAATGTTTTCTTAATTGTAGATATTCTAACACTATCCCCTATCTTAAATTTAGGTTTTTTCATGATCTTTTTAGTATATAAATTTTTATAAACTTGAGATTCATTTTCTCTAGCCTCAACAGGTGTCATTTTTATTGATCTATGATATGAATTGTTATAATTTTTAAGTAATTTGGGTAATACATCAATATATCTTTTAGTATTGTTAGCATGCATATATTTTATAATTTTTTCTCTTATACTTCTATTAAATCTCTCAGCTATTGCAGATTTTATTTCTTTATTTTTAGTTGTAAACCAATGTATATTATTATCTTTAAATAATTTTTGTGTCTGTTTTCCTGTAAATTCAGTACCTTCATCTATCAAAATGAATTTTGGTATTCTTTCTTTAAAAACTTGTTTAAAACCTTGTACTACTTCTTCAGATGTTTTTCTTTTTATAGGAAAAGCCCAAGCATATTTATTAAAAGCATCTATAACCGTTAACAAATAATTAGTTCCATCATTATATTTGCTATAATTTTTTATAAATAACAAATCAGCGTCAAATTGATTATTACTGTTTGGAACATAAACTCTTCTTCTTTTAAATTTACGAATGACAGGTTTATATCTAGTATATACATCTTGTTCATGTAAAAATTCTTCAACATTAGGTAACCCTGTTTTTCTTTTCAATTCATTAATTCCACAATAACCTGTTTCTGGATTATAATATGTCTCTTTTAACTCCCTAAAAAAGTATTCTTTTTACTTCCACAAATAGTACAGATACCTTTACCAACTGGTTTATTATTTTTAGAAGTAGTTTTATGATAATTTTTAGTTGGGGTTTTATCTTTACACTTGACACAATATATAGAAAGACCTATTCCAAAAGTTTTTTTAACTTTAATAATAGGTTTATTAATTCCTCTAGCTAATCTTTCTTGAAATGTTGGATCTTGTATATCATTTAAATCATTTATTAATTTTTGATCAGCAACATGTCTCTGTTTTGTATCTTTTGTTTTATTGTATTCAATATCATGTTCTTTACATAACTTATCAACTCTATTTATTCCAGGATCACCTCTTTTTAATCTTTTTTCTAATTTTGTATTTGGACCACAATATTGATATCCTGGTAAATGCATTTCTGGAAGATTTATTTTATCTTGTATCCATCCAACAATATCACCACCTTTCTTTTTACAAACCATTTATTTATTTAGAAATTTATATCCATTCAATTGCATTTGTTTTACGTATTTTTCAACTGGATTAAATTTTAAACTTTTTAGGAAATCCTTTTCTCGCATATAAATTTCTTCTTCTGTCATATCCTTAGCCTTAAACGAATTAATGAGTTCTTTATAAAAATTATAACAATGTCTATATTCTTCTTTCCTTTCTGCTATTTTTAATGTAAGATCTATGGCTTCTACTATACCAACTGATAAACTTAAAAAAGCAAGCGGTAGAAAGGCAATAGCTGATAAACCCGTTCCACTTAGAATAACCTTACTTACTGATAATGAAATACTTATCTTTTGATACATATTTCTACTCTTTCTGTAAACATATAATCTTTTTTCTAAATATACATCCATTTATAAAGGATTAAATTTTTTCCTGTATCTTATTTCTGGATTAACTAAATCTAACATAAAAAAATCATATTTTTCTTGAACACTTTTATTATATATTTGTTTGAATTCTTCAGTACTTAATTTACCATCTATCTCTCTTATAATCTGTTGAATTTCTTTTGGTTGTAGATTGAAAAATATAAAGTAATTACAGTTCTTTCTTATATTGATAGGTGTTAAAAAATATGACTGAGTTAAATAAATAAAGGATGCGTTTTTCTTTCTACCTCTGATAAATAATTCTTCGATGTTTTTTTGATCTTTCTCAATCACACAATCATCGAAAATAACTAAATTCTTTAATGTAGGATTTAAATCATCTACAGTAATAAAATCATCTGAAGAAAATAATACTTTTTTTTTTAATTTATCATATAATTTTAATAATCTTTTCTTATTCTTTATATTCTTACATTTCAAAATATCTTCTCTTTCTATATCTTCAAACATTGTATATTTTTCTTGTAATTTAGAATATTTAGGTTCGTATAAATCTTTTGCACATATATATAATGTATCAAAAAATAATAAATCATAAATCAAATTTAATAGTAAATTTGTTTTACCTGAACCTGAAGGTCCTGTTATAAGCAATCTAAATGGATGTTTAGGTAACAAAGGATGTTGTTTAGGATCAGGTAATTCTTCTGGTTCTGTGTAATCTTTAATTTTTATCATAATTTACTAGCTGTAAAAATAAAATTTGCTGCAGTAAAAATAAAATTAGCTGCAGTAAAAAAAATAATATTATATAAATGGGTAAAAAAGGACGAAAGCTTATAAAACAAATAAGACAAGAAGTCATCTGTGTAATCTTTATCATAACAGTAAAAAAAAAATAATATTATATAAATGAACTTGGAAAAAGAACGGAAACACAAGTTTTTAAAGCAAATAAAAGATTCAATTAAAATAGTAAAAATAGAAAAAGAAATAAGAAAGAATAATGAAGATCAACTAAAAGAAAAAATAGGTATTCAAAAGACCTTAGAAGAATTTCATAAACCAGTCACTCAAGAAATTGAAAAATATGAAAAATCAAATAAAGAAGGTGTGAAAAGTATTCAAAATGTTGTAGAAAATATTTCATTTCCATCTATAGAAGAGCCTATTGAAGCTGTGAAAGAATTAGTATCTTATACTTATGATATCGATCAAAATTTAAATTTAAAATATTTAAAAGAGGAAAAATTATACAGACCGTCAGTATTTTTAAACGATCAAGAAAAATTAGAGGAGATGTATGGAAGAGCTAAACAGTTAAAAGAAGGATTATCTAAGAAAAGAGGCAACTTAAAAAGTACAATTTCTAGGGCTAAAAATTTTTCAGAGGAGGAATTAAACCAGAAAAAGAATGATATAAAAGAAATTAAAAATAAAGAAAATATGTTGCAAAATTATATGCATAGATTAAATATGATTCGAAGTAGTAAAGAAATGAAGGTGGGTAAAGGATTGAATGTATTATCAAATTTAACAGAAAAAATATGTAACGGAAGTAAATCAAAGAAATTGTATAATCAAGTAACTTTATTGTTAGATATGTTATTAAAAAATAAAGAAATGACTTATAATGATGTACAACGATATCATAAACAATTTCTCTGTTAATAAATGATAAAATATAAAGTTTATTTGAGTGAAGGTCAGAAAAATAAACTTAAATCAGCTTTTAAAAATAAAGTAGAAGTAACATTACAAATAAATATATCTAAAACTCCTAATCATGAGATGTATTTAACTAAAACTCAAATTAATCATATTAATGATAAAAAAAGAATTACAATCAGTAAAACTCAATTAGATAAAAATGGAGGATTTTTACCATTTCTAGCAGCACTTATACCCTCTTTAATAACCGCTGCTAAAATTGCAGTTCCAGCATTAGCATCAGGTACTTTATATGGATTAGCTAGTTCAGCTACACAAAAAAAGATGAAAGGATCTGGGAAAAAAAAAAACTTGGAAAGGGAATATATCAACAGTGGGAATCAGTGACAAAATGATTATAGAAAATATGAAAAATGAAAAAGGATTTAGAGGTGTGTTTACCTCCGATTTATTACCTAAAACAATAGGAAAATTTGAAAATGGAATCATTAATTTAGATGTATCAACAGGTCCCGGAACTCATTGGGTTTGTTATTATAATGATCCTAAATATAAATATGTGGAATATTTTGATCCGTTTGGTGAATATGACAATATGAAGAAGGACTATATTCCTAAAAATATTAAATCATTTCTTGTTACATCCAATAAAAAAATAGGTTATAATGATAGTTTTTTACAGAAACCTTCATCTGTGAAATGTGGTATATTTTGTATGAAATATATAAGAGAAAGGAATAAAGGTATATCACCTAAAAATGTTCTCAAATCATTTCCTACACAAAAACCTAGTGACTATAATGAAAATTTTGTTATGTATAAATGATAAAATTAAAATCTGAAGGTCATGAGAAATCAGAGGAATTTACTGTAAATTTTATTACACCTCTTAAAATAAAAAAATTAGCTTTACACTCATTCTCTATGGAAGTTTCCTGGTTTAATATAAGTAAGAATTATGGAAATAACAAATTTAGAATGTATACATTAGACAAAGATATAAAAATCAGTTTAGACACAGATTTAGACACAGATATAACAATTATTATCTCAAATGGTAATTATACTGTAAGAGGTTTAAATGAGTATATGATGAAAATATTTGGTAAGGATCCACCTGTGAAATTTGGTATTATTGAAGCAAGACAAAGAATATCTATTAAACTGAAAAAAAAAATGGGTAATTGATTTTACAGAAAGTAACTTTCATAAAATTATAGGCTTTTTAAAACCGACATATGGAAGTTATGATGAAGAAACAGAGATTGAAGGTGAACATATTGCTGATATATTTAATGGGAATGATAATATTTATATTCACTGTGATGTTGTAAAAGGATCTTTAATAAATCAATATAATTCAGAAGTTATATATTCTTTCACTAATAAAAACCCTCCAGGTAGTATAATTTCAAAAGAATTTAATAATTGGATATTTTTTCCTGTTAAAGTGGATCCTGTTGAAAGAATAAAAATGAGGATTACTAATCAAAAAGGTGAATTAATAGATTTAAATAAAGGAGCTGTAGAATTTAATTTTATAAGTTCTTGATTTAATATTACACATATAGAGGGCAGCACTATTTTAATTATTTAACATCAATTCTTTAAAACTATTTCTTTAGATGACTTTTATCACCATACTTATCTGTTCATATTACCTATAAAACGCGTCCGGAAATTACGGACGCGTTTTTTTCATCCTCCATAATAAAACTCAGAAGACTTTATTTATCAGTCAGTGTTTTTTCATCCACATAATAACGAAGCGACTTTGTTTATCATTCCTCGTTACGTAACCGTGATAGTAAAATGGATATTATAAACATTATTTTTTCCGATCAGATAAATTAAAATCTTTACTTTAAAATTTATCTCTTAAGATGTGTGAAGACCTTAAGAATGAATGGCCTTAAGAATGTTTTAAGATGTGTGAAGACTTATTACAGATTTTTTTCGTTAGATGGCAGCACTAAAAAATGTCTCATTTTAAAAATATATAACGTTTTATAAACATCACTATTTTTTGATCAGATAAACTATTGATCTTTAAAAGTATTCTGCTTGAAATATGACTGTTTTTTCAAATTGTTTAAGTTGTTTTTTCATATGTAAAGCTTATATTAATGAATAGTTCTTCAAATTGTGGGTACCCATGGCAAACACGGAACGCGTGGGGTTAGCATGCAATAGGCCCCCGGTTCAAATCTCGCCCGGGTTGTTAATCAATTCGGGTAGATGATTTAATGCCAAAAATGACGTCAGTCGTTTCTTGTCGTAGATCCAATAGAACGACACTCATCGAAATATAATAAGTGGGTTGAATCTGTGGATTCATGTCCTGTATGTTTATATGTTTGTATTGTCCTTGGCGCCTGAACCGAAGGGTAATCTGGAACTCTGGTTCTAGAATTCTAAAACAGCTGTGGAATCAGAGTTCCAGATCACCTTAGGGTCAGATGAGCCATTTTGTTATTTTTTTTTAAAAAATAACTCATTTTTTTTTATAAATACCTATCCTTTGAATCTATAAACCTGAATATATATATTTTTCATATCTATATATTTTTTTTCTTTTATGGGGGAACTAACGGTCCCCCCATTTATTTTAAAGCTTAGAGGATTCATTTAGAAGTTTTCACGCATTTATTTAATTTCATCCTATGTATGAGGTAGCCCCAATATGGGGCAGCCTATCTTTGATCTCACGCATTTATCTAAAAAAAAGTTAAAATTTGGTCTAAATGTAAAAAAGGCCTTATTTTGATATAAAATCATGTTTTTAATATTAAAATGGATCGATACCTTTTTTTTATATATAAAAAAGATAATAATAAGCTATAAAATATAGTTTTTAGTATTAAAAATATAGGTGTGCTCATACGTACATATATATACTACTAACAATAATAAGAAATTCATACGAGTCCCAATGACACGTGACTCCTATAATTTGCACATTATCAACAAAATTTTTGTAATTTCAAATTTTCGAAACTTTGTTGCAATGGATTTTACCTTTAAACTAATACAAAGGTTTAGTAAATTGATCTAAATGGTGATCCATCATTAAGGTTACAAACCACGTAATGTACCGGATTAGCCAGAACCTATAAGAAACGCGTCCATTAGTTTCTTCCCGTCAAAGTTTCCCAAATCCTCTGTTTATTTTCCAAAATTCCCGGTTTTATTCGCATTTTTCAAAATTCCCGTGTTTTTGCAACTCTAGTTAGGGTTGATAGGCATTCGAGCATTTCTCAAACTACGATTCATCGACCTCAGTAGAGGCTAGACCTAGGCCTACTAGGATCCTAATGGATCGATCCTACATTAAATTCTAAGAATACAATAAGACCTACGTATTGTTGCGAACGTGTAATATTCTCTCACTAGCGTCCCTATCTTGTCTTTCGTCTCTATCACATACCTAACGGTGCCATCGGAGTGCATTCTCCGGAAGGCAGTGGTACGAACATTCTTTCCCTGACGTCTCTCTATGGTTGCTAGAATTTTGAGTCAGAAGAAAGATTGCCAGATTTGGCGATGTATCACCAATTTGGCGACTTCCGGAATGTTCTAGAAACTTCTCGATAGAACGATTATTCTTTGAGATATAGAGATTTCCAGAAGTTTCTATGAAGAGACTATAAAAAGGACTCACCCCTCCGTTGGAGTGGAGTTGACGAATGGACGTGACACGAGTTACATTGGGCTGTGATTTTTGTCAAAGTTTTGAGAATAGTAGCCGCTGTTTTGTGAAATGACTTTCGTCAACATTCTGAGAATAATATCGCTTATTCTGTGTAATGGGTGGAACATTTAAGTGCTGTTTGATTGCATATACCTGATAAATATAATAATGACCTATTGTTCCAGTTTACGCTGTGCTTGTGAATAAACGTAAGTTATCCAGAAAGTTGGACTCTTTCGTGTATCCTGCTTGTACACCCACGATTCTAGGGGACATGTTTCGCAACAGTACTGATAACGCATTTAGCGCAGTGCTGCCGCCTACTATACGAATGTGTCGTAATATTCCATACAGTGAAACAATGTGCAACGAGTTAAAAAAAAGTTTGAGAATCACTTGCATAGGGGAAAGTAATAATTCCACTACATCTCTCCGTAACCCGTGCCGATGGCTATTTCATCAAAGCATGAATCATATTCTTTTGAAACAATTTATTTCTTGATTCTCACTTCCTTCACTGCCATACATAGTAAACGGTATCTGGAGCAAAGCTATTAAACATTTTCCCCCTGTCATCCGACGGAAGAGAAATAAAGACAAAATAATCAGCCCCTCCCCTTTTCGCTCTGCTCTTGGAATATTAATAAAATGGTAATATTCTTCTGAAGAGAAGTGTGGTATCATATTCATTATCTTTCATGTACAAGAAACTGTATCTTGTCTTATACACTACCTTCTAAAAGTTAAGCACCCGGCAATAAATCCGAAATACCCAAAAAATTTGGTTTGATTGACTCCAAATTTCACAAAAAGATAGTCAATTGAACAATATATTTAGGAGTATAATAACAAAATTAGGGAAAATATAATTGGCTTTTTTTTCGTCTATCTCGCTTTGTTACCGAGTCCGTTATACCAACATTTTAAATTCTCCGCTGGGTTGCATTGGTTTTATTCAATCACTTTTATTCGATTGGGATTGGCCACTTTACTATTGACCATTTGTACGTGACGTCACACCCGGTCAATCTGCCATCCGTGCGTTGGACGGCAAAATCGTTTTCCCGTCCCGTGCTAGAATATGCATTATTTTTATTATCCAGGCCGTCGGTCTCACCCAAAGGGTATGGAGCAATTACAGGGGACGGTCTGGAAAAACACAGAAATAACAATACACAAACGTACAAAGGCAATATACATAGAAATATACACAATACAGACAGAAAACAACACAAAAGAAAACATACAAAAAAAAAAAAAAAAAATCTTTGAAAACAGTTGGGATTAATATAAAAAATGACGTAAATTCAAATAATTTGAAATCCCCATTGCAAGGAAAAATCGTTTTAAATAAAAAAAGCAGAAAATTTTTAAAACTCCATTTAAATAATAAATTACGATTCAATGAGAGACACCAAAATACTATTAAACGCAATAAAAAAAACATAAAATAATGACAATAAATTTTTTTTACAGAAACAGCCTAAAACCAGAAAAAAAAAATGATGTTCATTAAGTAATTGTCAATTGGAGCATGATCCATCTTGCAGCAAAGAGATCCAATAATTTCAAACAGATGTATTGAGTTAAAGGGAAATGTCACATAAAATTTGGAACAGTGTAAAATTTTATTGACTATACAGTTTGTCTTATTCCTCCTCTGACGGACGGTTGCAGCTCTCTCCAGAGAGTAGCCTTGAAGATATCGTCCTGTCACGTCGAGCCAGGTACCGCCTACCGGTCCGGCGAATGAATTGAAACTGTTGCACGATCTTGTTGGTTGTCTAACGGTTCCAGTGTTTTGTAACCTTCCTTACTGCCTGGAGATTACACATTGTGGCACAGTTCTCTGGATACTAGTGTATGTGATTGTCCCGATTCCATCATTCCGATGATTCTGCACTTAAAAAAAAAGAACTGAGTGACTTTGTGCCATCATAATCGGTTCCTACTCAACAATAACAGCACCACTTTTCATGGGAATTACAAGAAACTGGAGCACGCTACAGTCATCTGTATTTATGGAGCTGCGACATACTCATCTGATTGGAGCATATATACACTTCGACAGATAAAATTTGTTCGGGCACAGAGATTAGTGTAGGTTAGTGGGTACTCTACATGCAAATTTCTGCTACTTTATTTGCAATAACCCTTTATCTTGTACTTTTTACGAGTTATACTTAACTTCTGGATACCAGTGTAGTTTAAAGTTGCTAAGAAGGCTTCTAAATATACTGATTGACGCAACCGCCAATTTGACTCCAACAGGTCCAATCAGTTTTCGTCTGCCTGTGCTATTATTTTAATGGCACGCGCTTGTTACATAGCTGATATTGGATACGCAATTTTGTAAAACGGGTGTCTTTGCTTTAAAGAAAAAAAGCATCAATCATTCAAGAAAGTAGTTTAGAATGTTTTTATTTGCTCGAGATCCTGAGAAAAGGACATGAAAGTCCTTTTTCGCGATGTACAGCCACCGATTCAACAGGGAGTCAAGATGGCCGCTGTTGCCCGTAACCTGTACGTATAGGAACCTGTACATATAGATATGCAGAGCTACCCCGAACACTGCCAGTGTTTCTTTCAGGACTTTTTGGCCGGGGAGGGGGAGTGAAGTTTTTTTAAGGGGGGGAGGGGCAAGTTTTCTGTTTGCTCTGTATAAATATATCTAAATACTGTGTCACATAAATAGAAACTAGGTTAACATAAAATGTCTCCGAGGGGGCGAATACTCGTCTGCGGGGGGGGGGGGGGAGGTATGCCTAAAAGAAACACTGAACACTGCATGCCATATTACCTGAACATCCCCTACCTATCCTGTTGTATGTTCCTAATTCAGAAATTCTTCAGCTATTTTTTACCGCGAAACATTGTTCCATATTCAAACCCTCATTTGCATTCTCTATATAAACTCTTAAGACCCGTTTTCGAACGTCAATTTGGCTCACTTTTCCGGGTCTGTAATTTCATTGATAAGCAAAAAAGTGTAGCTGGAGGGTAACGGCTCTGCCACTTTTGATACTTTTATTCCTTTTGCTAGAGACTTGTTTTTAAAAGACCCACCAAGGTCACTTTTGAACTCAGAAGAATGAGAGAAGAAAAAAAAATGGCCTCTCTGAGTCACCCTTTATCGTGACGTCATCTCTCACCTTCTTGAATATCTTGGAGTTGTAAGAAGGCAGATGTGTTTGTCTGGACTGTTCTGAGTGGGTAATGTCCGAGTGGGAAAAATATTTGTAGCGTGTGTGTGGCTTCACTCGTTTTTCTCAAACATTAATATCTCATTATCAGGATCGCCCATATCAATTGTGGGCCTCCTACAATGGTGGTAATATATTATAAGGAAAATTAAACAATTATTATACTTAGTATAGGGAACTTTTCGACTTAATGGTATCAAACTAGTTTATATAAGGATTGTAGGAAGGTCCTTAAACACCCCCAATAATTTTGTAAGAAAAGGTCAATGAGTGTACGGGTGTCGGTACATGTCAGAGCGCGAGGCGCCTTTAATATCCGGTTTCATTTTCTGGTTCTTACATCATTCTATGACATTGAATGCATTAGGTCTATCTATATAGTAAAGTGTCCCTGCCCGGTTGATTAAAAGGGATTGCAGCGTCCCCTGTGTAGAATTTTAAAAGTTAGGAAAATAAATTCGGCAGTAAAGCGAGATAGACGAAAAAACCAAGTTCTAGAGCATTGCCTAATGAGTAGGAATTTACCATAAAACTGTTTCGGAAGGTTACCATAAAACTGTTTTATTTGACTCAATAGCGGTTATTGGCGAATGACTGTACTATTTAGCCGCACTTACATGCACAGGAATCTAATGTACGACCTGCTCATAATGCCCTCCGCTATCAACAACGCACATTTGAATTGCAGAAAATGATCGCGTTTTTTGACAAACATTGCAGGGGATACTATATTGATCAATGAATTATGACTGATATTGATTGCCTTCCGTATACGCGGTTCGTTCGTTCCTACTCGTTATATAGTGCTCTCCAACTTTGTTGGCTCTTTTTCGTCCATCTCGTTTTGCTGCCGAGTACGTTATCCCAACTTTTTGAATTCTCCGCTAGAGGCGCTGCAATCCCTTTTAATCGTCACTTTACAGGCAGGGTCACTTTACTATGGATACACTCATGGACCGTTCCTTACGAAGTTATTAGGATATTTAATGACCTTCCTAAGAGCTTTGTATTATAAACTTGTATAAGCAAAATTCATAAAATTTATCAGCGTCACTAAAGCTATTGCCAATTTGAAAAAAAAATGAACTTATAAATATATATTTTTTTTTAATAAAATATTTTAGAAGAATAAATTGGATAGGAAATCTGAAAAAGATAAAGATTTTATTTCATTCGGATAAGGATTGTGATAGAAATGGAATTAAATCGAATAAAGTCAATTTGAAAATCACACATCATTTGATATTTAGTTTTATTTAAAAATATATATATATATATATTCACATATGCCATTCCTGGATAAAATATTCGAATACTTAAGAAGCTGCGTATTGTTGTTACACTAACCCCTGAAGCGTCATCTGTGACTGAGTATTACACCTGCTTTATGTATGTCAGTGTGATTCTGTGGAGCGCCGGGCACAGCTGTTCAGCTTTCTCTACGTCTTTTTCAATGGGTGCTGTGCAGATGTTAAGTGACATAGCAATGGCGGTAGAAAAATACCGCAGTCTATTGGCTGTTGAAATGTGACACACGTAAGTGAATTTTCTTGAAAATATTATTTCGACTGAACCCGGAAACGTAATATGACGTATCTGAACTGTAGAAGTTCCACTCCACTTTCTTCTATATAAATAAAATTGAAAATCTGCCAGTTTGTTTGTCTCATTATCGCGTGAGGACGTCTGAATCGAATTTAAAGAAATTTCTAAGGTAGATCTGGAATAGCCCTACTTAAAATTGAGTCCATGTTTCGAGTTTGTAGGACCAAGGGTTATCGAGATATTAATATAAACGAACCTCCTATGGAGATAACACTATGCAGACGATATTTTTATCACCAATTTATTTGAAGAAAAATATATTATGTTGCTTAACAATGGAAGTAAATCTAATGTATTTATACAACAGACGATTTTATTAAATATTTTTCGCTTTAAATAATAAAAAAAATTATATAAATATAAATTTTATCGGAATTGAATTTTTGACTGGATTACGTCAATTAAGGCCTTTGGATTTAAAGATTACGGGCGTATAAGTATTAGTATTTTCAATTTCTTACGCCATCTGTTTTATTTTAGCAAACTTTTCAAACTCATATAACTTGTTTTAACTCATATATTGTGTTTAGCCGATTGTTGAAGCAAAATAAAAGTAGTGCTGGTACATCTTCTAATACCATTTTAGCGCTTTCATTTTGGTATATATTGATCTAATAGCAAAAATTAAGCACACATCCACAACAGAAGGTCTTTATTTTATTTCCTATAAAACGTACAAAAAAATTTTTTTACGTCTATTTAAATAATAAAACGTCTTCACGTCGTTTTCACGTCTTTTATAACATCAGACGTGATGCCAAATTATTTATTATTATTTATTTATATTGATCTAATTTTATAATTTTCATAAATTTGTTTACAAACGAGACAAGGATGGTTTTTTTTTTATTATTATTATTCAGAATTGCACTTGAAGATAGCTTCGTATTGCGAGAACAAATATTCTTACACATTTTAGGAGAATTAAATTAAATATTTAATAGAATGTTTTGAAGAGCAATATCATTTAGATACTATAAGAATTTGCACATAATTGTGAATTTTAATTTCCTTTATATTATACATTCCGTACGAAGAACGGGCATACAGCTAGTAATTTAATAACAATCACGGATTGTTAAATCAAATTTGTCAAAGAAAAATGTAAATGAATTGAATGTAATCATTCATATATATGTCATCTCTATGCTATCATTTCTATTATTCCATAAAATTCTGTTCATGTTCAAATACAATTCCTTTAAGGGCTCCCCACGGTTTTATTTTGAGTCGCATATAACTAAGAATATTGGGATAGCTAAACATTATTTTTCTATTTTTTAATTCATTTTAATAAAACCATGTTACTTAAAAAAGTTCTTTATAATATTTTATTTAACCACTTTTCTTTTAATTAAGAGAATAGGATAAGTTACGTATACACACAGTCGGACATATTTCGAAAGTGTTCGAAATGTGTTCAAAAGGTCTTAAAACATGCTTATCTGTCAAAATCTCGATTTCAAAAAACATCGGTAAAACAATGCTTTATGCAATAGTCTGATAAAGTAACAAGAAAGATCAATCATGCATAAAGCATTGATTATGAAACACTTTCTAATAGAAATGCAATTTTATTTAAACGATACTTTCAACGGTGATACTTTTTTAATTATCACAGAACTACAATCATTTATTTTACTTGAAAACTTAAAACTTCATCGAAAAAAATGAACTTTATTCAAATGACGTCATCGAAATATAAATCGTCTGCATCTCTATGTAAAAGCTGTGAATATTTCATTCATACACTTTTATTCCAGACTCCAGGGTTGAATAATTTTGCGCGAAAAAACATTCAGCAATTCTTATACAACTCATCTTTCAATCACTTGTTTAGATTCTGCATGCGTTAAAATTAAGCTTCGTTGTAGAAATAATCAAAGTTTGATGATCATTTAAACTCAAAAATATTGTAATTACGTTGGCGCAGAATATAGATACACGGAAAATACGCAAAAATAAAGCGGTTTTAGGACGGATACAACACTCAATATAAACCGTCTCCACAGACCGTCTCAATATTTTAAAAGAACTTTAAAAATCGGGGGGTAAAAGATGGATTCCCTATTTTATTTCGAAGTGGGTCACGTGGTCTCTTCCTATTATATGGGTGTAGTTACTATTTTAATTTTTACTTAAAAAACTACCGAACCTATTTTGCTGAAATTTTTTTATATATATTTTAAGGGATAATTTCAATATTTCCTAAAATTTTCAGAACAATTTGTGAATTTTAACTTCGCTAAAAAATGTTTGAAAAAGGAGGTCCCATAGGGTTCAATGTATTTCATTTTTTCAATCCGGGTTCAATCCAAAACTAATTGGGTGATTATTCATTTACATTCCGATATGTCTGTCCCACAAGGACCGTCTCAACAACATACTAAAATTTCATTTTGAAAAAGTCGTATTTTACGGCAGTTATCGTGTGAACGGACAGACAGACAGACAAAAGTCATAAACACTTTTCAACTATGTTGTAAAGTGTTAAAAACACATCAATTGTTTGTAACAACTGTTCTTCACCAATTCCAGATATAATCAAAGCTTTGGACTTCAGCAGCCTTGGGGCAACCCGAATTCCACCCAAATCGGTCATTGCTTAATTTTGACGGCTATTCCTTGTCCAAGTGCTTATTAGGCGCCGCGCACACGTCACGACCCACTCATGCGTACGGAGGTCATTTTAATAGTGAAAACGTGCTTCTAATTCAGCATGATTGTAAATTAAGATAGCAGACTTTTCTTTCTTGCTGATGTAGTAGAGGCGATATAACCTGTTTCATAGCTTTCTCTGCAGTGTAGAGTATACGCAAGGGAAAGTATTAATAGGATGTGAGCAGGGGCTTATATTGGCAGTCGGGGGGGGGGGGGGGGGGGAGAGGTCATAAAAAATTCAATGTGGGCAGCACTTGACTTTTCCCACAGACTAAAATTAATTTCTTTTTCTCTTTCATAATACATTAAATTGAGTTTAATTTTAAAATATAATACGGACACTTATTTTAAATAATTCATTAGAGAATATTTAGTCTTTTAATTAAGATCTTAACGTTTTTTTTGCGGGCCATGTAGCAAAAGTAAGAAGGTTGGTTTTATGTTTTAAAATCTTACCATAATCTAATCAGTGCCGGGGTAAAATATAATTGACTCCCCCCCCCCCAATGTTTGTGAAATTTTGTTACATAGTTTTTGAGCTGCAGTGGATACATACATTGCAACACACACACAGTCTTCACAATAAAAATAGCTTCTTTGTGTTCCAGAGTGCCGGAAACGTCCGTCGAAAACTCGAATTCCGATTTTCAGCACGATTCCTTGCTCTGTACATTACCATGTATTGTAAAGAAAGTAAAACAGTATTAGATCTCATTCGTAAATCATTGGAGGTAAATTTAACTTTGCTTAACTATAACAGAAGGCCGGAAGTCGGGTATTGAACCTGGATTGCGCTCAGATGTTCTTACCTATTACACCACACTGTCTCTGCGAGTTGCTATTATTACTAGTGATCGGACTGTTAATGATTTTTGGTAGCAGAAAACAGTTTTTACCTGTTAATTGGTAACATCTGAAGTAAACTATATATTTCTATTCGATATAAAGCTCCCTCCACCAGATGTTGAACCTACATCTTTCTATCTAAAGACGAAACTCTACCTTTAAGTTGCGAGGACTTTTATGTAAGAATTCCTGTACTTAGAAACTGGAATTTTATAAATATTTTAAGTAAGATTCATAATTTGTGTGTACAAAAAATATTTTCTTTCTGAAATAAAAAATCTGATGTGGGCAGCACATGACTTTCTCTGCAGACTTATATTCACGTTCTCTTTATTTTAATTGCATTTAATTCACTTTTAATTCAATTTTCGTTCTCATTTGATAACTGGACTTATTTTCAAAGGTGGCGTAGAGAAAATACGAAAAAACTAAAATATCTCGAGAACGGCTGGTCCTAGTGTAATGGGGTTGGTCTTATTCTTTTCTTCGTTAAAAATTACTTATTAAACAAGCATTTCATGGATATATTTGAGCATACGTAGTTTTTTATTTTAGATTCTGGCGATTTTTGTAGGCCATTTTGCAAAAAAAGGCAGGTTATTTTTTTCCGAATCATACTAAAATCTAATCAGCACCAGGGTGTCCCACAAGTGATTTACCTATCAAATTTTGTGGAATTCGGTCCATTAGTTTTTTAGCTAGAGTGGATACAAGCTTTTGGGGGCCATTTCGCAAAAAAAGGCGGGTTCTTTTATCCCGAATCGTACCCAAAACTAATCAGTACCAAATTCGTCCACAAGTGACTTACCTACCGAATTTTATGGAATTCGGCCAATTACTTTTTTAGTTAGAGTGGATACAAAATCTGCACAGGCAGACACACAGATACACACACAGACGTAACGCTAAAAATAGTTTTTTCGTATTCTAGAGGTCTCGAAACGTGTAGATCCGTCGAAAACTCGAGTTGCGATTTTCGGCATGATTCCAATGCCTTCCCTATACATTACAATGTATTGCAGGGAAAGTAAAAATCAATTTGACAAACTAATTAAAAATCTAAACTAATTAATTAATCTGCTGAACAAATTTATTAAAAAACTATATTTTCAACCTAATAGCATTTTACAATCGTCATAAACTTAAAATGAACATGTATAAAATTCTGCATTTTCTCCATGATTGTAGAACATTTTGGAAGTTTAAAATGTTAAATCCAATTTAGATTCGTTAAATGGAAAAATGTATATATTCTGACACATAAATTATTTTTGCAGATAATTGTTTTAATACTATCGGGTTTTGCCTGATGAAGATGATCTTATGCAGATACATTATCAAATGTACATTGAAAAAGAGATAACATAACAGTGGATGAGTCTCCACTCGATTTTCTTATACGACATCTATATCTACCCTAGTGTTTAGTTTAACTTATCACAATCGTTATCAGAACGAAACAAAGAATTTCTTATTCCTTTCAAATTTAACATCCCTATCTTTTAGGTCGTGTAAATTCTTTTAAAGTTTCTTTTTTCATGTTGATAATAGCTTGTGACGTCTATGGATGCAATTGGTTTATCTGTGTTAATAAAAGCTGTTTTGATACCATTAACATCCATAGTTTAAATTATTCACCCCATATACTGTATGCATCCATTATTGTTCCGGATGTTATCATTGTTTCCCGTAGAAAATTGTGCTATGAAAATCTTAAAATTCGAATCTTTCGATTTCAATCATAAGAATGCCTAAAAAATTATATCTAGCTCTAGATTTTCCCATGATGTATCTGCACATAAAATTTCACAGCAGTAGGTATACTATTCATTCTGGTGTTAATGCACACACAGACAGACGAACATATTTTCAAAAGTGTTCGAGATAGGTTCAGAAGGTCTTGAAACGTGCTTATCCGTTAAAATCTTGAAGTCAAATATTTTCGGGAAAACGATACTTTTTCTATACAATAGCATGGGAAAGTAAAAGCGAATTAAAACCCTCTAATAATGCAGGTAATTCCACTTTTCTTTTTCATTTCTTTATGTAGACGGAAGTTCATGGGTTCAGAGATGAATTTATTACATTTTCGGTTAATCGGGTCTTCCTCACTTCCCTTTCTGAAACAAGGCCGTAGATTAGTGTATCTACGAACAAAGTCGAAGAGAGAGGGGGGGGGGGGGCACTGAGTCAACCTCTTCCGGTCACTGAGTCACCACTAACCACTACACTATATTTGAATTCGAGCGTAATCGTAGAACCTTAGATGTAATTTTAGTCGAAAAATAACGCTCTGCAAGAGTCAGTGATACAATCCAGAATTTCACTCAAACGTGCTACACCATTCTAGGCCGGTTATGTAGGGCTGACGGATTTTAGCCAGGCCAAAGAAAGCCGGCTGAATTTTTTTTTTTGGTTTTAACCGCTAAGGAAAAGCAGACTTTTTTTTTTTAAAGTAGAACAAATAAAGCTTTTTTCAAATTAAAAAAATGTTAACACAAAATATTTTAAACCATTCTTAAAATTTATTACTAAACAACTTAAAAAATTAGTTAAATTTTACGTTTGATACACGCTAAATGTTAACAGGTTAGTTTGCATTTTTGTGTACTAATAGCAGTAGAAGACAACTGTCAATTGAAAATGGCTAAATAAATCTATAAGGGGGAAAAATACATACACTTCAGAAAAAAATATGCTTACTTGATAATCTATATTACCACTATCATCTTAACCTGTAAGTACTTGAGCTTAAATTGTATTTTAAAATAGGAAATGGCACAAATCACATTACAAACATACAAAACAAAATGAAATTTATTTTTCTTTTACTAATTACATTAATTATCGCAAAATCATTTTTAAGTTGTCAAAGTTAATAATAAATAAAATCTGTATCCGTTAATACCTAACAGAGACGAGCATAGAACACACGAGTATAGCTATTTTATTTCACCAATCAGTGGGTTTTGTTTGATTTATAATTTCACAATCATTTTTACTTTTAAGGATTTTAAATATGTGCAACTAAGCTAAAAACATGATATCTATTTAACTCATTTAACTATTTATTCATTTTGTTGCGAATTCGAGAATTTGGAAACAGTCGTAATTTGAAGAACAAAAAATATAATTGTTATAAAATTATTAATTTCTATCATTAAAAAAACATAAAGCTTTGTGCTTTTTTAAATGTTGTAGTAAAAGTCATACGTATTTTCCCTAATATTAATGTTCATAGATATCTTTGTATTAATACCAATGCACACGGATTATTTATTGGAAAAAATCGATTGTTATGTTATATTTTCATTGAAATGTTTTTAAATTCAGATAAAACAAAATTGTTTAATTAAATTAAAAAAAAACAATAAAGTAAATAGGAAGCCAGTAAAGGACGGTTAAAACCAATAAAAACACCTGCATGGCTTTTTACTTTCTCTATATACATAGTGTAATGTATAGGATCAGTATTGTGACGGTGTCGAAAATTCGAATTCGAGTTTTCGTCGGAAGAGCAAGCACATGGAATTTTGAAAAAATCAGAACCTTCAAATAATGTTACGTAAATAAGCATTTCTTATGTAATTTTTTCATTAGAAAACGATTGACACAAACTTTAGAACGCTGACATGAAACGTTCTCGAGATATTGCACATTTTAAAAATAAATGTATAAAAAAATTAACTATTGTGGAATAGTTTCATTTTTCATATGCAATATTAGGCCATAAATGTGTTAACATCATTATTGTGGATCTAGTTTGTTCCATTTACGAGAAAAGATACTTTGTATTTTGACGCTTAACAAATCGCCAACAGTTATTTATATATTAGAAATGATCTTCTTTCCGCTTGTCTGTAACGCTTGGCGATAAATTTGACGACCTTGGCGACTCATTTAATGAAATATCGCCAAAGTGGTAACATTTTGCCTCAGATCGATGAAAATGTAGTCAAAATTGCAAAAATAAAGCTAAGTTAATGAAAAGGATTATAAATTGATGAATTCATTAATCAAATATTTTAATATATGAATTCTATTGCTTATTGCGGGCGCTATCCATACTGATAATTGTCAATTTAGAGTTGCGTGAAATAAAAGTTAATTGTGTACTTCGAAATAATTTTACATGTTGCCATCTGGGAAGACGCCAAATGTACAATTCAACGTTAAAAGCACTATGCTGGGGGTATATAATATACATCATTTTTTGATCGGGAAATAAATAAATGCATTGCATTATATAAGGAAAGCCATGTGCTGTTTCACATTAGATTTTTTTTTATTTCAGTCGGTTTTTTGCAACCCTGCAGTAAAGTTATACTAGAATTACCGTATAACCTCCATTAACTAAGCACTTCCATTGGATCCACTTAATTTCATGGAGTTAGATTAATATTTTCTGAAGATTCAAGCTCCGTATGAGGAAAGTAAAATGTTCAATTTCTCTCGAGCGGGGTGGGACAACCCAGTGGTTAACGTGCGGGGCTTGTACTCGGGCGACCCGAGTTCGATTCCCGGCTCTGCCCAAATTGTCCCTATAGTCACGTGAAGTACGGGAACTTTAAATATGTTTGTTCCTAAGGCCTTGTGAGAGGTTGGTGGGAGGGGAAGGAGGGTATAGTCCTTGTGGATGCCGGCTCCATTGGGTTCCGGACTAAATTGCGTGACACTGCCCCGGCCATATACCTTACACCTTCGGGTAGGTCGGACAATCTGGATCGAAGAAGAAGACTTCCTCTTGAAAACGATTCGTAATAACTCCTGCGCAAAGTTGTTACACCAGTTCTGGTTAAAAGTACTTATAAAACGTCCATTTGTTTTGCAGGCCTTTTACGTATGATTACTAATTAAACAGTCGTACCAAATTTGAATTGAATATTTCGATTTGTTCAAGAGATATTGTCCACAGACCTTTAAGAAAAATGGTTTATTGGTATTCATGGATACTCTAAACCTGTAAGTCCGTCACGCCTTGACCCATCGAATATTTTTTCTAACTGGATTTTGCTGAAAAATTAACAGATCTATTGTTGTTACAGATTGAAATAATTCGAACGAGAGAGATCGCTATCCTTGTTGAAAAGTAAAATTTCTAACATCCCGAGAACGCTTTATAATAAGTACTAAACAAAAGCATAGCATGTCCACTGTCCATTTATTTTTGGTTAAAAGTACTTACAAGGCATTCATTCATTTGATAATGGTTAATTTTAATAAATTATTGTAGTATTATGATAATTTTAAAAATATTACCGAGGAATGTATCGCATTTTAGAGATGTTTAAACTAGGCAATTTATATTTCAATGCCTTCATTTGAATGAAGTTCATTTTTTTTTTCGATGAAGTTTTAAGTTTTCAAATATAATAAATTAATGTAGTATTGTGATAATTTTAAAAAATGTTACCGAGGAATGTATTGCATTTTAGAGATGTTTATATAAAATTGTATTGAAGTTGGAAAGTGTTTCGTAATCAATGTTTTATGCATGATTGATCTTCTTGTTAAAGCATAAAGAACGCGAAGGCAGCATTTTCCCTATGTCATCATATTCCTCCCCCTCTGCTGTAACTGTGCATTGTGTGAACCAACGCAGATTGCAATGAGATGTTTTGAGAACTAACTGGTCGACGATCAGGAATTTAGTCTATGTAACAAATGATATGTTTCGAGTGTCGTATAATAAAGTAGATCTTTTGGTAACCTGAAATGTCTCTTCCTTGGACTATTGTAGCCTATATTACACACACACAGAGATACATATATATATATATATATATATATATATATATATGTGTATTTCTAATGACAGATTACAGATAAGTTGTAACTCATATAACCGTAACTTAAAATATAAGGTAATTACGTAAAACGATGTAAAAATCTGATGTATGCAACGCATGACTTTCCTTATATAATGTAATGAATTTACTACTTTTACAGTTAAAAAATCTGATGTGGGCAACACATGACTTTCCTTATATAATATAATGAATTCACTACTTTTACATTAAAAAGATAGGTTATTCTTATAGTAGATACTAATATTCTTTCCAAGATATTGAATTTTCGACAATTAGTCGTCAGTTTCATTGATATAGCGTGATTTTTATCCATTTGGCGAGATTTTCGTTAATTTGGTAAGATTTCAAAAACTCACCAAGTTGGCGACATTCCGCCAAAATCTCGCCAAGCGTTATGGACGAAGAAATAAGTTATCCTTACAGCAGATAAATGACTATTGGCGTACAAATACAAAAGTTTTACACAAAGTATCTTTTTTCATGAATGGAACGAGCTAGATCCACGAGAATGATGTCATCTAATTTATCGCATGGTATTACATATGAAAAGTGAACATGTTTCTCAATAGGAAATATTTTTTATTTTTATTTTATATGACTTTTTGATAATTTTTTTGAAAAATGTTCAATATCTCGAGAACGGTTCATGTTAGCGTTCTAAAATTTATGTCAATCGTTTTCTAATGAAAAATTACATAAGAAATGTCTATTTTCGTAACTTTATTAGTGGTTTTGATTTTTGACGATTTTTTCAAAATTTCATTCGAAAATTTAGGGGGGTTCTGAACATTCGATTGCGTATAAAAACCATAGGCTTCCAGTGTTTACGGATTGTGATTTTTGTACCAAATTTGGTTCGAATCGGTCCATTTGTTCGTCAGTTATCGTCTCCACAGACTCACTGACACACACACACACACACATACTTTCACACACACACACACACATACTTTCACACACACACACACACACACATACTTTCACACACACACACACGCACAGACATCACTTCAAAAATGTTTGATTCGTGATCAGGGATGCTTGAAACGTACTCTCCCGTCGAAACACAATACTTTCCTTATACATTATGTATATAAGGAAAGTAAAAATAGAGATTCATCAAACAAGGGGAGACTAAAATGCATATGTACTAAAACAAGTTAGTATATGTGCATATATACTAAAAGTATGTAGTTATCTTATATTTTAAGTTATGCTTATATGAGTTACAACTTATCTCTAATCTATCATTGGAATTTCATATAATATTTTTATTATTGAAATCATGTTATTTATAAACTGCATTTGCGTAATAAATTAAATGTATTTTGCATCGTCTTTTTTTATTACCTTTAGTTTATCTAACCTTTCATTCTTGTTAAGTATAATTAGCATTTTTAGTTTGTTTCGGTATTTATGAATGTTTTAATATACATAGATATATTCGATATATTCTCAGAATATATATCCGAAATATATATCCTATATCCGATACATTCTCAGAAATTGAATAACAATATTAAAAAAAAGCTTATGTCTTAAATATGTAGATAGTAGATGGGGCAAATGTACAAATATAGTCCTTTTTCAAAATATTTCCTTTTTTGAAAAAAATGTAAAACTGCCGAAGCAGAGTTTCGAACCTGGGACCTTTAGTAGCACAGTTGGCGTTATATCGACCATGCCACACTGACCATGTGAAAATGTGTGTTTTAAGTATAAATTAATTTTGTAAATTTACTACCACCCCATTTGAAATCTGATGTTTGGGGGGGGGGGGGGGAGGTTGATTCTATACACGTTACTCATCTGGGTAGTTCAGGCTTTCAAACAAAAGAAATTAATGTGGACAGTACATGACTTTCGTTATATAATGCAATGAATTTACTACTTTTACAGTAAAAAGTTATTCTTATAGTAGATACTTATATTCTTTCCAAGATATTGAATTTTCGACATTCAACATTTAAAAAAGCTTGGCAACATTTAAAAAAGTCGCCAAGTTGGCGATATTCCGCCAAAATCTCGCCAAGCGTTATGGTCGGAGAAATAAGTTATTCTTATAGCAGATAAATGACTGTTGACGTTCAAATATAAAAATATTACTCAAAGTATCTTTTCTGATGAATGGAACGAGCAAGATTCAAGAGAATGATGTCACCCAATGTATCGCATGGTATTACATATGAAAAGTGAACATGTTTCTCAATAGGAAATATTTTTTATTTTTATTTTATATGACTTTTTGATAATTTTTTTGAAAAATGTTCAATATCTCGAGAACGGTTCATGTTAGCGTTCTAAAATTTATGTCAATCGTTTTCTAATGAAAAATTACATAAGAAATGTCTATTTTCGTAACTTTATTAGTGGTTTTGATTTTTGACGATTTTTTCAAAATTTCATTCGAAAATTTAGGGGGATTCTGAACATTCGATTGCGTATAAAAACCATAAGCTTCCAGTGTTTACGGATTGTGATTTTTGTACCAAATTTGGTTCGAATCGGTCCATTTGTTCGTCAGTTATCGTCTCCACAGACTCACTGACACACACACACACACACTTACTTTCACACACACACACACACACACACACATACTTTCACACACACACACACACACACACACATACTTTCACACACACACACACATACTTTCACACACACACACACACGCACAGACATCACTTCAAAAATGTTTGATTCGTGATCAGGGATGCTTGAAACGTACTCTCCCGTCGAAACACAATACTTTCCTTATACATTATGTATATAAGGAAAGTAAAAATAGAGATTCATCAAACAAGGGGAGACTAAAATGCATATGTACTAAAACAAGTTAGTATATGTGCATATATACTAAAAGTATGTAGTTATCTTATATTTTAAGTTATGCTTATATGAATTACAACTTATCTCTAATCTATCATTGGAATTTCATATAATATTTTTATTATTGAAATCATGTTATTTATAAACTGCATTTGCGTAATAAATTAAATGTATTTTGCATCGTCTTTTTTTATTACCTTTAGTTTATCTAACCTTTCATTCTTGTTAAGTATAATTAACATTTTTAGTTTGTTTCGGTATTTATGAATGTTTTAATATACATAGATATATTCGATATATTCTCAGAATATATATCCGAAATATATATCCTATATCCGATACATTCTCAGAAATTGAATAACAATATTAAAAAAAAGCTTATGTCTTAAATATGTAGATAGTAGATGGGGCAAATGTACAAATATAGTCCTTTTTCAAAATATTTCCTTTTTTGAAAAAAATGTAAAACTGCCGAAGCAGAGTTTCGAACCTGGGACCTTTAGTAGCACAGTTGGTGTTATATCGACCATGCCACACTGACCATGTGGACAATGTGTGTTTTAAGTATAAATTAATTTTGTAAATTTACTACCACCCCATTTGAAATCTGATGTTTGGGGGGGGGGGGGAGGTTGATTCTATACACGTTACTCATCTGGGTAGTTCAGGCTTTCAAACAAAAGAAATTAATATGGACAGTACATGACTTTCGTTATATAATGCAATGAATTTACTACTTTTACAGTAAAAAGTTATTCTTATAGTAGATACTTATATTCTTTCCAAGATATTGAATTTTCGACATTCAACATTTAAAAAAGTTTGGCAACATTTAAAAAAGTCGCCAAGTTGGCGATATTCCGCCAAAATCTCGCCAAGCGTTATGGTCGGAGAAATAAGTTATTCTTATAGCAGATAAATGACTGTTGACGTTCAAATATAAAAATATTACTCAAAGTATCTTTTCTGATGAATGGAACGAGCAAGATTCAAGAGAATGATGTCACCCAATGTATCGCATGGTATTACATATGAAAAGTGAACATGTTTCTCAATAGGAAATATTTTTTATTTTTATTTTATATGACTTTTTGATAATTTTTTTGAAAAATGTTCAATATCTCGAGAACGGTTCATGTTAGCGTTCTAAAATTTATGTCAATCGTTTTCTAATGAAAAATTACATAAGAAATGTCTATTTTCGTAACTTTATTAGTGGTTTTGATTTTTGACGATTTTTTCAAAATTTCATTCGAAAATTTAGGGGGATTCTGAACATTCGATTGCGTATAAAAACCATAAGCTTCCAGTGTTTACGGATTGTGATTTTTGTACCAAATTTGGTTCGAATCGGTCCATTTGTTCGTCAGTTATCGTCTCCACAGACTCACTGACACACACACACACACACTTACTTTCACACACACACACACACACACACACATACTTTCACACACACACACACACACACACACATACTTTCACACACACACACACATACTTTCACACACACACACACACGCACAGACATCACTTCAAAAATGTTTGATTCGTGATCAGGGATGCTTGAAACGTACTCTCCCGTCGAAACACAATACTTTCCTTATACATTATGTATATAAGGAAAGTAAAAATAGAGATTCATCAAACAAGGGGAGACTAAAATGCATATGTACTAAAACAAGTTAGTATATGTGCATATATACTAAAAGTATGTAGTTATCTTATATTTTAAGTTATGCTTATATGAATTACAACTTATCTCTAATCTATCATTGGAATTTCATATAATATTTTTATTATTGAAATCATGTTATTTATAAACTGCATTTGCGTAATAAATTAAATGTATTTTGCATCGTCTTTTTTTATTACCTTTAGTTTATCTAACCTTTCATTCTTGTTAAGTATAATTAACATTTTTAGTTTGTTTCGGTATTTATGAATGTTTTAATATACATAGATATATTCGATATATTCTCAGAATATATATCCGAAATATATATCCTATATCCGATACATTCTCAGAAATTGAATAACAATATTAAAAAAAAGCTTATGTCTTAAATATGTAGATAGTAGATGGGGCAAATGTACAAATATAGTCCTTTTTCAAAATATTTCCTTTTTTGAAAAAAATGTAAAACTGCCGAAGCAGAGTTTCGAACCTGGGACCTTTAGTAGCACAGTTGGTGTTATATCGACCATGCCACACTGACCATGTGGACAATGTGTGTTTTAAGTATAAATTAATTTTGTAAATTTACTACCACCCCATTTGAAATCTGATGTTTGGGGGGGGGGGAGGTTGATTCTATACACGTTACTCATCTGGGTAGTTCAGGCTTTCAAACAAAAGAAATTAATATGGACAGTACATGACTTTCGTTATATAATGCAATGAATTTACTACTTTTACAGTAAAAAGTTATTCTTATAGTAGATACTTATATTCTTTCCAAGATATTGAATTTTCGACATTCAACATTTAAAAAAGTTTGGCAACATTTAAAAAAGTCGCCAAGTTGGCGATATTCCGCCAAAATCTCGCCAAGCGTTATGGTCGGAGAAATAAGTTATTCTTATAGCAGATAAATGACTGTTGACGTTCAAATATAAAAATATTACTCAAAGTATCTTTTCTGATGAATGGAACGAGCAAGATTCAAGAGAATGATGTCACCCAATGTATCGCATGGTATTACATATGAAAAGTGAACATGTTTCTCAATAGGAAATATTTTTTATTTTTATTTTATATGACTTTTTGATAATTTTTTTGAAAAATGTTCAATATCTCGAGAACGGTTCATGTTAGCGTTCTAAAATTTATGTCAATCGTTTTCTAATGAAAAATTACATAAGAAATGTCTATTTTCGTAACTTTATTAGTGGTTTTGATTTTTGACGATTTTTTCAAAATTTCATTCGAAAATTTAGGGGGATTCTGAACATTCGATTGCGTATAAAAACCATAAGCTTCCAGTGTTTACGGATTGTGATTTTTGTACCAAATTTGGTTCGAATCGGTCCATTTGTTCGTCAGTTATCGTCTCCACAGACTCACTGACACACACACACACACACACATACTTTCACACACACACACACACACACACATACTTTCACACACACACACACATACTTTCACACACACACACACACGCACAGACATCACTTCAAAAATGTTTGATTCGTGATCAGGGATGCTTGAAACGTACTCTCCCGTCGAAACACAATACTTTCCTTATACATTATGTATATAAGGAAAGTAAAAATAGAGATTCATCAAACAAGGGGAGACTAAAATGCATATGTACTAAAACAAGTTAGTATATGTGCATATATACTAAAAGTATGTAGTTATCTTATATTTTAAGTTATGCTTATATGAATTACAACTTATCTCTAATCTATCATTGGAATTTCATATAATATTTTTATTATTGAAATCATGTTATTTATAAACTGCATTTGCGTAATAAATTAAATGTATTTTGCATCGTCTTTTTTTATTACCTTTAGTTTATCTAACCTTTCATTCTTGTTAAGTATAATTAACATTTTTAGTTTGTTTCGGTATTTATGAATGTTTTAATATACATAGATATATTCGATATATTCTCAGAATATATATCCGAAATATATATCCTATATCCGATACATTCTCAGAAATTGAATAACAATATTAAAAAAAAGCTTATGTCTTAAATATGTAGATAGTAGATGGGGCAAATGTACAAATATAGTCCTTTTTCAAAATATTTCCTTTTTTGAAAAAAATGTAAAACTGCCGAAGCAGAGTTTCGAACCTGGGACCTTTAGTAGCACAGTTGGCGTTATATCGACCATGCCACACTGACCATGTGGACAATGTGTGTTTTAAGTATAAATTAATTTTGTAAATTTACTACCACCCCATTTGAAATCTGATGTTTGGGGGGGGGGGGGGAGGTTGATTCTATACACGTTACTCATCTGGGTAGTTCAGGCTTTCAAACAAAAGAAATTAATGTGGACAGTACATGACTTTCGTTATATAATGCAATGAATTTACTACTTTTACAGTAAAAAGTTATTCTTATAGTAGATACTTATATTCTTTCCAAGATATTGAATTTTCGACATTCAACATTTAAAAAAGTTTGGCAACATTTAAAAAAGTCGCCAAGTTGGCGATATTCCGCCAAAATCTCGCCAAGCGTTATGGTCGGAGAAATAAGTTATTCTTATAGCAGATAAATGACTGTTGACGTTCAAATATAAAAATATTACTCAAAGTATCTTTTCTGATGAATGGAACGAGCAAGATTCAAGAGAATGATGTCACCCAATGTATCGCATGGTATTACATATGAAAAGTGAACATGTTTCTCAATAGGAAATATTTTTTATTTTTATTTTATATGACTTTTTGATAATTTTTTTGAAAAATGTTCAATATCTCGAGAACGGTTCATGTTAGCGTTCTAAAATTTATGTCAATCGTTTTCTAATGAAAAATTACATAAGAAATGTCTATTTTCGTAACTTTATTAGTGGTTTTGATTTTTGACGATTTTTTCAAAATTTCATTCGAAAATTTAGGGGGATTCTGAACATTCGATTGCGTATAAAAACCATAAGCTTCCAGTGTTTACGGATTGTGATTTTTGTACCAAATTTGGTTCGAATCGGTCCATTTGTTCGTCAGTTATCGTCTCCACAGACTCACTGACACACACACTTACTTTCACACACACACACACATACTTTCACACACACACACACACACACACACACATACTTTCACACACACACACATACTTTCACACACACACACACACGCACAGACATCACTTCAAAAATGTTTGATTCGTGATCAGGGATGCTTGAAACGTACTCTCCCGTCGAAACACAATACTTTCCTTATACATTATGTATATAAGGAAAGTAAAAATAGAGATTCATCAAACAAGGGGAGACTAAAATGCATATGTACTAAAACAAGTTAGTATATGTGCATATATACTAAAAGTATGTAGTTATCTTATATTTTAAGTTATGCTTATATGAATTACAACTTATCTCTAATCTATCATTGGAATTTCATATAATATTTTTATTATTGAAATCATGTTATTTATAAACTGCATTTGCGTAATAAATTAAATGTATTTTGCATCGTCTTTTTTTATTACCTTTAGTTTATCTAACCTTTCATTCTTGTTAAGTATAATTAACATTTTTAGTTTGTTTCGGTATTTATGAATGTTTTAATATACATAGATATATTCGATATATTCTCAGAATATATATCCGAAATATATATCCTATATCCGATACATTCTCAGAAATTGAATAACAATATTAAAAAAAAGCTTATGTCTTAAATATGTAGATAGTAGATGGGGCAAATGTACAAATATAGTCCTTTTTCAAAATATTTCCTTTTTTGAAAAAAATGTAAAACTGCCGAAGCAGAGTTTCGAACCTGGGACCTTTAGTAGCACAGTTGGCGTTATATCGACCATGCCACACTGACCATGTGGACAATGTGTGTTTTAAGTATAAATTAATTTTGTAAATTTACTACCACCCCATTTGAAATCTGATGTTTGGGGGGGGGGAGGTTGATTCTATACACGTTACTCATCTGGGTAGTTCAGGCTTTCAAACAAAAGAAATTAATGTGGACAGTACATGACTTTCGTTATATAATGCAATGAATTTACTACTTTTACAGTAAAAAGTTATTCTTATAGTAGATACTTATATTCTTTCCAAGATATTGAATTTTCGACATTCAACATTTAAAAAAGTTTGGCAACATTTAAAAAAGTCGCCAAGTTGGCGATATTCCGCCAAAATCTCGCCAAGCGTTATGGTCGGAGAAATAAGTTATTCTTATAGCAGATAAATGACTGTTGACGTTCAAATATAAAAATATTACTCAAAGTATCTTTTCTGATGAATGGAACGAGCAAGATTCAAGAGAATGATGTCACCCAATGTATCGCATGGTATTACATATGAAAAGTGAACATGTTTCTCAATAGGAAATATTTTTTATTTTTATTTTATATGACTTTTTGATAATTCTTTTGAAAAATGTTCAATATCTCGAGAACGGTTCATGTTAGCGTTCTAAAATTTATGTCAATCGTTTTCTAATGAAAAATTACATAAGAAATGTCTATTTTCGTAACTTTATTAGTGGTTTTGATTTTTGACGATTTTTTCAAAATTTCATTCGAAAATTTAGGGGGATTCTGAACATTCGATTGCGTATAAAAACCATAATCTTCCAGTGTTTACGGATTGTGATTTTTGTACCAAATTTGGTTCGAATCGGTCCATTTGTTCGTCAGTTATCGTCTCCACAGACTCACTGACACACACACACACACACACATACTTTCACACACACACACACACACACACATACTTTCACACACACACACACACGCACAGACATCACTTCAAAAATGTTTGATTCGTGATCAGGGATGCTTGAAACGTACTCTCCCGTCGAAACACAATACTTTCCTTATACATTATGTATATAAGGAAAGTAAAAATAGAGATTCATCAAACAAGGGGAGACTAAAATGCATATGTACTAAAACAAGTTAGTATATGTGCATATATACTAAAAGTATGTAGTTATCTTATATTTTAAGTTATGCTTATATGAATTACAACTTATCTCTAATCTATCATTGGAATTTCATATAATATTTTTATTATTGAAATCATGTTATTTATAAACTGCATTTGCGTAATAAATTAAATGTATTTTGCATCGTCTTTTTTTATTACCTTTAGTTTATCTAACCTTTCATTCTTGTTAAGTATAATTAACATTTTTAGTTTGTTTCGGTATTTATGAATGTTTTAATATACATAGATATATTCGATATATTCTCAGAATATATATCCGAAATATATATCCTATATCCGATACATTCTCAGAAATTGAATAACAATATTAAAAAAAAGCTTATGTCTTAAATATGTAGATAGTAGATGGGGCAAATGTACAAATATAGTCCTTTTTCAAAATATTTCCTTTTTTGAAAAAAATGTAAAACTGCCGAAGCAGAGTTTCGAACCTGGGACCTTTAGTAGCACAGTTGGCGTTATATCGACCATGCCACACTGACCATGTGGACAATGTGTGTTTTAAGTATAAATTAATTTTGTAAATTTACTACCACCCCATTTGAAATCTGATGTTTGGGGGGGGGGGGAGGTTGATTCTATACACGTTACTCATCTGGGTAGTTCAGGCTTTCAAACAAAAGAAATTAATGTGGACAGTACATGACTTTCGTTATATAATGCAATGAATTTACTACTTTTACAGTAAAAAGTTATTCTTATAGTAGATACTTATATTCTTTCCAAGATATTGAATTTTCGACATTCAACATTTAAAAAAGTTTGGCAACATTTAAAAAAGTCGCCAAGTTGGCGATATTCCGCCAAAATCTCGCCAAGCGTTATGGTCGGAGAAATAAGTTATTCTTATAGCAGATAAATGACTGTTGACGTTCAAATATAAAAATATTACTCAAAGTATCTTTTCTGATGAATGGAACGAGCAAGATTCAAGAGAATGATGTCACCCAATGTATCGCATGGTATTACATATGAAAAGTGAACATGTTCTCAATAGGAAATATTTTTTATTTTTATTTTATATGACTTTTTGATAATTTTTTTGAAAAATGTTCAATATCTCGAGAACGGTTCATGTTAGCGTTCTAAAATTTATGTCAATCGTTTTCTAATGAAAAATTACATAAGAAATGTCTATTTTCGTAACTTTATTAGTGGTTTTGATTTTTGACGATTTTTTCAAAATTTCATTCGAAAATTTAGGGGGATTCTGAACATTCGATTGCGTATAAAAACCATAAGCTTCCAGTGTTTACGGATTGTGATTTTTGTACCAAATTTGGTTCGAATCGGTCCATTTGTTCGTCAGTTATCGTCTCCACAGACTCACTGACACACACACTTACTTTCACACACACACACACCATACTTTCACACACACACACACACACACACACACATACTTTCACACACACACACATACTTTCACACACACACACACACGCACAGACATCACTTCAAAAATGTTTGATTCGTGATCAGGGATGCTTGAAACGTACTCTCCCGTCGAAACACAATACTTTCCTTATACATTATGTATATAAGGAAAGTAAAAATAGAGATTCATCAAACAAGGGGAGACTAAAATGCATATGTACTAAAACAAGTTAGTATATGTGCATATATACTAAAAGTATGTAGTTATCTTATATTTTAAGTTATGCTTATATGAATTACAACTTATCTCTAATCTATCATTGGAATTTCATATAATATTTTTATTATTGAAATCATGTTATTTATAAACTGCATTTGCGTAATAAATTAAATGTATTTTGCATCGTCTTTTTTTATTACCTTTAGTTTATCTAACCTTTCATTCTTGTTAAGTATAATTAACATTTTTAGTTTGTTTCGGTATTTATGAATGTTTTAATATACATAGATATATTCGATATATTCTCAGAATATATATCCGAAATATATATCCTATATCCGATACATTCTCAGAAATTGAATAACAATATTAAAAAAAAGCTTATGTCTTAAATATGTAGATAGTAGATGGGGCAAATGTACAAATATAGTCCTTTTTCAAAATATTTCCTTTTTTGAAAAAAATGTAAAACTGCCGAAGCAGAGTTTCGAACCTGGGACCTTTAGTAGCACAGTTGGCGTTATATCGACCATGCCACACTGACCATGTGGACAATGTGTGTTTTAAGTATAAATTAATTTTGTAAATTTACTACCACCCCATTTGAAATCTGATGTTTGGGGGGGGGGAGGTTGATTCTATACACGTTACTCATCTGGGTAGTTCAGGCTTTCAAACAAAAGAAATTAATGTGGACAGTACATGACTTTCGTTATATAATGCAATGAATTTACTACTTTTACAGTAAAAAGTTATTCTTATAGTAGATACTTATATTCTTTCCAAGATATTGAATTTTCGACATTCAACATTTAAAAAAGTTTGGCAACATTTAAAAAAGTCGCCAAGTTGGCGATATTCCGCCAAAATCTCGCCAAGCGTTATGGTCGGAGAAATAAGTTATTCTTATAGCAGATAAATGACTGTTGACGTTCAAATATAAAAATATTACTCAAAGTATCTTTTCTGATGAATGGAACGAGCAAGATTCAAGAGAATGATGTCACCCAATGTATCGCATGGTATTACATATGAAAAGTGAACATGTTTCTCAATAGGAAATATTTTTTATTTTTATTTTATATGACTTTTTGATAATTCTTTTGAAAAATGTTCAATATCTCGAGAACGGTTCATGTTAGCGTTCTAAAATTTATGTCAATCGTTTTCTAATGAAAAATTACATAAGAAATGTCTATTTTCGTAACTTTATTAGTGGTTTTGATTTTTGACGATTTTTTCAAAATTTCATTCGAAAATTTAGGGGGATTCTGAACATTCGATTGCGTATAAAAACCATAAGCTTCCAGTGTTTACGGATTGTGATTTTTGTACCAAATTTGGTTCGAATCGGTCCATTTGTTCGTCAGTTATCGTCTCCACAGACTCACTGACACACACACACACACACACACACATACTTTCACACACACACACACACACACACACACATACTTTCACACACACACACACATACTTTCACACACACACACACGCACAGACATCACTTCAAAAATGTTTGATTCGTGATCAGGGATGCTTGAAACGTACTCTCCCGTCGAAACACAATACTTTCCTTATACATTATGTATATAAGGAAAGTAAAAATAGAGATTCATCAAACAAGGGGAGACTAAAATGCATATGTACTAAAACAAGTTAGTATATGTGCATATATACTAAAAGTATGTAGTTATCTTATATTTTAAGTTATGCTTATATGAATTACAACTTATCTCTAATCTATCATTGGAATTTCATATAATATTTTTATTATTGAAATCATGTTATTTATAAACTGCATTTGCGTAATAAATTAAATGTATTTTGCATCGTCTTTTTTTATTACCTTTAGTTTATCTAACCTTTCATTCTTGTTAAGTATAATTAACATTTTTAGTTTGTTTCGGTATTTATGAATGTTTTAATATACATAGATATATTCGATATATTCTCAGAATATATATCCGAAATATATATCCTATATCCGATACATTCTCAGAAATTGAATAACAATATTAAAAAAAAGCTTATGTCTTAAATATGTAGATAGTAGATGGGGCAAATGTACAAATATAGTCCTTTTTCAAAATATTTCCTTTTTTGAAAAAAATGTAAAACTGCCGAAGCAGAGTTTCGAACCTGGGACCTTTAGTAGCACAGTTGGCGTTATATCGACCATGCCACACTGACCATGTGGACAATGTGTGTTTTAAGTATAAATTAATTTTGTAAATTTACTACCACCCCATTTGAAATCTGATGTTTGGGGGGGGGGGGAGGTTGATTCTATACACGTTACTCATCTGGGTAGTTCAGGCTTTCAAACAAAAGAAATTAATATGGACAGTACATGACTTTCGTTATATAATGCAATGAATTTACTACTTTTACAGTAAAAAGTTATTCTTATAGTAGATACTTATATTCTTTCCAAGATATTGAATTTTCGACATTCAACATTTAAAAAAGTTTGGCAACATTTAAAAAAGTCGCCAAGTTGGCGATATTCCGCCAAAATCTCGCCAAGCGTTATGGTCGGAGAAATAAGTTATTCTTATAGCAGATAAATGACTGTTGACGTTCAAATATAAAAATATTACTCAAAGTATCTTTTCTGATGAATGGAACGAGCAAGATTCAAGAGAATGATGTCACCCAATGTATCGCATGGTATTACATATGAAAAGTGAACATGTTTCTCAATAGGAAATATTTTTTATTTTTATTTTATATGACTTTTTGATAATTCTTTTGAAAAATGTTCAATATCTCGAGAACGGTTCATGTTAGCGTTCTAAAATTTATGTCAATCGTTTTCTAATGAAAAATTACATAAGAAATGTCTATTTTCGTAACTTTATTAGTGGTTTTGATTTTTGACGATTTTTTCAAAATTTCATTCGAAAATTTAGGGGGATTCTGAACATTCGATTGCGTATAAAAACCATAATCTTCCAGTGTTTACGGATTGTGATTTTTGTACCAAATTTGGTTCGAATCGGTCCATTTGTTCGTCAGTTATCGTCTCCACAGACTCACTGACACACACACACACACACACATACTTTCACACACACACACACACACACACATACTTTCACACACACACACACACGCACAGACATCACTTCAAAAATGTTTGATTCGTGATCAGGGATGCTTGAAACGTACTCTCCCGTCGAAACACAATACTTTCCTTATACATTATGTATATAAGGAAAGTAAAAATAGAGATTCATCAAACAAGGGGAGACTAAAATGCATATGTACTAAAACAAGTTAGTATATGTGCATATATACTAAAAGTATGTAGTTATCTTATATTTTAAGTTATGCTTATATGAATTACAACTTATCTCTAATCTATCATTGGAATTTCATATAATATTTTTATTATTGAAATCATGTTATTTATAAACTGCATTTGCGTAATAAATTAAATGTATTTTGCATCGTCTTTTTTTATTACCTTTAGTTTATCTAACCTTTCATTCTTGTTAAGTATAATTAACATTTTTAGTTTGTTTCGGTATTTATGAATGTTTTAATATACATAGATATATTCGATATATTCTCAGAATATATATCCGAAATATATATCCTATATCCGATACATTCTCAGAAATTGAATAACAATATTAAAAAAAAGCTTATGTCTTAAATATGTAGATAGTAGATGGGGCAAATGTACAAATATAGTCCTTTTTCAAAATATTTCCTTTTTTGAAAAAAATGTAAAACTGCCGAAGCAGAGTTTCGAACCTGGGACCTTTAGTAGCACAGTTGGCGTTATATCGACCATGCCACACTGACCATGTGGACAATGTGTGTTTTAAGTATAAATTAATTTTGTAAATTTACTACCACCCCATTTGAAATCTGATGTTTGGGGGGGGGGGGAGGTTGATTCTATACACGTTACTCATCTGGGTAGTTCAGGCTTTCAAACAAAAGAAATTAATGTGGACAGTACATGACTTTCGTTATATAATGCAATGAATTTACTACTTTTACAGTAAAAAGTTATTCTTATAGTAGATACTTATATTCTTTCCAAGATATTGAATTTTCGACATTCAACATTTAAAAAAGTTTGGCAACATTTAAAAAAGTCGCCAAGTTGGCGATATTCCGCCAAAATCTCGCCAAGCGTTATGGTCGGAGAAATAAGTTATTCTTATAGCAGATAAATGACTGTTGACGTTCAAATATAAAAATATTACTCAAAGTATCTTTTCTGATGAATGGAACGAGCAAGATTCAAGAGAATGATGTCACCCAATGTATCGCATGGTATTACATATGAAAAGTGAACATGTTTCTCAATAGGAAATATTTTTTATTTTTATTTTATATGACTTTTTGATAATTTTTTTGAAAAATGTTCAATATCTCGAGAACGGTTCATGTTAGCGTTCTAAAATTTATGTCAATCGTTTTCTAATGAAAAATTACATAAGAAATGTCTATTTTCGTAACTTATTAGTGGTTTTGATTTTTGACGATTTTTTCAAATTTCATTCGAAAATTTAGGGGGATTCTGAACATTCGATTGCGTATAAAAACCATAAGCTTCCAGTGTTTACGGATTGTGATTTTTGTACCAAATTTGGTTCGAATCGGTCCATTTGTTCGTCAGTTATCGTCTCCACAGACTCACTGACACACACACTTACTTTCACACACACACACACACATACTTTCACACACACACACACACACACACACACATACTTTCACACACACACACATACTTTCACACACACACACACACGCACAGACATCACTTCAAAAATGTTTGATTCGTGATCAGGGATGCTTGAAACGTACTCTCCCGTCGAAACACAATACTTTCCTTATACATTATGTATATAAGGAAAGTAAAAATAGAGATTCATCAAACAAGGGGAGACTAAAATGCATATGTACTAAAACAAGTTAGTATATGTGCATATATACTAAAAGTATGTAGTTATCTTATATTTTTAAGTTATGCTTATATGAATTACAACTTATCTCTATCTATCATTGGAATTTCATATAATATTTTTATTATTGAAATCATGTTATTTAATAAACTGCATTTTGCGTAATAAATTAAATGTATTTTGCATCGTCTTTTTTTTATTACCTTTAGTTTATCTAACCTTTCATTCTTGTTAAGTATAATTAACATTTTTAGTTTGTTTCGGTATTTATGAATGTTTTAATATACATAGATATATTCGATATATCTCAGAATATATATCCGAAATATATATCCTATATCCGATACATTCTCAGAAATTGAATAACAATATTAAAAAAAAGCTTATGTCTTAAATATGTAGATAGTAGATGGGGCAAATGTACAAATATAGTCCTTTTTCAAATATTTCCTTTTTTGAAAAAAATGTAAAACTGCCGAAGCAGAGTTTCGAACCTGGGACCTTTAGTAGCACAGTTGGCGTTATATCGACCATGCCACACTGACCATGTGGACAATGTGTGTTTTAAGTATAATTAATTTGTAAATTTACTACCACCCCATTTGAAATCTGATGTTTGGGGGGGGGGAGGTTGATTCTATACACGTTACTCATCTGGGTAGTTCAGGCTTTCAAACAAAAGAAAATTAATGTGGACAGTACATGACTTTCGTTATATAATGCAATGAATTTACTACTTTTACAGTAAAAAGTTATTCTTATAGTAGATACTTATATTCTTTCCAAGATATTGAATTTTTCGACATTCAACATTTAAAAAAGTTTGGCAACATTTAAAAAAGTCGCCAAGTTGGCGATATTCCGCCAAAATCTCGCCAAGCGTTATGGGTCGGAGAAATAAGTTATTCTTATAGCAGATAAATGACTGTTGACGTTCAAATATAAAAATATTACTCAAAGTATCTTTTCTGATGAATGGAACGAGCAAGATTCAAGAGAATGATGTCACCCAATGTATCGCATGGTATTACATATGAAAAGTGAACATGTTTCTCATAGGAAATATTTTTTATTTTTATTTTATATGACTTTTGATAATTCTTTTGAAAAATGTTCAATATCTCGAGAACGGTTCATGTTAGCGTTCTAAAATTTATGTCAATCGTTTTCTAATGAAAAATTACATAAGAAATGTCTATTTTCGTAACTTTATTAGTGGTTTTGATTTTTGACGATTTTTCAAAATTTCATTCGAAAATTTAGGGGGATTCTGAACATTCGATTGCGTATAAAAACCATAAGCTTCCCAGTGTTTACGGATTGTGATTTTTGTACCAAATTTGGTTCGAATCGGTCCATTTGTTCGTCAGTTATCGTCTCCACAGACTCACTGACACACACACACCACACACACACATACTTTCACACACACACACACACACACACACACATACTTTCACACACACACACACATACTTTCACACACACACACACGCACAGACATCACTTCAAAAATGTTTGATTCGTGATCAGGGATGCTTGAAACGTACTCTCCCGTCGAAACACAATACTTTCCTTATACATTATGTATATAAGGAAAGTAAAAATAGAGATTCATCAAACAAGGGGAGACTAAAATGCATATGTACTAAAACAAGTTAGTATATGTGCATATATACTAAAAGTATGTAGTTATCTTATATTTTAAGTTATGCTTATATGAATTACAACTTATCTCTAATCTATCATTGGAATTTCATATAATATTTTTATTATTGAAATCATGTTATTTATAAACTGCATTTGCGTAATAAATTAAATGTATTTTGCATCGTCTTTTTTTATTACCTTTAGTTTATCTAACCTTTCATTCTTGTTAAGTATAATTAACATTTTTAGTTTGTTTCGGTATTTATGAATGTTTTAATATACATAGATATATTCGATATATTCTCAGAATATATATCCGAAATATATATCCTATATCCGATACATTCTCAGAAATTGAATAACAATATTAAAAAAAAGCTTATGTCTTAAATATGTAGATAGTAGATGGGGCAAATGTACAAATATAGTCCTTTTTCAAAATATTTCCTTTTTTGAAAAAAATGTAAAACTGCCGAAGCAGAGTTTCGAACCTGGGACCTTTAGTAGCACAGTTGGCGTTATATCGACCATGCCACACTGACCATGTGGACAATGTGTGTTTTAAGTATAAATTAATTTTGTAAATTTACTACCACCCCATTTGAAATCTGATGTTTGGGGGGGGGGGGGAGGTTTGATTCTATACACGTTACTCATCTGGGTAGTTCAGGCTTTCAAACAAAAGAAATTAATATGGACAGTACATGACTTTCGTTATATAATGCAATGAATTTACTACTTTTTACAGTAAAAAGTTATTCTTATAGTAGATACTTATATTCTTTCCAAGATATTGAATTTTCGACATTCAACATTTAAAAAAGTTTGGCAACATTTAAAAAGTCGCCAAGTTGGCGATATTCCGCCAAAATCTCGCCAAGCGTTATGGTCGGAGAAATAAGTTATTCTTATAGCAGATAAATGACTGTTGACGTTCAAATATAAAAATATTACTCAAAGTATCTTTTCTGATGAATGGAACGAGCAAGATTCAAGAGAATGATGTCACCCAATGTATCGCATGGTATTACATATGAAAAGTGAACATGTTTCTCAATAGGAAATATTTTTTATTTTTATTTTATATGGACTTTTTGATAATTCTTTTGAAAAATGTTCAATATCTCGAGAACGGTTCATGTTAGCGTTCTAAAATTTATGTCAATCGTTTTCTAATGAAAAATTACATAAGAAATGTCTATTTTCGTAACTTTATTAGTGGTTTTGATTTTTGACGATTTTTTCAAAATTTCATTCGAAAATTTAGGGGGATTCTGAACATTCGATTGCGTATAAAAACCATAATCTTCCAGTGTTTACGGATTGTGATTTTTGTACCAAATTTGGTTCGAATCGGTCCATTTGTTCGTCAGTTATCGTCTCCACAGACTCACTGACACACACACACACACACACATACTTTCACACACACACACACACACACACATACTTTCACACACACACACACACGCACAGACATCACTTCAAAAATGTTTGATTCGTGATCAGGGATGCTTGAAACGTACTCTCCCGTCGAAACACAATACTTTCCTTATACATTATGTATATAAGGAAAGTAAAAATAGAGATTCATCAAACAAGGGGAGACTAAAATGCATATGTACTAAAACAAGTTAGTATATGTGCATATATACTAAAAGTATGTAGTTATCTTATATTTTAAGTTATGCTTATATGAATTACAACTTATCTCTAATCTATCATTGGAATTTCATATAATATTTTTATTATTGAAATCATGTTATTTATAAACTGCATTTGCGTAATAAATTAAATGTATTTTGCATCGTCTTTTTTTATTACCTTTAGTTTTATCTAACCTTTCATTCTTGTTAAGTATAATTAACATTTTTAGTTTGTTTCGGTATTTATGAATGTTTTAATATACATAGATATATTCGATATATTCTCAGAATATATATCCGAAATATATATCCTATATCCGATACATTCTCAGAAATTGAATAACAATATTAAAAAAAAGCTTATGTCTTAAATATGTAGATAGTAGATGGGGCAAATGTACAAATATAGTCCTTTTTCAAAATATTTCCTTTTTTGAAAAAAATGTAAAACTGCCGAAGCAGAGTTTCGAACCTGGGACCTTTAGTAGCACAGTTGGCGTTATATCGACCATGCCACACTGACCATGTGGACAATGTGTGTTTTAAGTATAAATTAATTTTGTAAATTTACTACCACCCCATTTGAAATCTGATGTTTGGGGGGGGGGGGGAGGTTGATTCTATACACGTTACTCATCTGGGTAGTTCAGGCTTTCAAACAAAAGAAATTAATGTGGACAGTACATGACTTTCGTTATATAATGCAATGAATTTACTACTTTTACAGTAAAAAGTTATTCTTATAGTAGATACTTATATTCTTTCCAAGATATTGAATTTTCGACATTCAACATTTAAAAAAGTTTGGCAACATTTAAAAAAGTCGCCAAGTTGGCGATATTCCGCCAAAATCTCGCCAAGCGTTATGGTCGGAGAAATAAGTTATTCTTATAGCAGATAAATGACTGTTGACGTTCAAATATAAAAATATTACTCAAAGTATCTTTTCTGATGAATGGAACGAGCAAGATTCAAGAGAATGATGTCACCCAATGTATCGCATGGTATTACATATGAAAAGTGAACATGTTTCTCAATAGGAAATATTTTTTATTTTTATTTTATATGACTTTTTGATAATTTTTTTGAAAAATGTTCAATATCTCGAGAACGGTTCATGTTAGCGTTCTAAAATTTATGTCAATCGTTTTCTAATGAAAAATTACATAAGAAATGTCTATTTTCGTAACTTTATTAGTGGTTTTGATTTTTGACGATTTTTTCAAAATTTCATTCGAAAATTTAGGGGGATTCTGAACATTCGATTGCGTATAAAAACCATAAGCTTCCAGTGTTTACGGATTGTGATTTTTGAATCGGTCCATTTGTTCGTCAGTTATCGTCTCCACAGACTCACTGACACACACACTTACTTTCACACACACACACACATACTTTCACACACACACACACACACACACACACATACTTTCACACACACACACATACTTTCACACACACACACACACGCACAGACATCACTTCAAAAATGTTTGATTCGTGATCAGGGATGCTTGAAACGTACTCTCCCGTCGAAACACAATACTTTCCTTATACATTATGTATATAAGGAAAGTAAAAATAGAGATTCATCAAACAAGGGGAGACTAAAATGCATATGTACTAAAACAAGTTAGTATATGTGCATATATACTAAAAGTATGTAGTTATCTTATATTTTAAGTTATGCTTATATGAATTACAACTTATCTCTAATCTATCATTGGAATTTCATATAATATTTTTATTATTGAAATCATGTTATTTATAAACTGCATTTGCGTAATAAATTAAATGTATTTTGCATCGTCTTTTTTTATTACCTTTAGTTTATCTAACCTTTCATTCTTGTTAAGTATAATTAACATTTTTAGTTTGTTTCGGTATTTATGAATGTTTTAATATACATAGATATATTCGATATATTCTCAGAATATATATCCGAAATATATATCCTATATCCGATACATTCTCAGAAATTGAATAACAATATTAAAAAAAAGCTTATGTCTTAAATATGTAGATAGTAGATGGGGCAAATGTACAAATATAGTCCTTTTTCAAAATATTTCCTTTTTTGAAAAAAATGTAAAACTGCCGAAGCAGAGTTTTCGAACCTGGGACCTTTAGTAGCACAGTTGGCGTTATATCGACCATGCCACACTGACCATGTGGACAATGTGTGTTTTAAGTATAAATTAATTTTGTAAATTTACTACCACCCCCATTTGAAATCTGATGTTTGGGGGGGGGGAGGTTGATTCTATACACGTTACTCATCTGGGTAGTTCAGGCTTTCAAACAAAAGAAATTAATGTGGACAGTACATGACTTTCGTTATATAATGCAATGAATTTACTACTTTTACAGTAAAAAGTTATTCTTATAGTAGATACTTATATTCTTTCCAAGATATTGAATTTTCGACATTCAACATTTAAAAAAGTTTGGCAACATTTAAAAAAGTCGCCAAGTTGGCGATATTCCGCCAAAATCTCGCCAAGCGTTATGGTCGGAGAAATAAGTTATTCTTATAGCAGATAAATGACTGTTGACGTTCAAATATAAAAATATTACTCAAAGTATCTTTTCTGATGAATGGAACGAGCAAGATTCAAGAGAATGATGTCACCCAATGTATCGCATGGTATTACATATGAAAAGTGAACATGTTTCTCAATAGGAAATATTTTTTATTTTTATTTTATATGACTTTTTGATAATTCTTTTGAAAAATGTTCAATATCTCGAGAACGGTTCATGTTAGCGTTCTAAAATTTATGTCAATCGTTTTCTAATGAAAAATTACATAAGAAATGTCTATTTTCGTAACTTTATTAGTGGTTTTGATTTTTGACGATTTTTTCAAAATTTCATTCGAAAATTTAGGGGGATTCTGAACATTCGATTGCGTATAAAAACCATAAGCTTCCAGTGTTTACGGATTGTGATTTTTGTACCAAATTTGGTTCGAATCGGTCCATTTGTTCGTCAGTTATCGTCTCCACAGACTCACTGACACACACACACACACACACACACATACTTTCACACACACACACACACACACACACACATACTTTCACACACACACACACATACTTTCACACACACACACACACGCACAGACATCACTTCAAAAATGTTTGATTCGTGATCAGGGATGCTTGAAACGTACTCTCCCGTCGAAACACAATACTTTCCTTATACATTATGTATATAAGGAAAGTAAAAATAGAGATTCATCAAACAAGGGGAGACTAAAATGCATATGTACTAAAACAAGTTAGTATATGTGCATATATACTAAAAGTATGTAGTTATCTTATATTTTAAGTTATGCTTATATGAATTACAACTTATCTCTAATCTATCATTGGAATTTCATATAATATTTTTATTATTGAAATCATGTTATTTATAAACTGCATTTGCGTAATAAATTAAATGTATTTTGCATCGTCTTTTTTTATTACCTTTAGTTTATCTAACCTTTCATTCTTGTTAAGTATAATTAACATTTTAGTTTGTTTCGGTATTTATGAATGTTTTAATATACATAGATATATTCGATATATTCTCAGAATATATATCCGAAATATATATCCTATATCCGATACATTCTCAGAAATTGAATAACAATATTAAAAAAAAGCTTATGTCTTAAATATGTAGATAGTAGATGGGGCAAATGTACAAATATAGTCCTTTTTCAAAATATTTCCTTTTTTGAAAAAAATGTAAAACTGCCGAAGCAGAGTTTCGAACCTGGGACCTTTAGTAGCACAGTTGGCGTTATATCGACCATGCCACACTGACCATGTGGACAATGTGTGTTTTAAGTATAAATTAATTTTGTAAATTTACTACCACCCCATTTGAAATCTGATGTTTGGGGGGGGGGGGGGAGCGTTGATTCTATACACGTTACTCATCTGGGTAGTTCAGGCTTTCAAACAAAAGAAATTAATATGGACAGTACATGACTTTCGTTATATAATGCAATGAATTTACTACTTTTACAGTAAAAAGTTATTCTTATAGTAGATACTTATATTCTTTCCAAGATATTGAATTTTCGACATTCAACATTTAAAAAAGTTTGGCAACATTTAAAAAAGTCGCCAAGTTGGCGATATTCCGCCAAAATCTCGCCAAGCGTTATGGTCGGAGAAATAAGTTATTCTTATAGCAGATAAATGACTGTTGACGTTCAAATATAAAAATATTACTCAAAGTATCTTTTCTGATGAATGGAACGAGCAAGATTCAAGAGAATGATGTCACCCAATGTATCGCATGGTATTACATATGAAAAGTGAACATGTTTCTCAATAGGAAATATTTTTTATTTTTATTTTATATGGACTTTTTGATAATTTTTTTGAAAAATGTTCAATATCTCGAGAACGGTTCATGTTAGCGTTCTAAAATTTATGTCAATCGTTTCTAATGAAAAATTACATAAGAAATGTCTATTTTCGTAACTTTATTAGTGGTTTGATTTTTGACGATTTTTTCAAAATTTCATTCGAAAATTTAGGGGGATTCTGAACATTCGATTGCGTATAAAAACCATAAGCTTCCAGTGTTTACGGATTGTGATTTTTGTACCAAATTTGGTTCGAATCGGTCCATTTGTTCGTCAGTTATCGTCTCCACAGACTCACTGACACACACACACACACACACATACTTTCACACACACACACACACACACACACATACTTTCACACACACACACACATACTTTCACACACACACACACACGCCACAGACATCACTTCAAAAATGTTTGATTCGTGATCAGGGATGCTTGAAACGTACTCTCCCGTCGAAACACAATACTTTCCTTATACATTATGTATATAAGGAAAGTAAAAATAGAGATTCATCAAACAAGGGGAGACTAAAATGCATATGTACTAAAACAAGTTAGTATATGTGCATATATACTAAAAGTATGTAGTTATCTTATATTTTAAGTTATGCTTATATGAATTACAACTTATCTCTAATCTATCATTGGAATTTCATATAATATTTTTATTATTGAAATCATGTTATTTATAAACTGCATTTGCGTAATAAATTAAATGTATTTTGCATCGTCTTTTTTTATTACCTTTAGTTTATCTAACCTTTCATTCTTGTTAAGTATAATTAACATTTTTAGTTTGTTTCGGTATTTATGAATGTTTTAATATACATAGATATATTCGATATATTCTCAGAATATATATCCGAAATATATATCCTATATCCGATACATTCTCAGAAATTGAATAACAATATTAAAAAAAAGCTTATGTCTTAAATATGTAGATAGTAGATGGGGCAAATGTACAAATATAGTCCTTTTTCAAAATATTTCCTTTTTTGAAAAAAATGTAAAACTGCCGAAGCAGAGTTTCGAACCTGGGACCTTTAGTAGCACAGTTGGCGTTATATCGACCATGCCACACTGACCATGTGGACAATGTGTGTTTTAAGTATAAATTAATTTTGTAAATTTACTACCACCCCATTTGAAATCTGATGTTTGGGGGGGGGGGGAGGTTGATTCTATACACGTTACTCATCTGGGTAGTTCAGGCTTTCAAACAAAAGAAATTAATGTGGACAGTACATGACTTTCGTTATATAATGCAATGAATTTACTACTTTTACAGTAAAAAGTTATTCTTATAGTAGATACTTATATTCTTTCCAAGATATTGAATTTTCGACATTCAACATTTAAAAAAGTTTGGCAACATTTAAAAAAGTCGCCAAGTTGGCGATATTCCGCCAAAATCTCGCCAAGCGTTATGGTCGGAGAAATAAGTTATTCTTATAGCAGATAAATGACTGTTGACGTTCAAATATAAAAATATTACTCAAAGTATCTTTTCTGATGAATGGGAACGAGCAAGATTCAAGAGAATGATGTCACCCAATGTATCGCATGGTATTACATATGAAAAGTGAACATGTTTCTCAATAGGAAATATTTTTTATTTTTATTTTATATGACTTTTTGATAATTTTTTTGAAAAATGTTCAATATCTCGAGAACGGTTCATGTTAGCGTTCTAAAATTTATGTCAATCGTTTTCTAATGAAAAATTACATAAGAAATGTCTATTTTCGTAACTTTATTAGTGGTTTTGATTTTTGACGATTTTTTCAAAATTTCATTCGAAAATTTAGGGGGATTCTGAACATTCGATTGCGTATAAAAACCATAAGCTTCCAGTGTTTACGGATTGTGATTTTTGTACCAAATTTGGTTCGAATCGGTCCATTTGTTCGTCAGTTATCGTCTCCACAGACTCACTGACACACACCACTTACTTTCACACACACACACACATACTTTCACACACACACACACACACACCACACACATACTTTCACACACACACACATACTTTCACACACACACCACCACACGCACAGACATCACTTCAAAAATGTTTGATTCGTAATCAGGGATGCTTGAAACGTACTCTCCCGTCGAAACACAATACTTTCCTTATACATTATGTATATAAGGAAAGTAAAAAATAGAGATTCATCAAACAAGGGGAGACTAAAATGCATATGTACTAAAACAAGTTAGTATATGTGCATATATACTAAAAGTATGTAGTTATCTTATATTTTAAGTTATGCTTATATGAATTACAACTTATCTCTAATCTATCATTGGAATTTCATATAATATTTTTATTATTGAAATCATGTTATTTATAAACTGCATTTGCGTAATAAATTAAATGTATTTTGCATCGTCTTTTTTTATTACCTTTAGTTTATCTAACCTTTCATTCTTGTTAAGTATAATTAACATTTTTAGTTTGTTTCGGTATTTATGAATGTTTTAATATACATAGATATATTCGATATATTCTCAGAATATATATCCGAAATATATATCCTATATCCGATACATTCTCAGAAATTGAATAACAATATTAAAAAAAAAGCTTATGTCTTAAATATGTAGATAGTAGATGGGGCAAATGTACAAATATAGTCCTTTTTCAAAATATTTCCTTTTTTGAAAAAAATGTAAAACTGCCGAAGCAGAGTTTCGAACCTGGGACCTTTAGTAGCACAGTTGGCGTTATATCGACCATGCCACACTGACCATGTGGACAATGTGTGTTTTAAGTATAAATTAATTTTGTAAATTTACTACCACCCCCATTTGAAATCTGATGTTTGGGGGGGGGGGGAGGTTGATTCTATACACGTTACTCATCTGGGTAGTTCAGGCTTTCAAACAAAAGAAATTAATGTGGACAGTACATGACTTTCGTTATATAATGCAATGAATTTACTACTTTTACAGTAAAAAGTTATTCTTATAGTAGATACTTATATTCTTTCCAAGATATTGAATTTTCGACATTCAACATTTAAAAAAGTTTGGCAACATTTAAAAAAGTCGCCAAGTTGGCGATATTCCGCCAAAATCTCGCCAAGCGTTATGGTCGGAGAAATAAGTTATTCTTATAGCAGATAAATGACTGTTGACGTTCAAATATAAAAATATTACTCAAAGTATCTTTTCTGATGAATGGAACGAGCAAGATTCAAGAGAATGATGTCACCCAATGTATCGCATGGTATTACATATGAAAAGTGAACATGTTTCTCAATAGGAAATATTTTTTATTTTTATTTTATATGACTTTTTGATAATTCTTTTGAAAAATGTTCAATATCTCGAGAACGGTTCATGTTAGCGTTCTAAAATTTATGTCAATCGTTTTCTAATGAAAAATTACATAAGAAATGTCTATTTTCGTAACTTTATTAGTGGTTTTGATTTTTGACGATTTTTTCAAAATTTCATTCGAAAATTTAGGGGGATTCTGAACATTCGATTGCGTATAAAAACCATAAGCTTCCAGTGTTTACGGATTGTGATTTTTGTACCAAATTTGGTTCGAATCGGTCCATTTGTTCGTCAGTTATCGTCTCCACAGACTCACTGACACACACACACACACACACATACTTTCACACACACACACACACACACACATACTTTCACACACACACACACATACTTTCACACACACACACACACGCACAGACATCACTTCAAAAATGTTTGATTCGTGATCAGGTATGCTTGAAACGTACTCTCCCGTCGAAACACAATACTTTCCTTATACATTATGTATATAAGGAAAGTAAAAATAGAGATTCATCAAACAAGGGGAGACTAAAATGCATATGTACTAAAACAAGTTAGTATATGTGCATATATACTAAAAGTATGTAGTTATCTTATATTTTAAGTTATGCTTATATGAATTACAACTTATCTCTAATCTATCATTGGAATTTCATATAATATTTTTATTATTGAAATCATGTTATTTATAAACTGCATTTGCGTAATAAATTAAATGTATTTTGCATCGTCTTTTTTTATTACCTTTAGTTTATCTAACCTTTCATTCTTGTTAAGTATAATTAACATTTTTAGTTTGTTTCGGTATTTATGAATGTTTTAATATACATAGATATATTCGATATATTCTCAGAATATATATCCGAAATATATATCCTATATCCGATACATTCTCAGAAATTGAATAACAATATTAAAAAAAAGCTTATGTCTTAAATATGTAGATAGTAGATGGGGCAAATGTACAAATATAGTCCTTTTTCAAAATATTTCCTTTTTTGAAAAAAATGTAAAACTGCCGAAGCAGAGTTTCGAACCTGGGACCTTTAGTAGCACAGTTGGCGTTATATCGACCATGCCACACTGACCATGTGGACAATGTGTGTTTTAAGTATAAATTAATTTTGTAAATTTACTACCACCCCATTTGAAATCTGATGTTTGGGGGGGGGGGGGGGAGGTTGATTCTATACACGTTACTCATCTGGGTAGTTCAGGCTTTCAAACAAAAGAAATTAATGTGGACAGTACATGACTTTCGTTATATAATGCAATGAATTTACTACTTTTACAGTAAAAAGTTATTCTTATAGTAGATACTTATATTCTTTCCAAGATATTGAATTTTCGACATTCAACATTTAAAAAAGTTTGGCAACATTTAAAAAAGTCGCCAAGTTGGCGATATTCCGCCAAAATCTCGCCAAGCGTTATGGTCGGAGAAATAAGTTATTCTTATAGCAGATAAATGACTGTTGACGTTCAAATATAAAAATATTACTCAAAGTATCTTTTCTGATGAATGGAACGAGCAAGATTCAAGAGAATGATGTCACCCAATGTATCGCATGGTATTACATATGAAAAGTGAACATGTTTCTCAATAGGAAATATTTTTTATTTTTATTTTATATGACTTTTTGATAATTTTTTGAAAAATGTTCAATATCTCGAGAACGGTTCATGTTAGCGTTCTAAAATTTATGTCAATCGTTTTCTAATGAAAAATTACATAAGAAATGTCTATTTTCGTAACTTTATTAGTGGTTTTGATTTTTGACGATTTTTTCAAAATTTCATTCGAAAATTTAGGGGGATTCTGAACATTCGATTGCGTATAAAAACCATAAGCTTCCAGTGTTTACGGATTGTGATTTTTGTACCAAATTTGGTTCGAATCGGTCCATTTGTTCGTCAGTTATCGTCTCCACAGACTCACTGACACACACACTTACTTTCACACACACACACACATACTTTCACACACACACACACACACACACACACATACTTTCACACACACACACATACTTTCACACACACACACACACGCACAGACATCACTTCAAAAATGTTTGATTCGTGATCAGGGATGCTTGAAACGTACTCTCCCGTCGAAACACAATACTTTCCTTATACATTATGTATATAAGGAAAGTAAAAATAGAGATTCATCAAACAAGGGGAGACTAAAATGCATATGTACTAAAACAAGTTAGTATATGTGCATATATACTAAAAGTATGTAGTTATCTTATATTTTAAGTTATGCTTATATGAATTACAACTTATCTCTAATCTATCATTGGAATTTCATATAATATTTTTATTATTGAAATCATGTTATTTATAAACTGCATTTGCGTAATAAATTAAATGTATTTTGCATCGTCTTTTTTTATTACCTTTAGTTTATCTAACCTTTCATTCTTGTTAAGTATAATTAACATTTTTAGTTTGTTTCGGTATTTATGAATGTTTTAATATACATAGATATATTCGATATATTCTCAGAATATATATCCGAAATATATATCCTATATCCGATACATTCTCAGAAATTGAATAACAATATTAAAAAAAAGCTTATGTCTTAAATATGTAGATAGTAGATGGGGCAAATGTACAAATATAGTCCTTTTTCAAAATATTTCCTTTTTTGAAAAAAATGTAAAACTGCCGAAGCAGAGTTTCGAACCTGGGACCTTTAGTAGCACAGTTGGCGTTATATCGACCATGCCACACTGACCATGTGGACAATGTGTGTTTTAAGTATAAATTAATTTTGTAAATTTACTACCACCCCATTTGAAATCTGATGTTTGGGGGGGGGGAGGTTGATTCTATACACGTTACTCATCTGGGTAGTTCAGGCTTTCAAACAAAAGAAATTAATGTGGACAGTACATGACTTTCGTTATATAATGCAATGAATTTACTACTTTTACAGTAAAAAGTTATTCTTATAGTAGATACTTATATTCTTTCCAAGATATTGAATTTTCGACATTCAACATTTAAAAAAGTTTGGCAACATTTAAAAAAGTCGCCAAGTTGGCGATATTCCGCCAAAATCTCGCCAAGCGTTATGGTCGGAGAAATAAGTTATTCTTATAGCAGATAAATGACTGTTGACGTTCAAATATAAAAATATTACTCAAAGTATCTTTTCTGATGAATGGAACGAGCAAGATTCAAGAGAATGATGTCACCCAATGTATCGCATGGTATTACATATGAAAAGTGAACATGTTTCTCAATAGGAAATATTTTTTATTTTTATTTTATATGACTTTTTGATAATTCTTTTGAAAAATGTTCAATATCTCGAGAACGGTTCATGTTAGCGTTCTAAAATTTATGTCAATCGTTTTCTAATGAAAAATTACATAAGAAATGTCTATTTTCGTAACTTTATTAGTGGTTTTGATTTTTGACGATTTTTTCAAAATTTCATTCGAAAATTTAGGGGGGATTCTGAACATTCGATTGCGTATAAAAACCATAAGCTTCCAGTGTTTACGGATTGTGATTTTTGTACCAAATTTGGTTCGAATCGGTCCATTTGTTCGTCAGTTATCGTCTCCACAGACTCACTGACACACACACACACACACACACACATACTTTCACACACACACACACACACACACACACACATACTTTCACACACACACACACATACTTTCACACACACACACACGCACAGACATCACTTCAAAAATGTTTGATTCGTGATCAGGGATGCTTGAAACGTACTCTCCCGTCGAAACACAATACTTTCCTTATACATTATGTATATAAGGAAAGTAAAAATAGAGATTCATCAAACAAGGGGAGACTAAAATGCATATGTACTAAAACAAGTTAGTATATGTGCATATATACTAAAAGTATGTAGTTATCTTATATTTTAAGTTATGCTTATATGAATTACAACTTATCTCTAATCTATCATTGGAATTTCATATAATATTTTTATTATTGAAATCATGTTATTTATAAACTGCATTTGCGTAATAAATTAAATGTATTTTGCATCGTCTTTTTTTATTACCTTTAGTTTATCTAACCTTTCATTCTTGTTAAGTATAATTAACATTTTTAGTTTGTTTCGGTATTTATGAATGTTTTAATATACATAGATATATTCGATATATTCTCAGAATATATATCCGAAATATATATCCTATATCCGATACATTCTCAGAAATTGAATAACAATATTAAAAAAAAGCTTATGTCTTAAATATGTAGATAGTAGATGGGGCAAATGTACAAATATAGTCCTTTTTCAAAATATTTCCTTTTTTGAAAAAAATGTAAAACTGCCGAAGCAGAGTTTCGAACCTGGGACCTTTAGTAGCACAGTTGGCGTTATATCGACCATGCCACACTGACCATGTGGACAATGTGTGTTTTAAGTATAAATTAATTTTGTAAATTTACTACCACCCCATTTGAAATCTGATGTTTGGGGGGGGGGGGGGAGGTTGATTCTATACACGTTACTCATCTGGGTAGTTCAGGCTTTCAAACAAAAGAAATTAATATGGACAGTACATGACTTTCGTTATATAATGCAATGAATTTACTACTTTTACAGTAAAAAGTTATTCTTATAGTAGATACTTATATTCTTTCCAAGATATTGAATTTTCGACATTCAACATTTAAAAAAGTTTGGCAACATTTAAAAAAGTCGCCAAGTTGGCGATATTCCGCCAAAATCTCGCCAAGCGTTATGGTCGGAGAAATAAGTTATTCTTATAGCAGATAAATGACTGTTGACGTTCAAATATAAAAATATTACTCAAAGTATCTTTTCTGATGAATGGAACGAGCAAGATTCAAGAGAATGATGTCACCCAATGTATCGCATGGTATTACATATGAAAAGTGAACATGTTTCTCAATAGGAAATATTTTTTATTTTTATTTTATATGACTTTTTGATAATTTTTTTGAAAAATGTTCAATATCTCGAGAACGGTTCATGTTAGCGTTCTAAAATTTATGTCAATCGTTTTCTAATGAAAAATTACATAAGAAATGTCTATTTTCGTAACTTTATTAGTGGTTTTGATTTTTGACGATTTTTTCAAAATTTCATTCGAAAATTTAGGGGGATTCTGAACATTCGATTGCGTATAAAAACCATAAGCTTCCAGTGTTTACGGATTGTGATTTTTGTACCAAATTTGGTTCGAATCGGTCCATTTGTTCGTCAGTTATCGTCTCCACAGACTCACTGACACACACACACACACACACATACTTTCACACACACACACACACACACACATACTTTCACACACACACACACATACTTTCACACACACACACACACGCACAGACATCACTTCAAAAATGTTTGATTCGTGATCAGGGATGCTTGAAACGTACTCTCCCGTCGAAACACAATACTTTCCTTATACATTATGTATATAAGGAAAGTAAAAATAGAGATTCATCAAACAAGGGGAGACTAAAATGCATATGTACTAAAACAAGTTAGTATATGTGCATATATACTAAAAGTATGTAGTTATCTTATATTTTAAGTTATGCTTATATGAATTACAACTTATCTCTAATCTATCATTGGAATTTCATATAATATTTTTATTATTGAAATCATGTTATTTATAAACTGCATTTGCGTAATAAATTAAATGTATTTTGCATCGTCTTTTTTTATTACCTTTAGTTTATCTAACCTTTCATTCTTGTTAAGTATAATTAACATTTTTAGTTTGTTTCGGTATTTATGAATGTTTTAATATACATAGATATATTCGATATATTCTCAGAATATATATCCGAAATATATATCCTATATCCGATACATTCTCAGAAATTGAATAACAATATTAAAAAAAAGCTTATGTCTTAAATATGTAGATAGTAGATGGGGCAAATGTACAAATATAGTCCTTTTTCAAAATATTTCCTTTTTTGAAAAAAATGTAAAACTGCCGAAGCAGAGTTTCGAACCTGGGACCTTTAGTAGCACAGTTGGCGTTATATCGACCATGCCACACTGACCATGTGGACAATGTGTGTTTTAAGTATAAATTAATTTTGTAAATTTACTACCACCCCATTTGAAATCTGATGTTTGGGGGGGGGGGGAGGTTGATTCTATACACGTTACTCATCTGGGTAGTTCAGGCTTTCAAACAAAAGAAATTAATGTGGACAGTACATGACTTTCGTTATATAATGCAATGAATTTACTACTTTTACAGTAAAAAGTTATTCTTATAGTAGATACTTATATTCTTTCCAAGATATTGAATTTTCGACATTCAACATTTAAAAAAGTTTGGCAACATTTAAAAAAGTCGCCAAGTTGGCGATATTCCGCCAAAATCTCGCCAAGCGTTATGGTCGGAGAAATAAGTTATTCTTATAGCAGATAAATGACTGTTGACGTTCAAATATAAAAATATTACTCAAAGTATCTTTTCTGATGAATGGAACGAGCAAGATTCAAGAGAATGATGTCACCCAATGTATCGCATGGTATTACATATGAAAAGTGAACATGTTTCTCAATAGGAAATATTTTTTATTTTTATTTTATATGACTTTTTGATAATTTTTTTGAAAAATGTTCAATATCTCGAGAACGGTTCATGTTAGCGTTCTAAAATTTATGTCAATCGTTTTCTAATGAAAAATTACATAAGAAATGTCTATTTTCGTAACTTTATTAGTGGTTTTGATTTTTGACGATTTTTTCAAAATTTCATTCGAAAATTTAGGGGGATTCTGAACATTCGATTGCGTATAAAAACCATAAGCTTCCAGTGTTTACGGATTGTGATTTTTGTACCAAATTTGGTTCGAATCGGTCCATTTGTTCGTCAGTTATCGTCTCCACAGACTCACTGACACACACACACACACACACACACATACTTTCACACACACACACACACACACACACACATACTTTCACACACACACACACGCACAGACATCACTTCAAAAATGTTTGATTCGTGATCAGGGATGCTTGAAACGTACTCTCCCGTCGAAACACAATACTTTCCTTATACATTATGTATATAAGGAAAGTAAAAATAGAGATTCATCAAACAAGGGGAGACTAAAATGCATATGTACTAAAACAAGTTAGTATATGTGCATATATACTAAAAGTATGTAGTTATCTTATATTTTAAGTTATGCTTATATGAATTACAACTTATCTCTAATCTATCATTGGAATTTCATATAATATTTTTATTATTGAAATCATGTTATTTATAAACTGCATTTGCGTAATAAATTAAATGTATTTTGCATCGTCTTTTTTTATTACCTTTAGTTTATCTAACCTTTCATTCTTGTTAAGTATAATTAACATTTTTAGTTTGTTTCGGTATTTATGAATGTTTTAATATACATAGATATATTCGATATATTCTCAGAATATATATCCGAAATATATATCCTATATCCGATACATTCTCAGAAATTGAATAACAATATTAAAAAAAAGCTTATGTCTTAAATATGTAGATAGTAGATGGGGCAAATGTACAAATATAGTCCTTTTTCAAAATATTTCCTTTTTTGAAAAAAATGTAAAACTGCCGAAGCAGAGTTTCGAACCTGGGACCTTTAGTAGCACAGTTGGCGTTATATCGACCATGCCACACTGACCATGTGGACAATGTGTGTTTTAAGTATAAATTAATTTTGTAAATTTACTACCACCCCATTTGAAATCTGATGTTTGGGGGGGGAGGTTGATTCTATACACGTTACTCATCTGGGTAGTTCAGGCTTTCAAACAAAAGAAATTAATGTGGACAGTACATGACTTTCGTTATATAATGCAATGAATTTACTACTTTTACAGTAAAAAGTTATTCTTATAGTAGATACTTATATTCTTTCCAAGATATTGAATTTTCGACATTCAACATTTAAAAAAGTTTGGCAACATTTAAAAAAGTCGCCAAGTTGGCGATATTCCGCCAAAATCTCGCCAAGCGTTATGGTCGGAGAAATAAGTTATTCTTATAGCAGATAAATGACTGTTGACGTTCAAATATAAAAATATTACTCAAAGTATCTTTTCTGATGAATGGAACGAGCAAGATTCAAGAGAATGATGTCACCCAATGTATCGCATGATATTACATATGAAAAGTGAACATGTTTCCCAACAGTTAATATTTATTTTTAATTTATAGGATTTTTTGATAAATTTATATGAAAAATGTGTAATATCTCGAGAACGGTTCATGCTAGCGTTCTAAAGTTATGTGAATCGTTTTCTAAAGAAAAATTACATAAGAAATGTCTATTTGCGTAACTTTATAAAAGATTTTGATTTTTTGATGGTTTTTGCAAAATTCCATCGGAAAATTTAGGGGGTTCTGAACATTCGATTGTGTTTAAAAACAATAGGCTTCCATTATTCATAGATTGTAATTTTTGTACCAAATTTCATTCGAATCGATCTATTCAGTCGTGAGATATCGTCTCCACAGGCTCACTGACACACACACACAGAGATATCACCTCAAAAATGTTCGATTCATGATCAGGGACGCTTTAAACGTGCTCTCCTGTCGAAAACTCGAACTCGAATTCAAATTTTAGACCCCATCACAATACTTTCCTTATACATTATGTATATAAGGAAAGTGAAAATAATTATGAAAATCTTTTAGATGAATTCTCAGAAATTTAATTACACAACAGAATTTCGCCGTTATCCCCGAAAATTTGGTAATGACTCTGTTGCGCATTGGCCTTAACAACACAGCATTGAAACATTAGGTCGTGAGCTCAAACCAAATCCCCCCCCCCCCCCCCCCCAAAATAACCAGAAATTGTTCTCCTTTTCATGATACCAAGCCTGACTGACCGAAAGTTCCGAATTTCGCTCTCCATTAAACCATTCTTGAAAACTGTCCCATGTTTGATTGATGACTCTTATTTAATATCTACCTTTTTATCGATCCGCAGTTCTGAACGCATCCTTAGCTATAATAGCTATTTTCATCGATTCATTTTAAGCACTTCGATGTTTGAGAGACCGGGGTTTTCATTGCTTACTGACGATTCTGAAGAGATCAAGTGATATAGTCTGTGTTCGAAAATATCAGTCAAGCTAGTTAGAAAATGTGTTTAAAAGTGGAGCTCCTTTCAAAGGTTTGACATTGAATTCTGACGTTACCATTTGTACCAAGCCCCGATCCATCCGATTGACAGTTTTGAACACAGCTCTGAAAGGTATTTTGAGTGGCATCCGAAACAGTTGTTTACTTTCCTGATGTTTAGGCTTCGAAAAGAAACTGATACCTGAAAATTGTTTGAATGGCATGTTTCTTCATCCGATTTATTGTCAACACTATAACATCATGAAAACATCATAAAAGACATTGAATTGAGCACTTGAATTTTTGAGGTAGTTAGTATACGTGAAAACTTTACTTGTTTCTGTATTAGATTTTCACTTGATAACGATCTTTGTAAAAAAGTTTGCTATTTCCGATTTGTTTTTCTTTGAATGAGAATATATTTTCCTATGATTGCTTGTCTGTAAACAATAAAGCTACCTCGTCCTGATTTTGCGGACAGGTGGAAATGCGGGAAAGCGTATGTAAGTGTCGATACCGTGGATGTCGTTTTATTACTTAGAAACATATGCTATTGTTTTGGATCTGATATATTTATAGCTATTTTTTGCAAGTGTAACACCCTTTCACATTAAATTATCTTATTGCAAAAGCATAACATACAAGTAAGGCAATTAAAAAAAAAACGAATACTGTTAAGCTTGTTAAAGGTTTTAAAGTACTTTCGTTTCAAGCTGATTCATTTGTTGCTTTTTACGACATTTTGTATATCCGTGTTTTCTATAAACAAGGAAATCGCGTTGCTTTCAGGTTTATGAGGATCATTATTTCAATCAAGAATAGAAATATTGAAATTGAATGCAGATTATAATTAAATGTATCAGACATGTCGTTACTTATCGATAGTCTTATTTTAGAAGCTCGAAAGCCATATAGGACTCTGTATGGATAACATTATACTATTTTTAATACTTTGAAATGTATAAGCATGCTATTTTACAAAATAAGTCATTAGGGTCATATATAAGACATTATGTACCTTAACAGTTTTATGTCGTTAAGCTTTTCGTTTGTTTGTTTCAAATCAAAATATGAAATTTCTGTAAGCAGTATCTATGTATCAAAATGCAATAAAATATGTAAGTAATAATATATGTAGTAATAAATTCTGTAAGCAGTATCTATGTAATCAAAATATGAAATTTCTGTAAGCAGTACTATGTGCAGTTTTACGTAATTGATTGTGTTCATTAACTTGAAAAAAGAAATGAGTTTGAGTTAAGATAAATATATTCTTATTTTACTTTTTACGTTCACAGCAGTTTAAATTGCTTTCCTATTTATTGGATAATTGCAGAATTTCGACGCAGTTCGTTGAAACATTACAGTGCGTTCGTCATAGCATCGTATTTTCGGCAACAATCCCTGCCGCTCTCGTGGCTCTGCGGTAAAGACGGGGGAGTCTTGCCTGGCCATGAGAGTGCGGGTTCAATTCCCGCTGGAGGCTTGGCTGTTTCTCTTGTGTCTTGTGTCCTCTTTCCTGTTTTCTTTCCTGTTTTCTTTCTCTCCTTGATCGGTGTACCCACGGCCGGGTGGTTGGGACTGGCTGACTGACTTGACCACCGAATTGCGGGAAGTCGATCCGTGGAACGGAGTTTGACTCTGCTGAAACGGTATTGACAGGCTACGTGTGCTGGGTTTTCATGGTTTCCCCAGCATGGAACGTGAATACGGCGTAGTTCCCTTAGAAAGTCCTCCATGAAAGGCATTCCTCCCGATTCTCAATTATCGGTCTTGCGTCAGGGTGATTGGTTCCTGGGTCGTCTATGGGCCGGAGGCCCTTTTAAGGGCCTCCGGCCCATAGGTCGTTCCTGGGAAACAACCACCCTGACGCAATTCCGAGCAGGCATTTTGCAATTTTTTATAATTAAAATTTAAGGACCTTTTAATTTAAGGATTATAAAAAATATCGTTAATTAGATTTTTAACCGCTACTGTTTTTAATACTACTGTTTTTAACCGCTGTTTTATTGTAAAAACTCCTTTATTTCGATATAGTTTTTCATACGCATATGATAGTCCTGAAAGGCATTTCTGATATAACATTTAAATAAATATAATATCATTGTTTATAATCATTTACATATATGATATGATTATAATCAATTTGAGATATTTAATACATATATGATTTTTATATTGAATTGTATATAATTACATGTATTGTATTGACGTGTTCATGTGATTATATGAATGTAATAATATAGATTGTAACTAAACTTTGTTAGTTAATATTTTTCATGTAATTGACAATTGCTTTTCATTTTATTGATTAACTTTTACTAATGCATGTAAAAAATTAATAATATAAAATCGCCCTTTTTTATAAATGAAATTATAATTCTTATTCATTCCTTTTTCAAATATATTAATTTTCATAATAAAAATTTCTCTTTCAAAAATTTAAAACAGCAATTTCAAAAAATGCAAACAATTTAATATTAAAATACAAAATGAACATTGTAAGGATTGGATCAAGATAATTTTTCACTAAACTGAAAAATACCGTATTTAGAAGATATTGTGGTGGTGCCACTAAAAACTGAATGTATCGCAGTTAAAGAATTTTTCAATAGATGGCACTACTATTAAATTAATAAAAATTAAACAAACCTGGTTGAAGAGATTGCGATATTTTTACTTTCCCTGCAATACATTGTAATGTATAGGGAAAGTATTGGAATCATGCTGAAAATCGCAACTCGAGTTTTCGACGGATCTACAAGTTTCGAGACCTCTAGAATACGAAAAATCTATTTTTAGCGTGACGTCTGTGTGTGTGTGTGTCTGTGTGTCTGTCTGTGCAGATATTGTATCCACTCTAACTAAAAAAGTAATTAACCGAATTTCATAAAATTTGGTAGGTAAGTAAGTCACTTGTGGGCGAATCTGGTGCTGATTAGTTTTGGGTACGATTCGGGATAACAGAACCCGCCTTTTTTTGCGAAATGGCCCGCAAAAGTTTGCATCCACTTTAGCTGAAAATCTAATGGACCGAATTTCACAAAATTTGGTGGATGAGTCGCTTGTGGGGCCACCCTGGTGCTGATTAGTACGATTCGGAAAAAAATAACCTGCCTTTTTTTGCAAAAATCGGCAAAATCTAAAATAAAAAACTACGTATGCTGAAATATATCCATTAAATGCTTGTTTTATACCTAATTTTTAACAAAGAAAAGAATAAGACCAACCCCATTACATTAGGACTAGCCGTTCTCGAGATATTTTCGTTTTTGCGTATTTTCTCTACGCCACCTTTGAAAATGAGTCTAGTTAACAAATGAGAACGAAAATTGAATTAAAAGTGAAATAAATTTAATTACAATAAAGAGAACGTGGATATAAATCTGCAGGGAAAGTCATGTGCTGCCCACATCAGATTTTTTTTTATTGCTCTTATATTCATAGCCAGTTGTTTGTTGCTAATAATATAGAATTTAAGCATACTATTTAGATTAAAAAAAAAATACTAAGGTATATAGATTTAAGGCACATCACGGATGTATGCTAAAGTATATTGATTTAAAAGATACTAAGATCTAATACAGATTATATAATTTTCTCTTTGTTTACATCGCATATCATATGGAACAATGTATGCCATGAATGGAATAAGGCGAATTGTGTGTAAAAATATATTAAAATTTGCTACGAAACAAGAAAACTTTTAGATGATTCGAATGTTCAATACTGACATGTTTAAGTAAGTGGATTAAATTACAAATTACAGTAGTTAAATTACAAATTCCTATACTTTACTGAATGTATATGAGAAAGTTCTGGGCTTTATGAATCCACTGCGTATGTTCGTAAACACGTGAATGGATTTCCTTTACACATACTGTTATAAATAACACGTTTTTTTACTGTAAAAATTGTCCCTATTAATCTATATAAATAAAATTGAAAATTTGTCTGTCTTATTAACGGCTAAACCGAATTTAATGAAATTTTATGGATAGCCCCACTTAAAATTGAGTCCATGTTTCGAAGACCAGGGGTTGTCTAAATATTAATTAAAAACGAACAATTAAAACTTTCATAGAGATAGCATTATGCAGACGATATTTTTTCCTCCAATTTATTTGGTGGAAATGATCTCATGTCGCTTAGCAACGGTTTTAAATCCAATATGTTTATGCGGCAGACGAATTTTATTAAATCTTTTCCGATTTAAATAATAAATATATGTATATAAAATAATTTTCACCGATATTGCATTTTTGACTGGATTATATCCATTACGGTCTTCATCAGGTTTAAACATTATTATTATTGATATTTTCGGGGATTATTAATATTTTCAATTTATTACGTCATTGTTTTATTTTGTTGAATTGTTGAAGCTCATATTATACGTAGTACGGGCAATCATCTACAAATGCACTGGTATATCTTGTAATCTACGAGAATATAAGTAGTACAGGTATATTGACATATATTTGAATGGATTACGGATTACTGATATTTTCAATTTATTACGTCATCTATTTTATTTAAAGATTTTAGAAACTCATATGTTGTAGTACGTGTCATCTTCTACTAATGCACGGGTATATCTTCAAATATTCACGAGTATAAGTAGTACGGATCCCATACAATTTTAGCGCTTTTATTTTGCATCTAGTGGTTTAATTTCATACTTTTTTTTGCATTTGTTTACAAACGGATTCAAGTTGTTTTATCTTTTAGATCCGCTCGTGAAGTTAAAATGGTATAGAGATAACAAATATTCTTAAACTTCTTTTTAGGAGCATTCAATTAGATATTTTAATAAAATATTTTGATTGACAATGTCATTTAGTATACTATAGGAATTTGCGTGAAATTTAAGTTTCTTTATATTACATACTCCGTACGAAGAATAAGTATGCTACTAGTAATCAATAAGTAAAACACACGTTGTGCGAAGACTAAGGAAACTTTGAGCAGCGTATAAAAGCCCCAACAACTTAACGAACTAGCCGCCTTCGGCGACCAGTCTGTTCGCTACCCTTGAAAATTCTGACCGTGGCAAACTCGCTGGCTCTATAACCCCGTGGAATTAAGTTTGTTTTAGTTTAATGATGTTAAAACCATAATTCAATAATTTATTTTAAATGATCATATGCTAAGCTCTTAATTCCATCATTTAAAATATAATGTAATTTTCTAATAAATAAAATAATTTCGTATAAATATTATAATTTCACTGTATACTGTTACCACCACCCGATATATACAATACATCACCAGAATTCAATCCACCAAAATTCAATCATTTAAATTTTATAATGACCATATGCTAAGCTCTTAATTCCATCATTTAAAATATAACGTAATTTTCTAACCCGATGCACAATCTCCATAACTTTCTTTTTATTTATTTTTTTCTCCATGGAGACACCGTGCGTCTGCGCGGGCATGTGGCTGAAAAACTTCCTTAGCGGTTTTGCCGAGAAATTGAAATTTGGAAATTCTTAAAATCCGAATCCTGCAGCTACTTTTTATTATTTCTGGATCAGATTGGGCTTGTAAGAAAACCTGATTTTTGAGCTTTCTAAAAATGTAAATTATTAGTCAAAATTGTCGGTACTTTTCCCGACACGAGGATTTAAAAGCTAAAGTTCGTTTTTTTTAAACGAAAGTAACTTTTGTTTTAAAATCTTTAAAAAATATTAGAATTTGTCCCTGAGATTTGAAATTGATATGTTTTTACTCGCAATTGTATGCTCTTTCCGGTCGTGTGATTTGTTTTTTTCTACGACGTCTGGATGGTGGGGAAAAGCTGAGAAAAAACGCTCGAAATCGTAAAAAACATTAAATAAATAAAAAAATTAAAATTTTAAAAAATCGGTTTTCATGTGTCACCTTCCCACTCTCCCGTGTCAAACGCCGTTGCAACCAAAAACACTTATATATAGGCCCAATTACGCCTATACATCCAAAACACTTATATAGGCCCACAAAACGTCGATGCACCCAAAAACATTTATATATATGCCCAATATACTCAGATACATCCAAAACACTTATATAGGCATACGAAACGCCGATGCACCCAAAACACTTATATCGGCCCAGGAACCGCTGAAACACCCAAAACACTTATATATAGTCCTACGTAAGTGGTGAACCGAAAATACTTAAAAATAGGCCCACGAAACGCCGAAGCACACAAAACAATTATATGGCCCATGTAGGTGGTGAATCCAAAGTACTTATATATAGGCCCCCCAAACGCCGATGCACCTAAAACACTTATATAGACCCACCAAACGCCTATGTACCCAAAACACTTATATATAGGTCACAAATTGCCGATGCACTCAAAACACTTATATAGGCCCACAAGACGCCGATGCACCCAAAAACACTTTATATATAGGCCCAACATACGCCGATGCACCCAAAACACTTATGGCTTAAGAAATGCGGATGCATTCAAAACACTTATATAGGCCCAGGAACCATTGAAGCACCCAAAACACTTATATATAGTCCTACGTAGGGAATGGACCGAAAACACTTATATATAGGCCCGCGAAACGCCGATGAACCCAAAACACTCATATGGGCCTACAAAAAGCCGATGGACCCAAACCCACTTATATATAGGCTCAATATACGCCGATACACCCAAAACACTTATATAGGCTTACGAACGCCGATCCACCCAAAACACTTACAAAGGCCAAGGAACCGCTGAAGCACCCAAAACACTTATATATAGTCCTACGTAGGTGATGAACCGAAAACACTTTTATATATAGGCCCACGAAACGCCGATGCACCCAAAACATTTATATATAGTCCCATGTAGGTGATGAACCCAAAGCATTTATATATAAATCCACGAAATGCCGATGCACCCAAAACACTTATATATAGGCACACGAAACGCCGATGCATGCAAACACTCATATATAGGCCCACGAACCGTCGAAGCACCCAAAACTCTCATATATGGCCCCACGTAGATGATGAACCCAAAACACTTTTATATTGGCCCTCGAGAAGCCAATGCACCCGAAAAACTTATGTGTAGGTCCAAGAAACGCCAATGAACCCAAAATACTTATGTATGAGCCCACGAAACGCTGATGCACCCCAAACACTTATATATAGGCCCACCAAACGCAGATGTACCCCAAAACACTTATATACAGAACCACCAAATGTGCGATGCACCCAAAAACACTTACATATAGTGCCCACAAAACGGAGATGCACCCAAAACCATTTACATATAGACCAACACACGCCGATGTAACCAAAAGTACTTATAAGATCACCAATCGCCTATCTATCGAAAACAAGTATATAGACTCACCAAACGGCGATTCACCCAAAACAGTTATATATAGGCACACAAAACGCCTCTGCACGCAAAGCGACATATATAGACCCACAAAACGCTGATACACCCAAAACACTTAAATATGGACCCACAAATCGCCTATGCACGCAAAATAACTTATATATGGGCCCAACTTATACACTCAAAACACTTTTATAGGCTCAGGAACCGCTGAAGCACCCAAACACTTATATAGGCCCACCAAACGCCGATGCACCCAAAATACTTATATATAGGCCCATCAAACTCCGATGCCTCAAAAACACTTATATATAGGCCCCTCAAATGCCAATGCACCCAAGACACTTCTATATAGGCCCAGAAAACGCAGATGCACCTAAAACACTTATTTAGACCCACGAACGCCGATGCATCCAAAACACTTATAAATAGGCCCACGAAACGCTGATGCACCCAAAACACTTATATATAGGCACATAAAACGCTGCTGCACGCAAAACACATATATAGGCCCGCAAAACGCCGATACACCCAAAACACTTAAACATGGACCCAAAAATTGCCGATGCACGCAAAAAAACTTATATATCGGCCCATCATATGCATCCAAAATATTTATATAGGCCCTGGAACCGCTGAACCACCCAAAACACTTATATATAGTCCTAAATAGGTGATGAATCCAAAACACTTATATAAAGGCCAACGAAACGCCAATGAACCCAAAACAATTGTATATAGACCCACGAAACGCCGATGCACCCAAAACACTTATATAGGCCCCCCCTAGCGCCAATGCACCCAAAACACTTATATATAGGCCCCTCAAATGTCAATGCACCCAAGATACTTCTATTTAGGCCCAGAAAACGCAGATGCACCTAAAACACTTATTTAAACCCATGAAACGCCGATGCATCTAAAACACTTATATATAGGCCCACCAAACGCAGATGTACCCCAAAACACTTATATACAGAACCACCAAATGTGCGATGCACCCTAAACCATTTACATATAGTGCCCACAAAACGGAGATACACCCAAAACCACTTACATATAGGCCCAACACACGCCGATGCAACCAAAAACACTTATATATAATCCCACCAATCGCCTATCTATCGAAAACAAATATATAGACTCACCAAACGGCGATTCACCCAAAACAGTTATATACGCCCACGAAACGCCGATTCACCCAAAACAGTTATATATAGGCCCACGAAACGCCGATGCACCCAAAGCATTTGTATATAAGCACACAAAACGTCTCTGCACGCAAAAGACATATATAGGCCCACAAAACGCCGATACACCCAAAACACTTAAATATGGACCCACAAATCGCCGATGCACGCAAAAAACTTATATAGGCCCAACATATGCACACAAAACACTTTTATAGGCTCAGGAACCGCTGAAGCACCCAAAACACTTATATAGGCCCACCAAACGCCAATGCACCCAAAACACTTATATATAAGCCCACGAGACGCCGATGCACCCAAAACACATATATAGGCCCACAAAACGCCGATACACCCAAAACACTTATATATGGACCCACAAATCGCCGATGCATGCAAGAAACTTATATATGGGTCCAACATATGCACCCAAAACACATAAATAGGCCCAGGAACCGCTGAAGCACCCAAAACACTTATATATAGGCCCACGAAGCGCCAATGAATCCAAAACACTTTTATATAGACCCAGGAAACGTCGATGCACCCAAAATACTTATATAGTCCCACCAAACGCCGATGCACCCAAAATACTTATATAGGCCCACCAAACGCCGATGCACCCAAAATACTTATAGGCCCATCAAACTCCGATGCATCACAAACACTTATATATAGGCCCCTCAAATGCCAATGCACCCAAGACACTTCTATATAGGCCCAGAAAACGCAGATGCACCTAAAATACTTATTTAGACCCCCGAAGCGCCGATGCACCCAAAACATTTATATATAGGCACAAAAAACGCCCCGGCACACAAAACACATATATAGGCCCACAAAACGCCGCGCCGATGCACGCAAAAAACTTATATAGGCCCACCAAACGCCGATGCACCCAAAATACTTATATATAGGCCCATCAAACTCCGATGCATCACAAACACTTATAAATAGGCCCCTCAAATGCTAATGCACTTAAGACACTTCTATATAAGGCCAGAAAACGCAGATGCACCTAAAATACTTATTTAGACCCACGAAACGCCGATGCACCAAAAACATTTATATATAGGCACACAAAACGCCGCTGCACGCAAAACACATGTATAGGTCCACAAAACGTTGATACAACCAAAACACTGATATATGGACCCACAAATCGCCGATGCAAGCAAAAAACTTATATATGGACCCAACATATGCACTCAACACACTTATATAGGCCGAGGAACCGCTGAAGCACCCAAAACACTGATATATAGTCCTATGTAGGTGATGATTCCAAAACACTTATATATAGGCCCACGAAACGCCAATGAACCCAAGACACTTATATATAGACCCACGAAACATCGATAATCCCAAAACACTTTTATAGGCCCACCAAACGCCGATACACCCAAAACACTTATATATAGTCCCATCAAACTCCGATGCACCTCAAACACTTCTATATAGGCCCAGGATACGCAGATGCACCCAAAACACTTATTTTGACCCACGAAACGCCGATGCACACAAAACGCTGCTGCACGCAAAACTCATGTATAGGCCCACAAAACGCCGATACACCCAAAACACTTAAATATGGAGCCACAAATCGCCGATGCTCGCAGAAAACTTATATATGGGCACACAAAACGCCGATACACCCAAAACCCTTATATAGAGGCTCACGTATGTGATGAACACAAAACATTTAAATATAGGCCCATGTATGTGACTCATCCAAAACATATATATATAGGCCTACCAAACGCCGATGCACCCAAAACACTTATACAGGCCCACCAAGCACCGATGCACCCAAAACACTTATATACTACTAGCCGCCTTCGGCGACCAGCCTGTTCGCTACCCTTGAAAATCTGTTCGTGGCAAACTCGCTAGCGCCATAACCCCGTGGAGTTAACAAAGTTTGTTGTAGTTTAATGACGTTAAAACTAATAATGAAATTTTTAGATGAAAAATAAGTTCTCGGAGGGGGAAGGGGGGTCTTTAAAATTGATTTGTAAAGTGAATTTATTCTAATTTTTGTGAACTGTGAGATTCTGAGGATTTCTGTACCTGTAACCCTAGGAAATTGATTCCTTTGAGGTATGCTCCTCTATTTTTTGTTTTACATAAATGAAATTGTATCCGTTTGTCTGCAGTTTTAGTATTGCATCGCAAATGACATGAAAGTATTTTTGAGACTGATGATGTTGAATGTGAATTTAGTATTTAAGAAATAACAATGCTGCTTTAACGATGCTGCTCAGCGAAAAAAAGGTTTTTCTTCAAGATTGTCCCCACCACCACCCGATGCATAAATGCACCGCGACAATCTCCATAACTTTCTTTTTATTTATTTTTTTATTTCTTCAGTGTTTAAGTTTTTTAATGGTAGTCTCAACCACCACCCGATGTATACAATACATCACCAGAATTCAATCCACCATAATTCAATCATTTAAATTTTATAATGACCATATGCTAAGCTCTTAATTCCGTCATTCAAAATATGACTTTTATCATCATAAGTAGTTAATCCCATTTTAATTTGCTTAACAGTATAAATCTGATGGTCTTTACTTGCAATTTTAAATTGTTCAACTCTATTATATCTTCGCCTTGTTAGACAGATATAGTAATCTTGATGACAGATTATTTTTTTCACAGCATTCTTATTAACACCTTTAGCAGTTATCTTTTCAGAAAATGAAGTTTTGTATACGCAACCTCGTCAGACCCGTGACGCCAGAACCCTCCTTCCACCATAGAAACACCGTGCGCCAGAGCGCGCATGTGGGGAAAATCGATCCCTGCTTTCGCGGTTTGGAAGAGAAATTGAATATCATTACTTCCTTAAAATCCAGATCGTGCGGCTACCTTTTCTTATTTCTTGACCAGATTGGGCTTGTAAGAAAGCCTGATCTTTGAGCTTTCTCAAAATGTAAATTATTAGTCGAAATTGTCAGTACTTTTCTCGACGCGAGGATTTAAAAACGAAAGTTCGTTTTTTTGAGCCGAAAGTGACTTTTGTTTTAAAATCTTTAAAAAATATTAGAATTTGTCCCTGAGTTTTGAAATTGATATATTTTTACTTGCAATTGTTTTTTTTACTTGCTTTTTCCGGTCGTGTGATTTGTTTTTTTCTACGATGTCTGAATGGTGGAAAAAAAAAGGGGAGAAATGGGAAAAAACAGTCGAAATCGCATAAAACATTACATAAAAAAAAATTCAAATTTTAAAAATCGGTTTTCACGTGTCACCTTCCCACTCCCCCGGGTCTCCGATTGCCAAATTTTGTAGCTCTGCGACCCGCTGTCGCTGAGTCTATAGTATAGTGTATAAGAAAGACACACAGACATTGCCTTTTATTATCATAGATGAATTTTTTTAGATCGAAAACATGAAATATATCGAGAATGGCGTGTGTTAACGTCTTACAGATGACATTCAGTTTTTAATAAAAATATCACTCATTGAATATGTATTTTTATATTTTTATACTTTATAAAACTTTTTTAACGATTTCTCTATTTTCTATTTTCGGGTTCAAAACGTTGAAGCTATTTCCCTGATCTGTTCACCCCGAAAATTAAAAGCCCTCTGACATTACCATTACTCTGACACAATCATAGCAAATTTCATTATCAATTTGTTTCTGAGATATCGTGCCCACAGATATACAACCATCATCGAGAAACGGTTGATTCAGATTCAGAACCGCTCAAAACGTGTAGATCTTTCAAAATGCGATAGTCGAATCGTTATTCCCTTCACGATATTTTCCCTTTATATGTGCAATGGGATGTAAAAACTTCTGTTTTAGCATAAAAAACTCTCTGAGATTTTTTTTTCTCTCTCTTTAAATGTAAAACAGATCGTGGATGCATTTTAAAAATTTCTTGTAAATAAAACAAAAATATCCATTTTGTACTTTTAGAATTTTTAATTCCGACACTTCCCTAGTTCCCAAAATTTAATTGCATACTTTATTGATTTTTACCTTTTATTTACCCAATTAAAGTATGATTGCAAAGAAAGTACATTTACAGTTCCGGGCCAGTTAAGGTCGAGTGATGGTATTCCAAGGAGATATAAGCCTGAATGAGCTCACAAATCCAAACAATGACTTTCATTCTTCTTTTTGCCAAAAATGAAAACTTCACAAATTATTTCTTTTCTGAAATTTAGACCTGTCATTAAATAAAAATAGTATAAATTAAAGTAAAATTTCATCGTAAAATTTAAACTTTTCATGTTAACTTATAAGATGTTCCTAATATGCCTTTTTTGCGACATTTAATTCCTCCATCTCCTACCATAATTTTCTTTATGATCATATATATCTGCAGTACACTTTGGTCTCAAATTTCATATTATTGCGATAAACCTGAAAGGTTTGGGATGATGAATACAACGTAGATTTGGAATTTTTCAATCTCGCCAAATAAGCACTCAACGAGAAACTAAGTAACCCTGTTATGCATTGTGACGTCATCTTACGTTCGTCGCAAAAAGCGTAGATGACTGACTGACTGAAGCTGTGGAGGACGAATTTGTAAATTGTGAGATGCTTGTGGAATGACTTGTCTCCTTATCCATAGTTAATTGCGTAATCGATGACTTGTTTGTATGCTAATCGTGTGTCTGCCTCATCTGTGAATTACAGCTTTAAACGAAATTATATGCAGTGTGTCTGACGTTTTGAAAAAGCCTCCTATGCAGTATTCCTATAGATCGCTGTTGCCGGCTTTATGAAATTTAGCTTCGGACTCCCTCTTTAATCTTATGTAAGTAGTTAATCCAAAATAATTGTGTCAATGGAATTTAATTTCTTGGTTATGATACTGTTTCTAGAGGAGCTGTCGTGATCCTTCTTTTATCCGTGTTTTTATTTTGTGGGAATTAAAAGTTATCATTCAAGTTCTAAAACAAATGTAGTTTTGTTAACTATTCATTTTTGTTCATTTACTTTTTGTGTATTTTAAGTTTTCCAGTTTTAAAATAAGGCTTGACTGTAACTATTTTTTTATCGTAATGGAATACCTTGTTTTGCAAGATTTAGTTTGGTTGATTAAATTGCAGTTGGTGTGGTTTTAAATGTTCTTGAACTGCAAGTTCGATGGCAACAGCTAAATTACAATTTTTTCCTGATGTTTTGTAAAATTTTAATTTATAATCAACATTTAAATGTTTAAAGTTGGCATATTTTTGTCTTAATTTTTATCAATTTATGCATCATATAAAAATATCATTTTAAAAGCTTTGTCTCTCCTAAGTAGGTAAGAATATGTTATGAATACCTATCTAGTTAAATAGTAAAGCATGAATAATTCCATTTGGAGAGGAGAAACCTAGACTTATTAGGGTTCCATAAAAATTCCAATGTATTTGTATACATAACCTTTGAAAGGAAATATTGTGCAAACCTCTGAGATACATGACAACAAAGTAGTACTATTTAAAACAAATTACTAAAATATTTATTTGAGTATTAAATATTTGTAACAAAATAATGGCTTTAAAAAGCAATGACTTTTATGCCTGTCTTCAAAATCAGTTGTTAATTTAACGACAATGTGTAAGGTGTATGCTACACTAGCTGTGGCTTTTGCTATCTATTAACTCAACAATTTGATTTTCTTAATATATTCTAATAATCAAATTATTACTTGAATATGTTTAGAATGACTTGAGGCTGAATATCTAATAATTGTCAATTTTCAGATTCCGAAAAAAAAATTGTTTATATTTTCTATAAATTTTTGCTTTGAATAAATTCTTGGAAATGTATCAAAATTTCTAATGGATGACAGCGCATTTTAATGTGATTAATGGAATTCATTTCATTCAGTTCACATGACATAATAAATGACATATTAATTTGTTTTTGTTCTGCATGGAAATTCAAATTAACATTCGGAAACAAACTATGCACTATACATAACTTGCTTTTATGTACTAAAAGAAGACACAGTATTTTTAAATTCCCATTCACATTAATAATAATTAAATGTGTGTTAGAAATGACAGGTAATAAACATACTCATCAAAAATGAGTATTAAAATTGTCTTTTTCACATACCGGTTAATAGCAAAATATCCAAAACTTTATAAAGGTGTGGAACAAATCTCAAGTAGTGTCTTCAACTGACTTAAAATTACTGCTGTCTCCATCTGGTAGGTGAAAAGGATGATTTTTCTGACATAATCTCATCAATTTTTAGGGACAAACATATATCAGCAATTTTACAAAAAAATATTGATAGTTTTTAAAAATGGAAGATTATTTCCATTAAAATCATAATATCTTAAGTGTCCCCTATTAATTTCCATTATTTATTTCTTAATGATTTTTAGGAGATGAAAACTCAACTCATCACAGGAGCAGTGATAGAAATGACGAATTTGCATTTTTATGCCAGAACTGTATTTAATATTGAAGAATATATATAACAGATTGTATTGAAAAATACAGCAAAAATATCTTGTCTTATTTATTTAATTAAAGCTCAAGCGACACAAAATTGACAATTATCAGATATTCAGTCATAATATAATTTTCATGGCTTTAGATTAGCTGGTGAAAGCATACCCTATCATTCTTTTAACCTGAGATTTGCTTATTTATTTTATTCCATTAATGATCTAAGTCTATATTATTTTCAATATATTTTAAATTTATTAAAATTTTATTTTTTCAGGAGCAATAAATTTCCCAAAGCATTATGTCTCGGCCACCAGCAAGTAGTAACAGAACTACTACTAAAGGTAAACCTATAGCTAATATCTAAATGCATATATGTGTGCAGTGCATATAAGAACAATATTTTCCAGCAAACCTATATAGCTTGATTACAGTGAATGATAAAGTTTCAAAAATGGGTTAGGTATAAAGTTCCTAATCATGAGCTCACAGGGTGTGCTAGGGGTGCTTCAGTATCCTCCCATTACAAATTGTGCAAGCACTCCTTTTTACTTAACAACTGCCTCTTATTCCAACAATTTTCAGTTTCTCTCACTCTGTCTTTTTTAAGTCATTATTTTTTTTTTATTTATTTATTTTACGGATTTATAAATCTGAGATCAGATATTTTTAGGGTTTCTGATGAGACCCAGTTCCAAATGACCGCATGTGCAAGGCTTCAATAAAGGAATCTGTCGTGAACTCTATTGCTGAAGGATACAGAGATGCTAGTTTTGTAGCGAGTTTGGCAAAACAGTGTCAATATTCCATTGGCGTCTGTGCTAGCATGTTCATAGTTTTCAATTTTCTTTATTTTAAGTATTTTTTACAAATTAAGACCATGGCTATATTATGCAGAAATTGGTGGACAAAATATACTGAATTAATTACAACAAATAGTTTATTGTTCCACAAGTAAACTATTTGCTGTTTTTAAACTATACATGCTTCGTATGAGCAACCCCAATTGTGTAAGCCTGACCCTGTCTATGCTCCTTGTATGTTAATATTTCTATTGCAATGAAAAATAGACTGTGAGATGGGGTGTGGGGATAATGTAGACAGCTTGATAAGCTCAATAACATGCCAGAAAAATAATTTTTTAGGTACACATTTTAAACTATTGTGTATTTTAGTTTGACGATTCTATCTTTTGAACAAAAATGGCTTCATGCACAATTAACTTGAGTGAAAGTGGTGCTCATAATTATTAGATTTAATTGTGGTAAAGGCTGTAGTATTTTCCTTATGGATTGAGGCTTATCTCATGCTATTTTTAGTGATTTATGAAATGGATTTGTGAATTAAAATTAGTCTGAAAATGAATTTTTGGGGAGAATTTATAAGTATTTATAGTACTTCCTTATTATAGTGGCCCCCGCAATTACGATTACGCCAAGGTTTATCCCATTCCACAGAATTTCAGAAATTTTTTATTTTTTTGGTTGCTTGATTATTTTTTATTCTTTTTAACACTTTACAACATAGTTGAAAAGTGTTTATAACTTTGTTCATTCTGTCTACCTGTCTGTCTGTTAACACGATAACTGCCTTAAAAATGACTTTATCAAAATAAAATTTTAGTATGTTGTTCAGACGGTCTGTGGGACCTATGGGAATATAAATTAATAATATCACCCAATTAGTTTTGGATTGAACCCGGGTTGAAGAAATGAAATACATTGAACCCTATTAATTTTTCAAACATTTTTTAAACAAATTTAAAATTCACAAATTGCTTCGAAAGTTTTATGAAATATTCAAATTATCCCATAAGATATGTAAAAAAAATTTCAGCAAAATGTATTCAGTAGTTTTTAAATAAAAATTAAAATAATAATTACACTCTTTATATGAAGAGATCATTTGACCCACTTTAAAATAAAATATGGCATCCATTTTGTGTCAAAGTTGTGATTTTAAAAATTATTTTTAATTTATATTTAGTGTCGTATCTGTCTTTAAACTGCTTTATTTTTGCTTAATTTTTGGTAATCTTCCCCTGGCAGCTATACAAGCTGACATTCAGTGCGGCATAAAGTTTATTAAGTTGCTTATGTCCCTCTGCGAAAGATTCTGCCACAAATCTTGCAGCTGTTCAGCAAATTCAGTGGCATTTTGAGAAGGCTGCAATTGTCGTCTCAGCATGTGGCAGACATGTTCTATTGATGATAGGTCTGGGGACCTAGATAGCCAAGGGAGGGTATTAAATGCTCGAAGACATTGAGAAAGTCGTGCATTGTGTGGTCAAGCCTTGTCTTGTTGGTAAATGAAACCCTGGGTGGCTTGAAAGAATAGGCAGAATATCATCGCCATACAAGCGAGTCATCAGATTGGCTTGCAGCACAACTAGAGATCAGCTGTCCCATGAGATGGCTCCCCAGACTGTCACACTATGTGTGATGGTCTTGTGCTGATTGGCAACTAAATGCAAGATCGGAACACTGGCCAGTCCTCCTCCACACACATATGCGGCGGTCATCAGCACTGAGAGAGAAGTGGCATTCGTGTCAAAAGACAACATGCCTCCAGTTGGACACTGCACAGACTGACTGAGTTCAGCACCAATCCAGACGGCTCTGTCTATGTTGAGGGCTCTGTAATAGGTACCTTGATGGATATCATTTAATCTCACATTCTGCCAGTTATCTCCAAATAGTATCTTTTGATACAGGATGCATTGAGGATGACAAATGCCTTCTAATGGCTAATAGTAACACCATTGGTGTGGACATGGCCACTCTCCTAACTTCATGACTCTCACTTGTCTATCTGCGGCGTCCTGAGCCTTTGTGACGGTTATATGTGCTTTCTCTGTTCCACTGTATCAGTTGAATCAACTAGCTTCCCTTAGACCTATGATGTGATTAGAGACTTCCCTTAGACCTATCTCTCTTTAAATCCAACAATTGTTTGTAGCACCATTGAGCATGTCTCAAAGGCATCTTTGTACACAACTTTACTCTATTTATACACAACATACAGTTTAAACTCTAGGTCCAGAAATTTGTAATCTGAGCCTCTGCTATTGGTGCAACATGTTTAAAAGCAAGAATGGTTTATTTCTTGGCCGATAATTGAAGATGATTAATATAATTAGATGCCTGACCTTAAAATATAGTTTCGACAAGATTCTCGAGACTGTTTTAGCACTGCATGTTCATTTTATGTCTGCAAGGAATTACTTGGTCAACCGGCAGAGGGAAGCTGGATAGGTCGCTAAAGACAACATGCCTCTAATTGGACACTGTACAAGCTGGCCGAGCTCAGCTCCAATCTAGACAGCTATGCCTATGTTGAGGGGTCAGTGGTAGGTGCCTTAATCCCATGGCATCTTTTGCCAGTCGTCTTAAAATACTAACCCTTGATATAAGATGCATGGAGGATGTCGAATGGCTGATAGCAACATCATTGGGATGGGTGTGGTTCTTCTTCTGACTGCACAATCCTCTTGAGAGAAGTTATCTGTCTGGAGCATCCTGAGACTCTGCGATGGTTACTGTGTCTTCTCTGATCCACTGTTGGTGACACTGAACAACTAACATATCTGACCAAGATGGCGACTAATATCTCTTTTGGATCAAACAGCTTCTGCGTATGATGTGACCTCTCTTTAAATCTGGCAATCATTCATAGTGCCATTGAGTACATCTCAAAGGCATCTTTGTACACAATTTTTAATATCAAAGCAGAAAATCCATTTCCAATTGCACGTGAGTGAGAATGTCAGTTGTTTTAAATGCTGTACGGTGCTTCATTTCTCATGCGCATTGTATAAGCCCTAGCATCATTGGTGTTGGCAGTTTGATCATTTGCATAACTCTTAAAATGACATTTGCATGCCTAGTTTTGTGGCTGTAGCTCAATTTTTTATGGATATATATAATTTTGTAACAGAGTGTAGTTAAGTCAGTGTGTTTCTCCAGAGATCCATATTTTAAATTCTTAATATTTCTTTATCATTTTTAGATATGTATTGGTTTGCTCATGGTGGAATAGAGTCCAGTAATGATAAGTGCCTCAATCAGCGAAGTATTACACCAGGAGAGTGTGAAGAAGAAAGTAGTGACTCTAGTTCTCCAACTCTAAGATCATTAACTGATCGAAGAGGCCTTCCAGATGATATGAAGCCTCCTAATAGCTTAAATTCAGGTAGAATGATTATTTTTTAAATTGAATGTAAATTAATAATTTGAATTTTGATAAAGAGTGTATGATCATAGAATTCTGTTAATTCGTCCCCTCAAATGTTACTGAAAATCGCAGGCAAATGTAAGGGGTGCTTGCCGGGAATTTTCTGCTGAAAGAATTTCCTCGATAGGTTCCTCTCAAAGGCGATGATAAAACACAAAATATGTATAGGAAGAAGTTTACTTGGAATTTTTAAACCTCACAAATTTTAACGGATTACAGAAAGGAAACTAAAGATAGAAAAATAATTTACACAACATGCATTACTCTCATAAAATGTATTGTTACATATTATTGTAGTAAATAAATTACGAGGAATGATGATGAAGTGTGGTTTATACCCAAAGAAAGAACAACTTAAAGAATGTGAGTTCATATAGTAAAAGTTGGCTCTGTGGGCCACTAAGAAGCACCACAGTCGCATGAAGCAAACACAGCAAAAGTTGGTACTGTTGGCTACTGAGAGGCTCCACACAGTCGCATGGTGGCTTCACAGCAGCAAGCGCAAGTGGTAATGTGGTTTGCGGAAACAAAATCACCCATTACAGTGCAAAGAAATTATCGAAGAGTGTATGGAGAAGATCCATTTGTTGTGAAAACTATTAACCCTTTCACGACAGGGCATTGCTGTCTGGGACGCTCACTCAAGACGAAGCGAGATCGAAATATACTGATCACAGAGAACGGAGCTTTTTGCATAGCTAAGCCTAACTTATGAAAAGGAAAATCGAATAAAATAACTTTAAATTGTTTCATTTTTTTGCTTACTCTGATTTTACATAACATAAATATTTTTACTGTTCCAAATATCAAAACCTGCTCCAAAATGACAATTTAGATTAGACAAGAAGTACCTAAAGCTGGCTTTAGATATTTATATGACTGTTATTTGGAAAAATATCCATTTTCAAGCAATTAAAATGTATAATTTATGTCAAATATAATTATAATGTATGTAACTGTTCTTTCTAAAATCTCTTGATTTATATTGATCCTTAGCAGTTTGTATTAAAATATGACAGCTCGTAATGTTTCTTATGTTTGCTTTATCTTTATTTATTCTAAATTCTGTACTATTGATCCTTAGCAGTTTGTATTAAAATATGATTACTCGAAATGTTTCTTATATTTGTTTTGTTTTTATTTATTCTAAATTCTGTACTATTGGTCCTTAGTAGTTTGTATTAAAATATGATAGCTCGTAATGTTTCATATGTTTGCTTTATTTTTATTTATTCTATATTTCTGTACATTGCAGTTGTTGACAGTGGCAATTCATCGGGTCCATCATCACTTGAGATAAATGACCGGAGTCGTAATTCTGACAAACGTCTTGCTGTAGAAGAAAGAAGAAAACAGCTCTTGGAAGCAGAGCAGGTGCGTGGTTTGATTTTTATCTTTACTATGTATTAAAACTAGTGTGACTGTGTATGTACACTGCTGGACAATTGCTAAGGACTGATCACAAATTGCAATGTAGCACAACATTAAGCGGGGGTGGAGGTCTAGCAGGATAAAATATTGTTGCCACACTGTTCGGACATTAGAATAAAGATTATTTATTGTTCTGGAAAATACAGAAGGTTTTGAAACATCTAAAAGGAAAATAGTGTTCATTTGATTCTGTGTACGGAGAAATGGGAAAATACATATGAAAGACAGCATGCACCTTTGAGAATGGTGTAAGTATGGGATATGTCCACCGTCATACTTGTCTCATGTGTCATACTTGCTTTGCACAACATTATCCAGCAGCTATTGAAATTATCTCACTCCTCTGTCAGTGCATGGATGAGGGTGTCCTTGTTTGTTGGAGGATATTTTCGACCACCAAGTCATCTCCCCAAAGCATCCCAAATATTTTCAATGGGGTTTAGATCTGGAGAACGTGCTGGCCATATGAAGCATTGAATACCCTTGCTGACTAGACAACCCTAAACAGCGAATGTTCGATGACATGGTGCGTTGTCGTCCATGAAAACAAATTTATTACTGACAGCACCACAGAAAAGGCGAACATGAAGCAGTAGAACCTCATCAATGTATCGTGAGACCGGTCATAGTCCCAGTTGCAACCACATGTAGGGGCATGCGGCCATTGATCATGATGCCGGTCCATACCATAATACTGCATGTTGGATATTGGTCCCTTTCCTGGATATTTTCTGGATGATAAGCAGTACCACTCTCACGCCAGATCAGTTGGTGTCTACAATCCGATGACAGACTTCTCTCATCTGACAATAGTACGCAAGCCAGTCCTGTTCGGTCCAATTGCGATGCTCACAACACCATTGCAAACGGGCTGTATGGTGCAGTCGACAATGGGACACACACAACAGGTCTGCGGGCGTATAGTACACTCAAACCTATTTTTGTGCGGTGGATAGGGACCGCATGAAAGAAAACTCATAAAAAAAATCACACAAAACTTCACGAGTAGCTATAAAAAATAGTTTTCGCAACACAATTAAAAAGTAATTTTTTTATGTGGTGAATAGGGATCGCATAAAAAAAGTCTCACGTAGAAAATAACTCAAAACCTTACGAAATAACTAGGAATTGCTTTTTTAAATGAAACCAAGACACGAGGCTTGACAGCTACTGAGAATCTCACCACACCTTTTGGAATCTGATTTAGAAAATACACATGCGAACATTTTTAAATATTTTATTTACATATGTACTTATTTTACACATACAAAACTTTTCAAAACGTATAACCATTATCCTTCGTAGTCTGACAATACGCGAACTTTCTTGTGGTAAACTGGTTCAAAATCGCTTTCGTCACTTGAAGATACTACCTCACACTCGTTTAAAGTTGACTTTTTTTCAGTTACCATGTAGTCGGTGATCAGTTTTTGCGACGACTGTTGTTTCACTAGACTAGACGCTTGTATATGTCTCGGTAGCCAGATATACAAGATTGAAGCTCTTTTTAGAATTTTGAAGTTCTTTCAGTATTGGCATCGATTGCAAGAAAATGACATTCTAATTTATGGCAAAGTTGGAGTCCTGCATAGATTTTATCTGCTGTCATGTTCCAATCTGATTGAAATTTTCATATACTGCACAAAAAAAAATCGCACAAATAAAATCTCACAAATAAAAAATCGTACAAAAAAAGACCGCACAAAAACAGGTTTGACTGTACTCCTTCTCCCAAACGTTGGGCTACAGTTTTTCAGGAGATCCGCTGTCCTGTGGTAGCAAGAAACTGATTTGTCACCTGCTGAACTGTGGTACGCCTGTCCCTTTTTGCCGATAGGACAATGTACCTGTCTCCTGCAGGCGTCGTACTTCTAACACGATCTCCCTCGTGATGTTTGCTACACATTCCACTTGTTTTAAATGCTTGCCACAGCCGTGAAACAACGTTGTGGGTGATGTCAAACACCCTAGCAACATATGTTATTTTTTGCCCTTCTTTGATCTTTCCAATAATGACCACACATAAAATCATCTAAGTGATATCGGGAAGACATACCAAAAATTTCCAGTTCGTCAATTAAATCTTTTCCGTAAAACTTTCACTTGAAACAACAACTGTTCACACGCATCAAATCCATTAAATCTCTTATCAGCGCTATCACGTGACGAACAGGCATGGAAATGAAAAATTTGTGTACGCACACCTCTTCTTACTGTATCCCGCACGTATTCCAATTTTCTACATTTTGCTTCCTTTCATTTTGTGGTTGTTATGGGTGATAGTGTCATCTGTCCTTTGCAATTGTCCAGCAGTGTATATCTAGAGTTTTTCTTAGCTAATTTGCATTCCCAAAAATCATTGTTGGTGTCTAATATAAAAGTATTTTTTTCTATAACATTGTCATGTTTTTTCTATAGCATATAGGATTTTTAAGTATTCAAATATTCCTAAAAATGAATAAAATTTTAATTATTTTCAAAAACTATTGAAAATCAGGCCAAAAGTGAGATTAAAAATTTATAGCAATGAATAAGTTTCATTTTAGTAAATTCATTGTTTTAACACACAAAATAACATTTAAATTAAAATACAGGGATGTATCTAGAGAAATGTGAGTGGTGGTTGATTTTCGAGAACAATTATAATTGCGAATATAAAATTTCGAAACGAGTTTCGCGTTAATTTGCACACACAAACAGTATTAGTATTGTATACTTTTATATTAAAGAAAAACATTTGAAAATATTGAATATAACTTTTTTTAAATGTAATTATAATATGTATATTTTTTTGGATGAGTGGTGGTCGGCAATTGAGTGGTGGTCGGAAATTCTGAGTGGTGGAAACCCCGACCACCGCCGACCTCTGTAGATACATCCCTGAAAATAGATTCTAAATTAGCCATTTATGATGTGAATAAAATCTATAGTTGATCTATTGTTGAAATCTATAGTATGTCTTGCTGAAATTTAAGTATTAAAGGAAAATGTTAACACTTTGGATATTTATATCTCAGAACCTAATAGATAAAAAAGTTTTTACTTGTTTAGGTTACCATTTATGAATATACAAATATATATATATATATATATATATATTTTTTTTTTTTATTTTTTTTTAAATTAAAATATAAATTTTTATTCAAGTGAGATTTTGCTTCACTTTATTTACTTTCACTCGAAATATCTTTTAAACTACAAAAGACAGGCATAAACAGTAAGGGACAAAATTGTTTAATAGGAAGTCCAGTTTCTAAGATATTCAGTATAATGAGTTTTTAAAACTCATACTCAGTTTTTAAGTGCCTTCTTAATACATAGGAGTCCTTATTCTTACTATGTAAAAGGATCTAGCACAAAATTTCAAATCTGCAGAGAAAGGGCCCTTTCCTGATTTAAAAGAATGCATTTTGTAAAAAGATATATTTATAGTTACGATCTTGAGTGCAATGAACTGTCTAAAATAAATATTTTGTAAGAGTTATTAACAAAAGCTCCTATATACAAAGTGAAAGGCTTAAATTTGTTACTAGTTTTATATAGTTCTGAGCATAGCATTCTTAACACCAACTCAAATATGATTGTACACAAAGTTTTATCTGACATAGTAAAATTCAGCTAATTTGGACAAGTTACCAGGCTATCAGTAAAACTCAACTAATTTGAACAAGTTACCAGGCTGTCAGTAAAACTCAGCTAATTTTGGACAAGTTACCAGGCTATCAGTAAAACTCAACTAATTTAGACAAGTTACCAGGCTGTCAGTAAAACTCAACTAATTTGGACACGTTACCAGGCTGTCAGTAAAACTCAACAAATTTGGACAAGTTATCAGGCTGTCTTGCACATTAATTTTTTAATATTAAACATGTAGCAAGATACCCTGCTTCGCTTCAGCTTCGGGTCATGAGAGATAGCCTAGTTAATTACACTGGTGTACAAAATTATCTTTACATGCACAAAAACACTGATTTTTCAATAACTATTCTATATAATTGAATGAATTTTTTGGTAGTGATACATAGCATCATAAAACATAGATACAAACTGAGAAATCGAATATGAGTGCATACTATACAAAGCTAATGAAACAATTTACTACTTCCATCAATGTCTGCCTAGCCTCTAAATGACTGACAGCTCGCCACCTCAAAGATTCTTTCCAAATGATACTTCGAAATGATAAAAAACTGCTTTAAGTCGATAAACGCCAAAATCAAATCCGAAGTTTGCAGGGAAACATACTTTATGCACAGCGCCATTTATTTATATGTAATGTAAAGGTAATTTTTGGTACCAGTATATATCTGGACAACCCCTGGGCTTAGAGACTAAATGCATGGATCATCTGATTACAGCAGTAATCTAGAGATAGAATAATACTAAATTTGAATAAATTCAGACAAAAACTGAATCTGTATATGGAAGATACAAACATAGGCGGCACCACTAGGGGTGCTTCAGCACCCCCATTACAAATTGCGCAAACACTCCATTTTACTTAACAACTGCCCTTTATTTCCACAATTTTTAGTTTCTCCCTCTCTTTTTTTTTTTAAAAAGTCTATTTTATTTTATTATTATTTTTTTTTTTATGGATTTATAAATCTGATATCAGATATTTTTTGGGTTTCTGGCTAGACCCAGTCCCAAATGACTGCACATACACAAGGCTTCAATAAAGATTCATTGTCAATATTCCATTGGTGTCTGTGCTAGTGTGAAAGCCCCAGGCCGTCCGACTCGTCCAGAGGACTTAGAGTATCTATACTATATTATAGTCTGTGCTAGTGTGTTCATAGTTTTCAAATTTCTTTTTATTTAGTATTTTTTATAAATTAAGACCATGGCTATATCATGCAGAAATCAGTAGACAAAATATAATGAATTAAAGTTCCACAAGTTAACTATTTGTTGTTTTTAAACTATACATGCTTTGCATGAAATAACTCATTTATTCACTAATTTCTATGCATAGCACCTCCAATTTTCAAATGTTCTATGCATAGCATCCCCAATTTTTTCAAATATTCTATGCATAGGACTACCCAATTGTGAAAGCCTTGCACCGCCTATGCAAACAAACACATCAAACGATGACCTACTGGTATGTTTTTTCATAATTGTGTAGTTCTTTATTTTCTACTTCAATTTTTCATGTTGCTCATTAAAATTATATTAATTTTTATATAGGAACGAAATGATGCTGTTCTTCGCAAGCACCTAGAAAGAGAGGCTGCTTTAGAGGCCCGAAGAAATGCTCAGCGAAGTAACATATCCTTTGCCTTTGGTAGTTCAGTTCCTAGAAATGTTGAGTCCTTGCAAAGTGGTGATGGTGAGAAGATCAGCAGGCATTCTAATGCAAGTGGTTTATTACAAAAAGGTAATTTCAATCTCTTTATCCTTATGGTCAGGGCCTGATCAAGGCAAAGTGGGGCCCAGGGCATGGTGTTAATTTGAGGTCCCCATACTGTCACTGCATATGAAACAAATGCAAAACATTAACATATAACAAATTTGGGGGCGCAGGATCATAAATAGCTCTGAAGGTCCTTTTTACATGTAGAAAACTTCAATACTTTTAACTTCAAAGGAATATATATGTATAATATTTATAACTATTAAAATATTTGTAATTTAAAATAACAATAATTATTACCGGTTTTAAATTAATTAAAAAGTTATTTCTACTTTCATTTTTTATCACATAAAATTTAGGGGCCCAGGGCCGTGGCCCCAGAAACCCGTACATTAATCAGGCCCTTCTTATAATAATATGTATTTTTAATGGCCCTTAGAAACTCCATAGTTATTAATTCTTATAGCCCTTAAATTTTGCGTTTTTAGAGGGACTGTAAGTTTTTATCAAAATTACTTCATTTTAAGGTATTCAAAGAAATATATTTTTACTTTTAGAATTTTTTTTATATAAAAAGCATTATCTCTTTTTTTTTTGTTTTTTTTTACCACAATACTTCATGACAGGCAAATAACCATAATGTTTTCAGCAATATTATTCATGAACAGTCCCTTACAATATAGTTCTCCAACTGATACATACACTTTTTCATTTATTATTTTTGCAGCTATTTGATAGTATATTTTATTGTAAAATTGTATTTTATTTAATGAATGAATAATTTTGAAGTTGTCTAAATTTTATTCTGACTTTGTTTCTTTCCATTACATATATAATCAACCCTGAGCTATGCTATTGTACAAATGATCAATCACATCATAAGGAGTACGAAATGTAACAAACAATGCATAAAATATGTAATATGAGTGATAGTGAAAACTTTATTTTTGTTGGAAACTGGAAGTTTTAAACAGGGATAGCATACCCCCAAACTTAAAAAATAGTCTCAAAATTGTGCAATTTTGTAAATATTAGGATTTTACATATGTTGATGTCAAACTTCACAATTGGAGGAGAGTTGCTTTGAATGTCTGCCTAGTATGGCAGGAAGATCGAGAGACGGCCATGGTCCACTCTGGGCTCAAATACTGTGAAATGTAAAATCTATATCTGGAAGCAGGTCGTTCTGAATAGCTCAGCCGAGCAGAAAGTTTTTTTGAGCCAGACAGAAAGTTTTTTTTTTTGCCAAAGTTCACTCTGGACTGTATGCCAAAGATACTGAAATAGGCAGTCATAAATAAAAAATTGTGAAAGCTTTAATTCATGTCAACAGGAAAATAATATGATAATGGTTTTAAGAACCAGCAAGAGAGAACCACTTTTATGAATTACTATTGCCTGATATGTGATTTGAATTTTTGTTGGGAAATGCAAAAATGGTCACATGCCATATCACCGTTTTGGAAACTACACTTGAAAAATTTTTAAATCATCATTTTTTTTAAAGTTATTTGTTAGGCGATGTTTGCTTTGATTTTCATGCAATTTTCACATATTTTTGACTCTGCAATGGACTCACTTGACCTATTCACGTTGAACTTGAACCTAATTTTGCTGCGGTGTTTGAACCCTTGCAACGGGTGCAGAACTTGCTTAAATACTGATTGCTGCAAAAACTGGTTTGCTATATATTCAGTGATTGTTAGGAAGCACATCCTACTAGTGTTGCTACCATTTTGGAACAAAAGAAAGTAATTTTGAAATATTTCATATTTTTGCATATTTTTGTTACATCTAACACCTTATGACATGATTATTTGGACACTATATTAAATTCCATCTAAATTTTTGAGTTGTCTTTTATCAGATCATTATTTTTCTCTTGATTTTTGTCATGCATTACAATACAAAAATAACCAGTTGAAAACTTCTTGCAGAAGAAAACCACGAAACACTGCACTTCAGGCGATCTGTATCTCCTTTTTACTCTAGCGGACACAGACTCGAGGTTGATGGCATTAGCCCTTGGCCCCAGTCACCCCAATCAAATGTTAATGAGCGAAAGACTTTTTCACCACCTTGCTGGCTTGTTGGCTCGGGTGCGCTTATTGGTGAGTAGGGAACTGGTACAAACTGGCATGGAAATCTGTTTTGGAGCTTCAGCTTTTCCTACATCTTGCATTACTAACAATTCATCCTGTATCGCATGAATGTGGTTGTTTCTTCTCTTTTCTATTAACATACCCTGGTCCTTGCAAAAAAATCTTATAAAATCATTCTTTATTTTTGAAAAACAAAAAAATATATAAAGTGTGAAGGAAATATTCTTTCTTATTCTTAGCATCTCATTATTTTGTATTAAATATAAAGATCCATGATTTTAATGTATCGGAGCTTAGAGACAAAATATCGACTAATTTTTGCTAGATCTTTATTGGTTTTTTTTTTTAATTCCTCTACATAAGCACAACTTTCATATTTTACATTTGTCTTATTAATGCTCAAAGCGAAAGAAATATATATCAAGTGTGAAGGAAATATTATCTCTTATTCTTCACATCTAAGTATTTTGTATTAAATATACAGATTATGATTTTAATTTATTACAGTTTAGAGACAAAATATTGACCAATTTTTGCTTGATCTTTATTGATTTCTATTTAATTCATCTACATAAGCACAATTTTCATATTTTACATTTGTCTTATTAATGCTCAAAGTGAAAAATTTGGTGACAAAAGCGAAAAAGTGGGGTGTATGGTATAGCTAAAATTGTATGGTAGCTACTAGCAGCAATAACTTTCAAATTTCATTATTATTATTATTATTATTATTATTTTTTTTTACTGGTAGCTAATATGGCTTGTAGCTTATACGTTGACTAAATTTTCCGATTGCCTCAGTGCTTTGAAAAGGTAGGCAAACTATTAGAATTTATCTAATTAAGTTAAATATCTTTAAATATAGAACAAAAGTGAACATTTGATAATTTATTCTTGTTTTAAATATATATCCAAATAAGTTTTTTGTTTGTGGCAAATGAAATATAATATTTAAAAGCATCGCATTCTTTTTAACACTTTACAACATAGTTGAAAAGTGTTTATGACTTTGTTCATTCTGTCTGTCTGTCTGTCAGCACGATAACTGCTATAAAAATGGCTTTATCAAAATGAAATTTTAGTATGTTGTTCAGACGGTTTGTGGGACCTATGGGAATATAAATTAATAATTAGTTTTGGATTGAACCCGGGTTGAAAATTGAAATACACTGAACCTTATGGGACCTAATTTTTCAAACATTTCTTAAGCGAATTTAAAATTCACAAATTGCTTCGAAAATTTTAAGAAAAATTAAAATATCCCATAAAATATATAAAAAAATTTCAGCAGAATATATTTAGTAGTTTTTTAAATAAAAATTAAAATAATTACACTAGTTATATGAAGAGATCACGTGACCCACTTCAAAATAAAATATGGCATCCATCTTGTGTCAAAATCGTGATTTTTAAAGTTCTTCTTAATTCATATTTAGTGTTGTATCCATCCTAAAACCACTTTATTTTTGCATAAATTCTATGCATCTACATTCTGAAACAGCGAAATTAGAATATATTTGAGTTTAAATGATCATCAAACTTTGCTGATTTTTACAGTGAAGCCTAATTTTCACTTATTGAAAGTTGAAAAATCACTGGGAATCAGCTTTTATGCACAGCAGATATACCGAAATAATAAATTATCAAAGTAAGAACACTTATGGAAAGTGTAAACACCAAAAGATGTAGGATGAGTTGTATAAGAATTGCTGCATTTCTTTAACGCAAAATTATTTAGCCCTGGAGTCTGCATAGCTGATATGAATGAAACACTCATTGATTTTACATAGAGAAGCAGACTATTTTTTTGATGAAGTTTTAAGCATAGAGTTAAATTACTTGTTCCTCCATGGTTTTAAGTTTTTAAATAAAGTAAATTATTGTAGTATTGTGATGAATGAAAGGAATGGAAAAAAGTTTATGAATGAAATACTGCTTTTATATAGAGAGCCAGGCAATTTATATTTCGATGACGTCATTTGAATAAAGTTCATTTGTTATCGATGAAGTTTTCAAATATAATAAATTATTATAGTATTGTGATAATTTTAAAAATATTATCGCTGAATGTATCGCATTTTAAAGATGTTTAAACCAGGCAATTTATATTTCAATGCCGTCATTTGAATGAAGTTCATTTTTTTCAATGAAGGTTTAAGTTTTCAAATGTAATAAATTATTGTATTGTGATATTTTTAAAAATATTACCGAGGAATGTATTACATTTTAGAGATGTTTAAATAAAATTGCATTGCAGTTGGAAAGTGTTTCATAATCCATGCTTTCTGCAAGATTGATCTTTCTTGTTTATTGATTATTTTAATTACTCTTGTAACAATAACATGCTCAAAATGGTTAGTAATGGGCTACTAACACATCACATATATACACTACATGTTCTTTCAACATTTTGTGTGTAAATGTCATTTTTTATATTGTTTGACTTGTGGTTTCAGATTCTAACATTCAGATTCAACAGAACAGTTGACTTGCTGAAATTTCGTACATTATGTTCTGAAACATTGGTATTGTGTGTGTGTGTCCAGAGCAGATCATATTTAATTTTGAGAAAATCGTTTGCTGCTAAGCATTTAAGGAGATTTTTATGAAACTTATCACTCGAAATAATTCTAAAATGAATGAAATTTTCTAGATTATTCAGTTGTTACAAGCTGATACCTTACACCTTTCTGATAGGTCGGACGGTCTGGGTCGAAGAGGAAGAAGAAGAAGCTGTGTATTAGTCACGGCTTTTTTTTTTTATAAGAACTTTTCTCAATGGTTCTTGAGTTATGTTTCATGTCTTGGACATGCACACATTATTTTAAAAGCATTTTAAATGTGTTCAGGAGGTCTTAAAACATGCTTTTCCATGAATACCCAATTTGAAAAATTTGGGGGAAACAATACTTTATTTAGTAATATAAGGAAGTAAATAGCATTTTTAGAAAATATTTCACATATCCCATTTATCTCATTTGATTCACATTTTTTTCGTATTTAACTGCATTTTAAGTTCATGAGTCAAGCAGACTCATAAAACTTTATTTTCTGGCCATTTCTAACATTGTCTTGCCTTACTAACATTCTAACAGTGTTTTCTTTCATGTCTAGTGTTTGAAAATTGTTCTTTCTTCTACACATTTGTGGTTAGTCCATTTGTAAAAATATATCCCTAATGCAAAAAAAAAAAAAACTCTGTAGATTCTACTGTGTCTGTGCCAGTTTAGAAGACTTCTGCAAGTTCTATTGCTTCATATTTTGCAGTAATTTATGAATAACACACAAAAAGCAATTTTGTTTGAAATGATAATTTGAATGAAAATTTGGGTTTCTAATTTTAATAAGAATATTAAAACTTGTGTTATATGTGTATTTTGTAATCAGTGTATGGTTTTCAAGTTTCTTGCAACTTTAAATATATAAAACTATTTTTAGATTTCTTGCAACCTTAAAACTATTTTTTAAATATAATGTGAACATTAATTATTTGCATAAAATAGTTATTTTAAAAGTTAAACCAATGCTTTTGAGATACTAATTGCTTTTTTCCCCACAATTGACAGTTCTTAACATGCTTTTTTGATCACATTTTATGTGCTATAATTCTATGACATTTAATTGGAGACAATAATAAAACAATTATTTGTTGTAATATATTGAAAAACATCTTTTGTTTTTTGTTGGAGAAAAAAAATCAATTTCAAGTTAAACCATTACCTTAGAAATACTAATGCTTTTATCCTCACACAATTGACAGTTTTAACATGTTTTTCTGATCACATTTTGTGTGCTATAATTCTATGCCATTTAATTGAAGATAATAATAAAATAATTATTTGTAATACATTGAAAAGTATCTTTCATTTTTTATTGGAAAGAAAAATTCATTTTCAAGATTCAGACTGTGTTTTAACATTTGTCACTTTGTATCTGTGTCTTTCAAGGAAAACTATTTCAAACATAAATTTATGGGGTTTTTTTGGTAAGTGACGTTAGTAATAACCTGAACTGAGTAAGGATAAATTTTGTAATGTATAACCAGGCTCGAAGACTTCTGTTACGGTGGCATGACCTGGTTTAATACAATGTTTATTCAAATGCATTTCACTTTATTAATCATCTTTACATAACTATACAGCTGGATGCATGCAGTGTTTGAAGAATTTTAATTTCATTTAAAATTTTCAAACATTTAGTGCATCTGGCTCAGCTCAATCTAAATTTTTCAACACCAAGTTTGGTTTTGTTGGTCTAAACCATCCAAGAGAAATGCTGTTCAACCTGACCCTTGGACTAGGTCCAAGTGTATGCAAACCTCTAAGTGACAAATATGACACAGAGTTCTGGTATATGTAAATCCATTTTAAGAATGTTCAAAAATTACCCGAGGACTGGTAAAAGTATTTAGCTGGTAAATGTGGCAGGTATTTATTAAAGAAGCAATGTTTAATTTATAAAAAAAAATTCGTATCTCAGTTTGGAATAGACAAACTTAATGTGGCTTAAAGATGACAGCATTGATAGCTATACTGAAATCAAAAATTTTTCTTGAGATTCCTTCATGCCTTTGTAAATAGAAGTCTTTTGAAATATCTGTCAGCATTTATAGAATAGAATTTTATATAACATTGATTTTATTCATAGTTACCACACGATTACGAATAAAATGCACTTGATTTCAACTTCATTTATTGTTTAATGAAAGAATGAATATTAATTATATAAGACATTTTATAATGTTTGCTTAGTCTAAAATGAATGGAGGAAGTATTTTAGACGTTAATATGGATTTTATAAGCATATTTTCTCTAGTAAATTGAAAATTTTGCAAAATATTTTTAAAGTGTTCAATTTTGTTGAGAATGAGTTAGGTTGTATTTATTGTTTTAAATTAGTTAGTTTTTATAATTCATAATAGTTTTTAATAATGTTTGCTATTTTCAATTGTATTTCTTCTTAATAATGTATGTGTCAAAATTCATGGCAAACATGAATTTTGGTTCTGTTATGTGCAGTTAAATATAAGAGAAAATTCAACTTTTGTCTAAATGTCTTTTATATTTTCAAGCAAGTAAGTGCTGATAAGCTGTTTTGTAAATAGCATCAGTTTGATCAGTGGTTGATTTTCATTGTGAACAGATAATTTTGAATCTCACCAAGTAGTAGTGTATTTGTCTCTTACTCTGTTGTTCTTCATAACTTAAAGCAGTATTTTGCAAAGAGCAGTTTGTAGCCCACTATTGAGTCATGACTCTTGAAAGAATGAAATTATAATAGGTCAAAGCCAAATTAAATATTTCTTAAATGCCACACATATGAAAATAGCAGTTTTTAATAGACTTTTATGTGGGAATATTCATCTAAAATTAACATAATTCGATAATTCAGCTAAAATAAAGAGGCAGATTTGTTATATCATCTTAGGAAAATTTACCTGAATAATTTTTATTTAGGAGATGGTGTATGATTCCCGTTAAAGATGCTCCTAAAAATAGGCATCTTTCTGAATCTGATGCGAGATGAATTTTTAGTTTGAAAAGCAGGTGTACTTATACCATTGGTATTGTAGTGGGAAGGGCTATTTTTATATACTAATTTTGGTAATGGGTAATTCATACATCTGCAATTAATGTATTATGTCTAATTTATATAATTATTACCTTTTATTTCTTAGGAGAAGATATAATGTCAAAAAGTATGACAGCAGCTGTTCCAGCCCCACGAGGCCGCCGTAAAAATGACTTAATGCCCACTGTTCCTCATGAACGGGTAGTTACTCCAAAATCTTCTTCCTCTTCCACAAGAAAACGTTCTGTCAGTATGACTCGCCTAGATCAACTTTCACAGCCTAGGAGGCATTATGTAGAAGCTACTAAAGCCAGCAGCACTGTCAGCAGTGGTGCTTCAAGTAAGTTATTGAAAGAAATAATCATGTTTACATATTAGTTCTTATGCACTTGACATGTTTAAGAACCTGAAGAGCATAAACTTTATTAGTAACAGCATAAGCAGTTGATTAAATAAACTGGTTTTGGAAGCTAAAAAGGCCTTCTTAAGGGTGAGTAGGCAGGAACCAATTACACTATCATAGACAAGATGATGTCTGTGAATAGTTGTATGATATGATCCAGGAAGGGAATTGTTGATAAATGAAAAATGGAAAAAATGAGTAGTTCTATGAAATCATTTTTTTTTTATGCATTGATAGTTTTATAATTAACTGTGTTGGAAGTTTTTAATGACGTTTTTGGTAGCTTGTTTCCTTTATTTTTGTTATATTTTACATAATTTTATAATGTTTAATCACAGGTAATTTTTGTGCTTACTTTTTAAAGTTAGTTGATGTTACTCGTGTCACTTCTAAAACTTGTTGTTGTTTTATTTATTTTATCATAAGTCACTTAAGTTTAGTTTTACTCACAAAGAAAGTTTTTATATCTTTTTATTGTTCTTTTCCCTTCCTAGTTTTTTTATTATTTTATGTTTGGCAATGATTTGCTTCCTGAGTCATGTGATGAAACTATTGAGACACTTTCTTGCTTCTGGTAGTGTGATTGTTCTCTTTTTTCATCCTGAACAAGGAAGCAGCTGCTTCTTACCCCCCATTCCAGCTGATAATTATAATTAACTTTTTGTGCTACTACTAACAAAAAAAATTTTTTCATATTATTTTATTCAGCAGTTTGTATGAATTATATATGTTTAAAGATGTTCTTTAAATGAATGTGTGTGAAGCAACATTTTAAAATTTATGAATGATATAATTTGAGGTGGTGCTGTCAAGAGTATTTTTCGTAATTTGCAATGAAAAATTCATTATGGCAATTGTTAATAAGAATTGGTAGAAATCTTGATGATTATTAGTCCTGCTTCTGTCTAAATCAAAATTATAAATCATCACAAAGTTTCATATAGCTTGAAAAAGTAATAAAATAAATTTATCTTTATGTTTTAATATTTTGTGATACTTGCATATCAAGACTTTGTACTTTCTAAAATATATTTTTGTATCCAATTTACGAAGTTCAGTTGTTATACACAATGGGCAAATGCGATATAAAAGGAACACTGGAAGATAAATACTAGGATTCTATATAACGTCTTTTCTTTTCAAGAAAAGACGTTATATAGAATCTCAACAAGGTAAAGCTTGTATTTCTCAACAAGCTTTAACTTGTTGAGAAATAATCTTTAAAATTTGAGAATTTATAAATATTTCATTTGTCCAATTCAGAATGAAATTAAAATTTGGCAATTAAAGATGCTATTTAGTGGATAAAAATTGAATTTTGCAATTGTGTTGGCAGAAGAAATAAACTGAGAGCAAATCTTAATAAAAATCGATTGTTTATAAAGCATGTACTTGTTTAATTAGTCATGCGGCTCATAAATTTTTACTGTTTGAACTCTCTGTGACATATGCAAGGTGTTTCGAAAAGAGTAATCAGGCTTGTAACTCTTGAACCGATAGTGAGTGATAGTGATTTGAACTGATTTTGAACACATACTTCTAATTAGAAAGTTATTTAAATTGTAAGAAGAATTAATTGAATACACTTTTAAACTGTGTGACATTTTAGCATAAATATACATAACTTTTATATAGCCCCCCCCCCCCCCTAGCGAAGAGAGTTTGATTACTGAAAATATTTACATAAAATCTAAAGTCCATTAAAAAAGATGATGGTTTCTAGTGAAAAACATAATGAGGCAAATTCAAGTTTTCCATATAAAATATTATATGGTTTCCAAATCCAGCATAATAAAACAAAATGTTTGTGTGTGTGTGTCTCTGCAGTCTGTAGTAGGAAATGTAAATATTGTATAACCATGAAATTTGGTACACAGGAACTTCAGGACCCAAATATGTGCATCTTAGCATCATTTTTTTTTAAATTTCGAATTAGTTTTTCAGTCATTTTATGTTTTAGCTTGATTTTCAGTGATTCTGGGTGATTTTCACACAAATCGACTCCTTAGTGACTTATAATATTATCACACAGTTTCCATCTTGACACCATCGGAATGATTGAAAAATTATCTTTCAAATTTTGAAGGAAATCCATACAATTAATAGACAAATTTTAATGATTTTTTAAGAAATGTGTGCTTTTCGTGATTTTTTAAACCTCTTCAATTTTTATATTACGTTATAAAAGTATTGCCATGCCATCTAATATGTATCATTTAACAGAAACTTTCATTTCTGTGATTTTTTTTTAAAGTAGAAATTTATGTGAACATAATTTATTTCATTTAAGGGTACTAGACATGATATGAAAGTGAAATGTAAAATTAGAAACTGAAAACCTTATTATATCATTTTTTAACTATTGTCAATTCAATCTCATTTTTGATAACTTTATAATGAAAAATTTATTATTAAATGAAATTTATATTATCTGAAAAATTATTAAAATATTCTAATAGAACTTTCTTATGTAATTAAATATCAATTACATGCCTCAAATTCTTATGAGTTCTGTAATAATTAACACAATTTTCTTATTTCACCCAAACTATATGATTCGGTAGAGCCTTGAGGATAACAGTCAACTTGCTACTTTTAAATCAAAAAATATATATTTTTTTCCAATTCTTTCACTCCACCCTAATGCATACCTTATGTCACTTATATACAGGGTGTTGAAGACCCAGACCGTCCGACTCGTCGACAAGGACTCGAGCAACTATCTGGGCGGCCGTTTATATACAGGGTGTGGAAAGTCATGGACACACAATGCCAATAACTCAAAATATTAAGGTTATTGTATATATTTTTTATGCAAGAGAAAAGGAAATCCATGTAGTGCTACCTGATAAGATAACTTTAGGGGGCTGACCCCAATTTTTAGTGGGGTACTGTGGGCTATCGCTTAATAATAAGAGATAAGGGGAAAAGTCAATTACTAAATTGTAAATTATTGAAAAATTAATACTAGGCATTTTTGTCTACCCCTGCAAAAGATGAAAAATAACTATCTAAATAACTATTTTAAAAGAGATAATTTTATTAATCTGCATGCTAAAGTGTAAATGTAGAGACATTAAAAAACGTGTGAAGACATTTTATGATATGTGTGCAAGCAAGCATCATTGCTGAGGTTGAGCATTTTGTATTTTGTGTATAATAAAGTCAATTTTATTCTGCCACATTGCCTAACTATTTGATTTGGGGGGAAGTTAGATTGTATGCACTTCTTTTCATCTTCTATGGTGGGACAAAAATGCTTAGTACTAATTTTTCAATGCTATACGACTTTGTAATTGACATTTTTCTGCTGTTTCTAACAGAAGTGAGATAGCACCTGTACTCCCTAAAAAAGGGAGCCAGTCCCTGTGAAGTTGTCTCATTGTATAGCACCATCGGGGTTTCCTATACACCTGCATAAAAATATGTGATAACCCTAATACTTTTTGAGTTATTAACCTGATCCATTTCTTTCCTTGATACCCTGTAGATTGATTATTACTGTGCTTTTAAACATATAATTTTAACATCTATAATGTTTCACCAGGTATGCTGAAAGATACCATTAAATCACCTACACGACCCCTTTCATCTGCATCTGAACAATCCGGAGGTTCTGGTCGTGTAGGAAATTCTGCAACGCGACGTATGAGATCATCGCCTCGTAAACCTAGGCCAGTCTCTATTGCTGGAACAGTACCCGATCACAAGATTCATATGGAAGCTAAAGTATCCCCTGTGAAGAAGAATTTTGTTGCTAACAAAAAACCTCAAATTGAAGTAAAAAAAGGTAAGCAATGAATTTCATTTGCATATACCTTTGTTTGAATATTCATAGTTTGTATTAGGGGTGAAGGTTGACATGTACATGGTTAGTTTTAAAGAAATGGTCCAAAATTTAAGCTTTTTGTTTATTTGTGTACGCATGTTATTTTTCCTTTTTATAAATGTAGTTACGAAAAGTATATTTGATTTACTATGAACATATATTTTATATAAAATTTCATTTTTTAAGATATGAAGTCAATTGATTCTTATTACTTATAATAGAATTTTCATATACCTGAGTGATTATGTACTTTTTTTTTTAAAACAGTGAATTCTTAGTCACATGAATTATGTTGAAATCTTTTTAACACTTTACAACATAGTTGAAAAGTGTTTATGACTTTGGTTATTCTGTCTGTCTGTCCATTTTTTAAATAAAAATTAATATAATAATTACGCCCATATTATATGAAGAGATCATGTGACCCACTTCAAAATAAAATAGGGAATCCATCTTTTTTCCCAGTGTCAAAATCGTAATTTTTAAAGTTCTTTTAAATTTATATTGAGTGTTGCATTTGTCTTAAAACTGCTTTATTTTTGCATATTTCCTGTGCATCTATAGTTTGCGCAAATTCAATTAGAACATTTTTGAGTTTAAATGATTATCAAACTTTGATTATTTCTACAATGAAGCCTAATTTTAATGTATGCAGAATGTAAACAAATCAGGTTGTAAGATGAGTTGTATAAGAATTGCTAAATATTTTTAATGCAAAATTATTTAGCTCTGGAGTCTGGAATATAGGTGATATGAATGAAATATTCATTGATTTTACATCAAGAAGCAGACAATTTTATAGCATTGCCTTTTTCGATGAACTTTTAAGCATGGAGTTAGAAAGCACTTTTACTTCCATGGTTTTAAGATTTTAAGTAAAATAAATTATTGTAGTACTGTGATAATTTAAAAAATATCATTTCTGAATGTATCACGTTTTAGAGATGTTTGAAAAAATTGCATTACAGTTGGAAAGTGTTTCATAATCAATGATTTATGCATGATTGACCTTTTTTATTATAATATGCATTTCTTCCCCTGAAAACATTAAATATATGCTATAAAGCATGATAAGTTTAAAACTTTAGAAAAAATGAAAATCCATTTATTAGCAGCAGAGGAAAATATTGTGGTTTCAAATATTTACATCTTTATATGCACCTAAGTTAAGTAACTATTTGAATTATCGAGTGAACATATAAATATAATTTCCGTATGAGATATTTCACATTTAGTAATCAGATATATCTTTTGACAAGAAAATAGAATAGTAAAATATTGATTACTTATTCTCCTAAAAAAAGTGCTACGGAACAAAACATTCAAATTCCAGATTAAATTTAAAATGCACATAATGACAAGATAGATATATGAAATTTTGTTCAAGAGTAAGTAGATAGTTATATAAAAATAACAGTTTAGTTTATCATAATTTATTGTTTGGGATGTACCAGTGCCCTAAACATTTAAAATATTGAGAGAATAAAAAAGAAAATGACCTTCCAATGACACAGACTTGAAATGCTTATGTCACTGCAACCAACTTTGCTCCTGTCAAAGCCCTCGATCGAAAATGCTAGGAATCAGTACTCGAATTATAAGTACGAATTAGAAGCTAGATTTGTGTCTAACCTTATGTCAGTCTTGTAAGCTCTGGGTCCCGAGATCGAGCCTGGCTCGGGATCATCAACATCAATTCCTACAATGGTGAACTTGACAGTTAATGCATTCAACCTTCTCTTTCTCCAACAATCTTATCTCTTTTACGAGATGGCAGCACTACAGATGATGCACACTTTTCTCCTTTCCTGATTAACTACGACTGACGTGACCGCATGATGAGGTACGACACGCCTCCCGGCTATTTCAGATCATGGACAGAGTTTCAGTTTGGGGACACGTTAAGAGTTCTTCCGGCTGGTCCCCCTCCTCATTGAAAGTCGTCCGAGCTTCTCGTCAGGAAGGGGAGTGTGAGGGAGCAGCATTGTGTCACTCATTGCTATGAAAGATATCGCTGGCTATTCCCTCGGCTTTGGAGAATTCTTTTGGAGCTGATGACATAGTGCGGGATTAGTAATCTAAAGGTTCCAAGTTCTAACCTATCCCCCACCATCGAGGATTTGTTGCCCCTCCACACTTATAAATGTATAAGTAGTACACTTATAAAAGTAATGAGTTTATGAATATTTACATCAACTGTAGTAAAAAATCTTAAGTATCGTATGGCCATGAAATTTGGTACAAAGGTCACTTCAGAACCCGAGAAAATATTCCCCATTGAGATTTTTTTTTAAATTCAAATTATTGTTTTCATTATTTCATATTTTAGCATGATTTTGAGTGATTTTTAAGATTTTCACACATCAGTTCCTTAGCAATAAAAAACATTTTCATAGAGTTTCCATTTCAATACCATCAAAAAGATTAAAGACCATTTTTCCAGTGATGTTTGAACCGAAACCGTAGGACAATGCCTTCATATTTATTTAAAAAAAAATAATCAAAATTTTCATATTTTAGGTTATGTGAGAGTTATTTCATCACATCCATAAAAGTAATATTAGCACAATTATATAGTTTGGCAAACAGTTGTGTGTATATAATTGCATTTTAACAGAAGAAAAAAAAAATTCTTGAATGAATATGCAATTTAATTTTTAGTGATTTATTAAGCAAACCCATAAAAGCAGCGAACAAACACATTTTCTGTGACTCCCCATGTTTAACTTTTCTTCCGATCGTTCTGCTCATACCTGCCTTGGAAAATTTAAGCCTCACCTTCTCTCCTGTGCAGATCATCATTTCTTTTGTTGCTTTCTATGTTTTCATTGAACTGTTGAATCCAAGTTGGTTTCAAACCAGGAAATGATTTGGTGGCAGTTTAAGATATCTGTGGTTTGAAGAAACAATTTGGAAATTGAGTAGTGTTATCTATAAATATATTATTTAAGTAGCAGTGACTCTCTCTTATTTACGACTTAGGTAATGCTGGGTAATTTATTGTAGTTCATAATATAGTAATAAAATATCTCCATTTAAAATATAACAGCATATTTGATAAAATGAATTTTTACTTTAAATCCTGAGCAACGCTGGGTAAAGTTTCTAGTTATGTGATGTATGTCATGAAAATAATTAATAAATTTGGGCCTGTGTCCTAATGTTGCATTCCAGGATTATCAACTTTAAGACAATTTAACATAAAAGATGTGAATAATAGAGTTTTAGCTGTAATAATCTTTAGTGCTGCATTGCTTTTGACTTATAATAATTTCTCTTATCATTATCAGCCCCTGTGACTGCTAAACCATCTTCAAAACCAACACCTCGTGCTGCACCTACTCCTAAACCAGTTAAGCAAATTTCATCAACCCCAAAGCCGACTAAACAACCACCACAGCCAAAAGCTTCGTCAAGCCCTAAAGCATCCTCTGCTAAGAAGGCTGTGACAAATAAGAAAAAAGCTGATATTATGGTTTCTTCTCAATCATCTCCAGAAGTAACTAGTAGTCCACCAGCAGATTCAATCAAGGTAATTTTTCTTGGAAAAAATATTTTGTTACAAGAAGCTTTTTTTATTAAAACCCATTCTGATATTAAAATTAGCAGTTATGGACAAAAAATTAAAATGTTTTTTTCCTAAAATAGTTTTTATATTGGATTCCCTCTTAAGTCCTTATGCATCTTTTTAACTGTATATTGAAGTATTCTAGAGCTGCAAAAGTAGGATCTACTAATAGGAAAGTGACTATATGCTATCTATTGAGAAAGTTTGCGACGTCTCAAGCGGTGAATTGGGGAAGCTAGAATTCCTAGTTTGAGAATGAATCAAGATGAGCAAAGTTTTCCAGTTACGAAGTTGTAAAACATTTTCTAATATGGAAAGATATGTGATTGCACATAATATGTATGCAGATTTTAGAAAATGATGTAAATAAAAAGAGATAATTATTGTCTGCCATTTTTATACAACACACACACACACAAAAAAAAATTCTAAATAAATTCAAATTTGCTTATTGCATTAATTATTATTTTTCCCATACATATTTTTTGCCCTTTCATTTAAGTACTTTACAGTGAGACATTTACATAATTTTTTTTTTTTTTTTTTTTTTTTTTTGTCATTGTACATGTTCCTTATAAACCACACTCTTTTCCATACTAAATAGAGATATCCATACTAAATAGCGGCTAAATAGAGATTTCCATACTAAATAGAGCTTTACAATTTTGTAATTAGAATTTTTTCTTATCTTGCTTTGTTTTCAGGATGGGAATTCTAGCTTCTGCAATTTGCTTCTAGAGGCACTGCAAACTTTATAAATTGATATGGCACAGTCACTTTCCTATTAGTAGACCCTGTTTTTACTGCTCTAAAACACTTCCATTGAAAGTAAAAGGAGACTTATTAGGGAAGCCTGTATACAGATATAACAGCAGCATTCATAGGAATATTGAAAACATTATGGTCTGTAATGAGCTATAATGATAAATTATATGTTTAAAGTGTGGATGACAATAAAGCCTAATCTCCGCTTTCTTGTATATCAATATGTTTTTTTAATAAAGAAAATACCTCCTATAATTTTCTATTTAATTTATATATTAATTTATCTTTTATTCTGTATTACATTTCATTAATTTACACTTATTATTTTATATACTTTTAACTCCTTGATGTGATACATTTTAAGCATGATTCTTCAACCTGTAATCACATGCACTGTTTTGCATATTGATTTCACAAGCGTATGATTTGAAATCTATCCCACAAAATATACCAATAAAATCATATAATCCAGTGTTTTAATGTTCAATAAGTACTTTATATATTTATTTTAGATATTCATTTACCTGTAGAAGAAAAATTGTAAGCAAATTTGTTCATTTTTGGCAAATTTGTAATTTTTAAGAAATTGCACACAATTTAACACCGACCATCCAACCTGCTGCTCTAAGTCTTAGGACGAGCCGGGTGGTCTGGGCTTTCGACACAATTTAACACGAGGGCACTGTAGCTCAGTGGTTAGCACACGGGAATTGCACTCGGTAGGCCCGGGTTCGATTGCCACCACTGCCAAAACTGCCGCCGTGTTCACGCTGAGTACGATCACCTAAAACATGTGGGTCCATAAGTCCTTCCGAGAGGTTGGTGGTAGGGGAAGGAGGGTACTGTCCCTGTGGATGTCTACCCCATTGGGTTCTGGTCTAAATTGGGTGGCACTTCCCGGCCGTCTAAACAGTTACCTTACACCTTTCTAGTAGGTAGGACAGTCTGGGTCTCAACAACAACACTATTTAACACGTTCGCTACCAACTACGAGAATACTCGTAGTTAGCAAACTGTGTTTACTTGTCAGCTACAAGATAACTTGTTATTGATTGCCTTACCTAACTCACAGAGTACAAGTATTGCTGTAGCAAATGTATGCAATGTTTAGGTGTTTGGTGTACAGGAAGGAATTAAATAATACTCTTGGCGTACTGAAATGGATCGTTTATTTATCAAAACATAGATACAATAACTAAATGTTTAGAACGCAAAAACATATCTATTCACGATATATTTTGAAGAACAGAACAAATAAATGATATTTTTTATTACATTATGTTGAAATTTTAATAAGTATAATAAAACAAAAATGTAGATAGGATCTTGGCACATGTGAACGGACGCACAATATCCACTTTGGCAGCGAACGTGTTAAAGGTTTTTAATTTTATCAAAATTTTTTAAAATAATTATAGAAAAAAGTTTTTAATCACCATTTTATGTTCATTCATACTTTATTTTATCAGGGTTAATAGGTTTAACTCCTCCCCCCCCCCCTTCAACTCTGCATTTTATTTTTTGAGCAATCAGCAAAAAGAGATTATATGACTGCTTGTATTAGATCTTGTGTAGAGGAGCATTGATTTGTGATCATCTTCTATGTGAACAAAGCATTTAATTCCTATTTTAAATTCTTTAAAAATCACTTAGTTTGCTAATCATTTGACTCTTACTAATTCCAATGTAAGTTCATTTATAAATGTTCTGATGTCAATACTATTTTTTGTTATTTTTTTTTATGTATTATAAAAATTATTATATATTATAAAATTATTATATTTTCTTTATGCATTATATAAATAATATGTATGTAATTATCTACATTAATGCACAAATACAGTTGAAGAACAAACAACTCTGACATTTTCTTGAAATTCAAAATAAATTCCACACACCTCATCAACATTAGTTATTGTTGATGAGGGACCTTTACTTTTGTTATAAAAAAAAAAGATTCCTTGTTTTAGTGTTTTATTCGAAACGGGATAAATTTTTGCATTATTATGCAGAGTCTATAAACAGATTTCAACATTTTTGCACACAAGAAGCAAGTTTCAATACATTCTTTGTATTAGTTGAAGTGTTGAAGACCCAGACCACTCGGCTGGCCCTAGGGCTTGCAGCCGGTAGTTGAGTGGCCGGATTCTTTGTATTAGTGAAATGATTTTCCAGTTTCTAAGGTTTTCATTCGTAGTTGATTCAGGAGGTACTGTTAATGTTAAAAACAGTGAGACAGTAACACACATCAAATTTATGATCTAATTATAGCATATGAATGCTGAACATTCAATATAAAAGACATTTAATAAGCTTAAATTATGAATATTAAACTTAAATGTACATATTTTAGCTTACAATGTAGAAACTGTTCAAAGTGAAACATACAAAAAGTAAACATTGCTCTCTTTTATTGCTATAACAGTCAGAAAAATTCTGTCATAACACATGATCTGAGTTACACGAGCTTTGAGTTAAAAAACAGTAAAAGAATAATTGTCTCTAAAGCAGGCCTGTTATTTGTTGCTCATGAGTACCAAAGTGCTCTCGGACTTGTAACAATGCATATTATTTACTAAACAAATTATTTTATTTGGTGCTTTTTGTAAAGATATATATATGCTGATACTCGCTGATGGTAAAAGGTTGCGGACCCCTGCTCTAAAGGGTGATGAAACATGCATTGCTAAAATTATTTTCATTATGGCTTTCTGCTAAATCCTTATGGAAGGCTTGTTATCTTTAAAAAATATTTTGCATATATTAAACTAAAAATATACCTGGTGTTGCCTGGGATTTAAGATCCAAATTTCTGATTAAAATGACATCATAACATATAGAAATTTTTTTAAAAACCAACAATGCCTTTATACACTCACTTGCAATAAAAAATAGGTAATTTCTGTATGGGTGTAATATGCCCTAAGTAAGAGTGCAATGCTTATGTAATGTGGATATGCCACATTCATTAGCCCAAGATAAAATGTATAATCTTTAAAACTGAACTCCAGCCTAATTAGAAGCTAAGATATGATCAAATTAGTGAAATGTCTAAAGTTAGGCGATGAGGAGGGATTCGAAAATTGTATAATTGTATTATTACAGTGCACTTTCAAAACACCTCACATTGGGAATTATTCACAGAAACAAAAAAGTACCAAAAACTTAGTTGAAAAGTTTAATCACAATGGATAAAATAGTATCAGTAAACAATAATTTCCAAATTTTCATTAAATTTATATATATGTATATTACTATCAGTACAATTAATTCTGAAATTATCAAAACCTTCACATAAAAATATTAACATTTTATTCAGATAATGTTACTGAAATTTATTCAAATCCAAAATTTATTTCCAAACGTATTAGAAAAATATCAACTTATTACCACTCTATAAATACATCACTGCTTCCAATAACAATGGACGCAAGTTGTGACATCAGATGCAACACCCAGTGTATAGAACCGGAGAATGAAGGGCCAACAAAGTCGAAAATATCCATTTTTATGTTTTGTATGAAAATTCACAGAAAATAAAAAAGAGAAAAGAGAAATAAAAACAAAAGAAAAATTAGAATGAGAAGATAAACACCCATATTTTTGCCGAAGTGTAGAATTGTGCTTATCTTCCACTTTTGGATGTGATGAAATGTCAGGTAACCTAAAATATGCACATTTCTGTGTATTTAAAAATAAATAAATATGAAGGAATTGTCCTCTGGTTCGAATTTTTTTTTCCCGACGATATTAAGATGGAAACTGACATACTATTTTTGATCACATTTAAACTAAAAAATATTGTAATTGCATTTGCGCAGAATATAGATACACAAAAAATATGCAAAAAATAAAGCAGTTTTAGAATGATACAACACTAAATGTAATTTAAAAAAAACTTTAAATATCCCAATTTTTACTCTGAGGAAAAAAAAAGAGAGGATGCCATATTTTATTTTGAAGTGGGTCATGTGATCTCTTCCTGTTATATGGGTGTAATTATTATTTTAATTTTTATTTAAAATATTACTAAACATATTTTGCTGAATTTTTTTTTATAGATTTTATGGGATAATTTGAATACTTTCTAAAATTTTTGAAGCAATTTGTGAATTTTAACTTTGCTTAAAAAATGTTTGAAAAATAAGATCCCATAGGGTTCAATGTATTTCATTTTTTCAATCCAGGTTCAACCCTAAACTAATTGCCTGATGTTATTCATTTTCATTCCCATATGTCCTACAGACAGTCTCAACAACATACTAAAATTTCATTTTGATAAAGTCATTTTTATGGCAGTTATCTTGCGAATGAACAGACAGATAGACAGAATGACCAAAGTCATAAGCACTTTTCAACTATGTTGTAAAGTGTTAAAAATATATATATTGATGTGGGCTGTCATTAATTTTATGGCTTTCTATATCTTAGATTTTTCTGCTACAGATGACACATGCAGGCAGAAAGACAGACAGATATTTTCTTTTATTATGCAAGATCATTTGAAAATAGTTGGGGCAGATCTTATCCCAGCTTGTGTGCTTACATGTTGAATATTCAAAACTGATATATTGTGTTTTTATTTAGTCAATAACACCTCCAGAATCTCCACCTCCTGAGAATATTGCTTCAGAGGCTGAGCGTAATAATGCCAAGCATATAATCTCTGAGGAAGAGGCTAAAGCAGCTTTGGCAGAGAAGAGAAGGCTTGCTAGAGAGCAAGCAGAGAAGGAAGCAGAATTAGAGCGCCAACGACAGGAAGAATTAAGGTTTCTATATTATATTAATAAAGGTTTATAGTTGTGTTCCTCTATAACATTTGCCAAGCTCTGAGCCTTGAATGAGCACCAAGATATACATTTTAGCATTGTATATTTTAAAATAAATCTATGACATTCATTTTAGCATGATTATAATTAGGGGTGTTCCGATACTGATTATCAGTTTCACTGATATATTGGTATTTTCCTGATGCCAACAAAAAACCGATAGATCTGATATTTTTTCTCCTTTCGTTTTTTGTTTTTTAGCTTTGAGAAAGTGATTTTCCTTTAATGCATTTTGTCCTGAAACAGAACGATGTGCAGAAACACAATAAAATACAGAAATACTTCACTTCTCTAAAAGATACACTGAATGCCAGGGATAACACTGTCGGATCAAGCACATCTGCATGAAAGGGAAACTCTAAAGTCGAAGGTCATTCAACGCTACATTCTAATATATATATAGTCAATGGTCCCACCCTTCTGTTATTTATGTATCTTTAGAATGGTATGGAGATCTTTAACTCTTGATACATACATTAAATCCCTTTTTAAAACTGGACGAGTTGGCCACAAGCAAGCCACAACAGGGACTAAAACAGTCAATTCTAAAATAGATATTGTACTTTGTATTTCCAGTTGAAGACAGAGTTGCCGAAGTGGGTGACATTCTGCTAATGGAACTACTTTTAAACACATATCATGACTTTTTGAAACATAAAATAGCTAAAATACTATAAAATAATGATGAGGTGTACCTTCCCGGATCCTGTAGAATATGTGTATCAAATTTCATGGTCATATGACGCTTAGATTTCCCGCTGTTTTTCATGTATGCTCAGAAATGTTTACCTACTTCTAAAGGGGGCAATTTGATATGCGGATGATTCAAGTGGTGCTCTTATTCAGTTATGCTCCTAAGATACTAGTAAAGTGAATAGCTCAAATGATCAAGCGTTGGTTGGCAAAGTGGAAAGTTCGCAGATAGGTGGTTTGTAGTTCGTATCCGCACCGTAACAGTGTTTCCTTTTTTTTAAATTTCCTTACATACTTAAATACGTCAGTGCATAATAACTGATTTTTCAAGTAGTATAGCATACCCCATGTTGTGCTACAGCATGTTTAGTTAATTGTGTAAATTACACATTTTTATTGGGATCAGATTGGATACATAGGCTCGTGGCCAGTTCCTTCGCCGACAAAATTTTCGGGCCCCTGTACAGTATATGCGCCCCCCTACTACCTCCTATTTTCCAAGATAATGATCTTTTTTCGTGAACTGTTTATTCTGCCTGGAGCCCCAATCTTCCCAGGCTTGTATGCAAAGCATCCTTTTGTCCCTACCTGTCGGTAGCCCTACTTGTGAAGAGTTTGCTTTCAGTTTATTCATTAGTTGACATACATAGCCTTTCTTTTCCACTTTCTGCCTTCTGAGCAATTTTTCATTGTGGTATTGTTTAACCATGGCGACAGATAATAACTTTCTGAAAAGATGCCTTGAATGTTTTCCCTACAAATGATTTTTGCCAAAAGTGCAGAGAAGATTATTAAATGTTTACTACAATTCGCCAGCATGGATACAACTAATAACGCACAAACACGTCTCATTAGAAGTACGATTGATAGAAAAGTTTTGATTTATGGTATTTTTTTTTATTTCTGTAATTCTATACTCTTTTATCCATAATTACAATCCAAGATTTTATATTTTATACAATTTTTTACATTTGTTTTTATATTTTTTCACTCTGTTCAGATCGATATAAATTATTCCTTATTCCAAGATCGTTCTTTTTCTATGATTTTCAGAAGGGCATATAAAATATTTATTAACATGTGTATTTTTAGTTTTTTAATATTTATGAAGGTGTCTTTAATTATGGCTGAAATAATTTTTATATGTAATTTTACAGCAATTATGAATTTGTTATAGTGGTAATTTAATATCTGTATCGGATCATATCGGTTCTTCGGAAATCTAATAGTATCGGTTACTTGGTATCGGATCTTTTTTGGTTTGGTGACATCCCTAATTATAGTGTTGTATAATTAGAAGATGGAGTGAAAAGAGACTCTTTTTTAACTAAGTTGCTCATGTTATAATAATGATTTCTAAAGACATTTATTATTGACTAGCAGCATACCCGTTCTTCGTACGGAATATATAATATAAAGAAACTTATAATTCGCAATCATGTGCAAATTCTGTTAAAATATTAAATGTATTGCTCCTAAAGAGAAGTTTAAGAATATCTGTTCTCACTATGCAAAATTATCTTCATGGGCAGATCTGAAGAATAAAACATCCTGGCCCCTTTTGTAAGCAAATTTACAAAAAAAAAGGAATTGTATCAATATATGCAACCCCGTACTACTTATATTGTCGCAGATTAGAAAATATGCCAGTGTGCTAGTAGAAGATTACCCGTATTACAATATGAGTCTCAAAAATATTTGCTAAAATAAAAGAGATGACGTAATAAATTGGAAATATCAATAATCCCCGTAATCTTTATACCAGAAGGCGTAATTGATTCCAATATATGCCAATATATAACAAAAATATATGCCAATATACCTGTACTACTTATATTCTCATAGATTAGAAGATATAATGCATTTGTAGAAGATTACTCGTACAAAGTACTATATATGTGTTTCAACAATTTTCGTCATAATAAAACAATGGCATAATAACTTGAAAATATTAATAATCCCTGAATCAACAGTCCCCGAAAATATCAATTATAAGAATGTTTAAACCTGAAGACCGTAATTGATATTATCCAGTCAAAAATGCAATGTCAATGACATTTATTTGATATCCATATCTTTATTATTCAAATCGGAAAAGATTTAATATAAAATCGTATGCGGCATAACACATTGGATCCGTTGCTAAGCGACATGATATCATTTGCTTCAAATAAATTGATGGAAATCATATCGTCTGAATAATGCGATCTCCATGAAAGGTTTGGCGACATTTTAGTCAATTTAGCGATAACTTAAAAAATCGCCAAATTTTTCGCCAAGTGGGACTGTAGAACAGATAGACCCATTTTGCGACAAATTGACGAAACATCATCACAATCCTATCTCCTAACAAAATACAATTATTTTCATTTATTAAGCGCGATTTTATCAATTCCAGGATATTTTTATGGACTCACAAATACTTTTATCAATTTCGTGATATTAAAAAAATTCGTTAAATGTGTTACTAAGTAGTATGGATGGATTGATCGACAAATGCTACCGAAACATCATTTCAGTACTCTATTCTAAAAAACAAATCATTAATTTGCGCCAATTTTATAAATTTGGAAACATTTCCGCTAATTTGGTAAAGTTTAAGAGAAGTTACCAAGTTATTTAGAGATATTCCGCTAAATTCGTAGCTCTGAAATTGCAGATCTGAAGAATAAAATATCCTGATCCCGTTTGTATATACTAAATGAAAACACTAAAATTGTATTATAAGATACACCCGTTCTAATCTTTTTCTGCTTCAACAATCGGCTAAATGAATTTATTGGGTAAACACAATATATGAGTTTATTAGCTAAACACAATATATGAGCTGGAAACCACTTTGCTAAAATAAATGAAAGTCATGTACTCGGTCGGCAATTTATATAATTAAAAGAACAATCAAACCGTTCATTTAAAAATATATTTTTACATCCATTTATTTATTATTCAAATAGAAAAAATAATAATAAATATTAACAACACATTTAATTTCATTCCGTTGCCGAGCAACATGATATAAGATAGAATCTTCCTCATAAAATGCAAAATTTAATAGCCATTTTTATTTCTTTATACTTTTCATTTTTCAGTAAAAGCTTGTATAATATAAACCAAGGAGATAGATTTCCCTTTTACATCATGTTTCAAACAATTGATGTTTTCAGAAAGTGACTAATTAGTGCAAAAAATCTTCCCCCAAACTCTGAGATACAGTTTTAATTCACTTTCAAACGATTTTCAAGCTTTTCGTTTGGATAAACCACGGAGTTAGAGAGGAGAACTCCTAAGAAAAAGTTTCGTTTTTCATTAATATCTCGACAACCCCTGGTCTTAGATACTCGAAACTTGGTCTAAATTTATGGGGGGCTATTTAAAGGTTATCAACAAAATTTCATCAAATTCGATTCAGCCGTTCTCCCGTGATGATGAGACAAATGAAAATATCGTTTTTTACTAATATCTCGAGAACCACTGATTGTAGAAACTCCATGTATAGACTAAATTTTAAGTGGGACTATTTCCAGGCTACCCACAAAATTTCATCAAATTCGGTTCAGCCGTTCTCCCGTAATGATGGGACAAACAGACAGACAGACAGACAGATTTTCATTTTTATTTATATAGATATATTAATTTATAAGGAGCAAACCTACCAGAGTTAAACAATTTTACTGTTTTATACAATTGCACAATGGGCTGAATTTTTAGTATTAATTTTAAATATATACAGGTTAATGTATTTTAATTTTTATTTTTGACTATTTTTTTATTCTATTTAATTTAAAATTCATTAAATATTATTTTATGATAAAATACCAAATTTTTTAAACAAGCAATTTGTCATGAAAATTAGTCTTTTAGAGTTTGCGAACTTAAACTTTACCAAATACAATTTTTCAGCATTAAAACATAACATATTTTAAAAGAAATCTTCCTTCTGTGATCACTAATAAATTTATATTTAGTCCAAACATAATGTCCGTAGTAATTTTGTACATAACTATGGAAGTAACCAACATGTTTATTAGATTATATATAATCTAAATTGGTAGAAGAATTAATTGAACCCTATGCACTTGAACCGAAATCATAAATAAAAAATTTCAAATTGAAATGTATACATCTAATTATAAAAAAATCTGATGTGGGCAGCACATGACTTTCCTTATATAATGTAATGTATTTACTACTGTTACAGTAAAAACAAAATAGGTTATTCTTATAGTAAATATTTATATTTTTTTGTCAAATAGTCATTATTTTCATTGATTTAGCTTCACTTTTATCCATTTGGAAAGAATTTCTTTGATTTGGTAACATTTAAAAAAGTCGCCAAGTTAGCGACATTCCACAAAAATTCATCGCCAAAATCTCGCCAAGCGGATGGAGAAATAATTCATTCTTATTGCAGATAAATGACTATTGGCATTCAAATACAAAAGTATTACTCAAAGTATCTTTTTTCATGAATGGAATGAGCTAGATCTACGAAAATGATGTCACCAAATTTATCGCATGATATTACATATGATAAGTGAACATGTTTCTCAATAGGAAATATTTTTTTTTATTTTATATAATTTTTTTGAAAAATGTGCAATGTTTCGAGAACGGTTCATGCTAGCATTCTAAAATGTATGTTAATCGTTTTCTAATGGAAAATTACATAAGAAATATCTATTTGCGTAACTTTATTAGAAGTTTTGATTTTTTGATGATTTTTTTTTCAAAATTTCACTCGAAAATTTAGGGAGTTCTGAATATTCGATTGCGTACAAAAACAATAGGTTTCCAGTATTCATGGATTGTAATTTTTGTACCAGATTTCGTTCAAATTGGTCCATTCATTCGTCAGTTATCGTCTCCACAGATTCACTGACACACACACAGAACATCACCTAAAAAATGTTCGATTTGTGATCAGGGATGCTTGAAATGTGCTCTCCAATCAAAAACTCTGAACTATAATTTTCGACCCCGTCACAATACTTTCCTTATACATTATTGCATGTAAGGAAAGTAATACTGCTTTTAATAACCATACAATACTATACAATTGTGATACATCATGATATACATCATGATAGATTAATTAATAAAATTGATTTATTTCTGATGTTGTACAGAAAGCCATAGACTGGTAAAGTACAAAGGTCTGTGTTATAACCGGTATGCCATTTATTGTGTACCCCCCCCCCCCCCCCCCCCCCGAAAAAAAAGGGAGGAACAGGAAAAAGAGTGTGATTGAGAAAATTAAAATGTTGTCTTTCATTATTTTAATTTTGGGACAAGACTTATTAAATTATACTTCTCCTAGTATTAAAATATGTATTTAAAGTAATTGGAATTTTGGATAATACATTGAACGATTTAAATAATATAAATGATAAATGTTTGTTTGAAAGCAAAAAGTACTGTGTTGATCTCTGAGGATCTTTTCTGTTTTAGACTTCAAGAAGAAGAACGCCTTCGACTGGAAGAAGAGGAACAAAGGCGAATGGAAGAAGAACAGTTACGCCTCCTGGAAGAGCACCGAAAACAAGAAGAGGAGAAGTTAAGAAAAGCAATAGAAGAAAATGAGCGTAAAGAAGAAGAGGAGCGATCTAAGAGGGAAGAAGATCAGCGTTTGGTATGTTTTGTGACTTAGTAATAGTTAAAAAAAATGTTCTTATATTTCTCATAACTTTTCTGGATTCCTTGAAAAAGGTAGAGATAAACCAATATTTATTTGTTTAATCTTTAGTAACTTCAGTTCTGAGTTTCCAAATAGAGACAGACAAGCAAAATTGATTTAGGCCTTTTTAGTACTAAACTCTTCAATTATTATCAATGGTGCCATTTCCAAAAAGTATCCTAGTTGACATTTTTGTGTGTGTGTCACTTGACACATTTAATGATTTAAATGTTTAATTTTAATTGGTTTTTATTTATTAATTTAAATACAAATTTTTTTTTCATTATTTGTTGTCACCTTATTTGCTTAATTATTCAAAATACTTTTTTGTGAATACACTAAATATGATATGTTATTGGTTTTCATAGAAAGCAGAGCAAGAAAAGAAAGCTCAGGAAGAAGCAGAGAAACAAAGAATCGAGTTGGAAGAGAAGCTTCGCAAAGAAGAGGAAGAAAGAGCCGAAAGAAAAAAGGTATAATTGATATATTTTTTCAATTATATTTCCTCCATATATGTTGTCTGCGAGTTGCAATGTTCATGAGTATGAGTCAGTGATGGACTGGTGATGTAAAATGTCCCAGGAAATTCTATAGTCTTATCTCATGTAACCTCAAATTCTTTTCAGACCAGCCTCGCAACAAAGAAGCTGTGCGTTAATTCTAGAAAATTTGACCAATTTGTTGGAAAAATTCCTAATGTCCCATATCAACCATTCCTGTCCAAAATTTGATTAAGACTTTAAGAATTAAGAAATTTAAGATTAAGAACTTTATAGTTACCAGCCACCATTTAAAGAAATAAAATTTTCAACATTTGAAATTTTAAACTTGAAATTTCACTGTAGTAACCCGTCCGGCCCGTAAGTCTTTTAGGGCTTATTATCATAAAATTTTAATTTTGTGGGTTTCAATTATTCTGGAAGTCGTTTGATAAATTGTACAACTAGATAATAATTGTTACTTTTTCCACTAATGACATGATTTTTAGATCAACTATAATGCCATTTTCAGTTTTTAGTTTTTGAAATATAATGATTGTAACTTTTATCAGATCCTGCAAAATCTACTATGTGCAATCGAACTGGTATAGACTTGATATTGTTACGACGTATCCTCTGAAATCATGAGTGTATGCTTGAGATACAAAAGTCTAAATTTTTGGATAACTAACACATTTATTCACAAGCACTGCATAAACAGGAACAATATGCAGTAAAACAGCATTTAAATGCTCTACTAATTTCACAAAATAATGAATACTATTCTCAAAACATTGACAAGAGTCACAGTTCAATGTAGCTCGTGTCTCATCAACTGTTCTCCGATTGAGTTAGGATTCATTCTTTTTATAGACTCTACTAAACTTCTGGAAATTTCTCGTATCATGTAGAATATTAGTTATTTTGAAGTATTTATCGAAACTTCAAGAAGTTGCCAAATTTAGCAACCCGTCTTAAGACTTCAGTATCTGGCAACTTTAGATGCACATCATGGGAAAGCCCGTATGGGTGTTATCTTCGTTTGGTTCTGTAAAGAAATGACTCCAGTAAGGGAACGCCAACGGCCCTGCCGTTCCAAAAGCACCTGTTCTCGTTAGATCACCGAAGTCAAGCAGTATCGGATGTGGTTAGTACTTAGGTGAGTGACCACCTGGAAACACCGCATGCTGTTGGCACATTTCGGGCGCAGTAGCCCGGTGGTTTGCGTGCTAGATTTGCATGCTGCCACAACTGCCGCTGTGTTCATGTGGAGTACGATCACGTTAAACATGAGGGTCCAGAAGTCTTTCTGGGAGATTCGTGGTAGGGGAAGTAGGGTACGATCCCTGTGGATGCCTCCTCCACTGGGTTCCGGTCTAAATTCGGTGGCACTTCCCGACCGTCCAAACTGTTACCTTACACCTTTCTGGTAGGTCGGACGGTCTAGGTCTCAACTCCAGTGAGGAAATATTTACACGTTTGCAACAATATTTGCTTGTAACTTCAAAAAATTAGTTGTTTCAATTATGTATTTCACTTTAGTTATCACGGGCCTTTGTTATCTGTTGTAAAAGAAATAAATGAAACTGAAAACAACAAACAAACTTATTGAAATATATTGGAGTTTTATTTTACAGGATGTTATTCATGCAAAACTCTTTCGGCTCAATCGGACTGGAGCCACTATAGTTTTTTATCCCTACAAGGTCCATAAAAATCCTTATTTTTTCCATGCAGACATTTGATTACTTATAAAACTTGGCATTATATGTAAAAAAGGCATTAAATTGCAATCTACAAATGGATTTGAAATCCCAAGTAAGATCATTTATATCTAGGCTTTCTAAATTTTAGCTACCATGAAACTGATAATTAAAGAATGGGTACCTATAATTGAAGATGTCAGTGGATGAACATGTTATGTTACAAAAGCTGATCTTCCATAAGATGGTTATCATCGAAAAGATATCTGCCCACACAGCACACTACAGATTTCATCTAGATTCCAAAACAAATCCAGAATCCGGTGGTGAACGTGTATTGATGTCTAATGGATATTTAGATGTTACTTCAGATACCATCTATGGATATCCAATAGATAGCACTCTGGATGTAAAATGGATGTGCTATAGACGTATACTGGATCATCCATATTACTTCTACTGCTCATCCAAATTGACATGTAATGGATATGAACTGGATCATCCAGATTCATAGTTCCATATTATTGGATTATTTATTCTAGTGTGTTCTTAAAAAATATAGACCTTAAAAAATGATCAATATATGCTAAAAAAATTTTAATATAGCAGATTTATTTTGCAAAAAACATGGCTTATAACTAATTTCTTTTGATATCCTACTGGAATCGAACCCATAATGTGCTGTGTGCATGTGTGTTGAAGGGAACCTACTTCTTTATCCGCTATATGACATTTGACTTATCTTTTGTAAGTCAAAATAATAATATAACTCAATCTATTATGAATATTTTTCTATATTCTGAGATTAAATACATTGCAGTTATTTTTATTGTCCAAGATTTCAGTATAAGAATTAGGACTAGTTAGTAGAAATTAATACTTAGATAACTACTTTTTGCGTACTTTATATAAAATTTTAATACTAAATACTTTGTGAATTTCTTCTCATCAGCTTAAGTTTCATTTTTAAAAGTACTGCAATAGTAGTTACTTTGTCATTATTCAAATTCCCCCTTTACAAGCATTTGTAACATAGCAAGCTGTAATGATAAAATATGAGTTCATATTGCCCCATACTAAAAACAATGTAAAATATGTAAAATATCTGAAAGTTACAATACATTTCAGTAACAGTATAGTAAAATTGCTAGCTTAATTATCATTTTGATTTTAACAAGTTTAAACTATAAAAATACAGTATTTGATTCAACATGATATTAATATATTTACATGATATTATTGGTGAATTTTAGAGTACAAAATATGTAACAAACAAATTGAACTTGAAAAACAAAATTGCGACACAAATCACAGCGGCCATGATGGCAAAGTAGAAGAGAAAAAGCTGTACAGTGGTTATTTTCACAGCTCAATTTTGTTGAATACAGGATTGATCCATTTTTTATCTATGATGGATGTAACATGGATAAGTACTTCGTCTCTATTACATTATCTGTGGATGTGCAGAGGATGCCAAATCTGGTTCATCTAAAGCATGTAATTTATGGATGTAAATTAGATGTGGAACACTGAATTGGTCCATTTTTTGTCCATGGTGGATGTAATATGGACTAGATCATTCAAAATGTCCATATTACATCCATTATAGACGAAAAATAGACCAATACTGTGTTCCTCATCCAGAACATGTAATTTTTACATGTAATATAGACATAAACTTTGGATGATCCGGAGTTACATTATTTGTGGATATCTATTGGATGTATCTTTTTATGTGTGGAAGTAATCTGGATATCTGCTGTGTGGGTAGAGGAGGGGCTCTATTCTACTATTTCATGCGTTCATATTGCACATATTATTGTTGTCCTCTTGTAAGCTAATTAGTAACAGAATGAATGAGTTTTTGTTAAAAGTCATTCTTTTAAACTTTTAAAAAAAAATTTTTTTGTCTGCTGCAATGCTAATAAATTAGATTTATTTATTTGATTTATTTGTGTTACCTGACTTCATACCATTTACACCCATACTGTAGCTCATACAATAGTTCTTCAGTATACTATTACCATTTTTGTTCCAGCAATTATCATTCATGTTTCTTTATTAGAAATAATGCTGTGAAAAGCTTAACTTATAATCAATTAAGGGAAAAACAAGTGGAGCCACTTTAGATCAGGGTTGGAATTTTTTCTTTTCTTTTTTAACCAAAAAAAAAAAATGGTTTAAACCAAAAACCAACCAACTCTGCACTCCACATATTTTTCGAAGATCAGCGTTTGCAACATAACAACTTTATCCACAGACTTTTTCAAATGTAAATTTGGCTTTGATCATAAGGTTTCTAAAATTGTGTTATTTTATTTTTTAATAAGAGTATAAACTATTATACATAAAAAATACCTAAAAATAATCATAAATAAAAAATTAACTTTTTTTGAAAGTTTTGTTTTCATTTCTATTAAAAATTGTCTAAAGTAATCTGTTTTCCATTTTTAGAGACTTGAAAAAATAATGAGTCGAACTCGTGGCAAAACTACTGGCAGCTCTCCTTCCGGAAGTGTAAGTGGCAGTGATCAGCTGGATGGCAGTGAAAATCAGCAGGAAAATTTATCTAGTGGTGCAAATTCACTCGACAGCACTGGAACATGTGAAATTGCAAGTGGACCTGCATCCCTAGAATGTCAGCAAGAAAAATCAGAAGCAATAAGTGATGGTGCATCTATGGAAGCGCACCCCACATATGAAGTTGCTAGTGATAATGAATCTCTGCATGACATAGTGATGCCTAAAAGCGAAACTGCTTCCCAGGATAACAGTTTAGTCATAATTCCTGAGAATGATGATCTAAAAGTATCAATTACAGAGCATATGGTCGAGTCTCGTGTAGATAATTATGTCTTGCCTGTAAGTGAAGCTCTTCAGTTAGAAACAGAAACCATTGTTCATAATATTGAATTCTCAGATGAAACAGCTGTTAATACAAATGTAAGTGATAATCAGTCTACTGAAAATACAGAGAGAAATTTAAATGAGTTCAATGATGATAGTGCTGCAGTTCATGAAATAAACGAATTGAATGTTGAAGAAAATATTGAAATGCCCACAGAAGAAGAAGACAGGAGTGGTGAGGCTGTTCAAGAAGTTATAGTTGCAGCTTCTGCAGTTCCTCTTCTGGAAACTATGCCTATGCCGGCTGCAGTTATTTCGGAAGCTGACACTGTGGACCATTCAGAGGTTATTTTGTCATTTGACGATGTAAATAATGCAGTGGATGGGTCATGCGTAGACTCTGATGCTTCCAATATGTTGCTTCCAGATGTTCCCCAGTCATCTGAAACCTTTGCTTGTGAGCAAGCGAATATGGAACAAAATATGCATTTAAGTACTTCTTCTGACATCAAACTCCCTGATCCCATCTATGAAACCACATCTGACGAAGGTTCTGTCTCATCTGAGAAGCACCAGGATTGCAGCAACTTCCAAGAAGAGCAGCACCATGAATCTCAACTTGTATCAGATGATGTATTTAATGAAAAGGAAGTTGCGTATACTGAAGGATCAAATCCATTTGATGGAAACAACTTTGTAAAACCTCCTTCAAACCTGATGGCAGCTTATGAAAGTCAGTTTGAAGTAGGCATGCAGGATAGTATATATGCCTATGAAACATCTGATGCTGCAGCTGGTGTTGTCGAACAGCCAAGAGAGATTGGTGAAGAAAATGTTTATCCAACGAGATCATCAACTTCTACTGTGCCTGATGCAACTGATGATTTAGCTCTTAAAACTAATGCAGATATTTTTCCTGATTTCGAAGAAAATAAGGAGAATTTGGAAAGTGAATCGTGTTTTCAGCTAATAAATCCATTCAGTGATGTTCATAGTGGGAATGAATATGATGTCCATTCAAATAAAGAAAATATTCACTTTAGTTCTGACAACATAATCTCCGAAATTATATCAGTTTCTGAAAATGATGTGCTACCAGAAAATAATGTAAATATGAATGAAATTCCTGTTCAAGACAATTTCTCAAATAATGTTTTCCTTCAACAGGAATCTATAGCTGAGCAAACTAATTTTGAAAGTCAGCCCCTAGTTAATGAATCTTCCACAACTCATTGTGAAACTTCAGAATTTAGTGATGTGACCATTATTAAGGCAGAAGGCACCAATGACTGTATTGGAATTATTTCTTCTATTGACCATGATCACATTTCCAATGACTTAGCTCAACAAAGTAAGCAAAATGAACAGTTAAAATCAAACTTTGAATTTTCTTCCATAACTGACAGTGAGGATAGTTCCTTAGACAGTAATTTATCCCAAGTGATGACTGCAGAAAATAGTGAAAATAACTGTGTAGGCCTTAATAATGAAGATGTTTCTTCTAAATCTCCTGTTCTAAATAATGGGCAGGCAACAAATCCATTCAGTGAACCTGCTGTTAATGGCAGTGGCGATTCAAAATCAAATGGTGAACATTACTCTGAAACTCAAGTTCTTAGCAATGGGCACAGGTTAGTACTTAAGTTGCCATAGCATAATTAGCATTGTTATATTGTAGCAGTGCACTTTTTGAAATGTACTACTGTTTTATGTATAATACTTCCCATTTTTGTAATAGTCCAATGGGGACTATTTACACATCATTTGCTCTATCAAATGCGCATTGAAATGCACCTTCCTGAATTCTAGAAATGTTTTGTTTTTATCTTAGTCATGTTGAAATTGAAGTCATCAGAAATTATCATTGGCATTGCAGAATAGCTAGTGTCGGCCACTTACCTCTACAAATTCACTCAGTACCGGTTTTGCCTGCCTTCTTTCTTTCAGCACGCAAATCTTATAGGATTTTTAATATTTTCTTTGTAAATGCTTCGACATTTTTGAAATGAAGTCTAAATTTTTGTCTTTCTTACCAAATTTTTAGTATGCTGCAGTTGTTTGTTTATTGTTTTTGTACTTTTATAATGTAGATTAGTCGTTTGAACAGACATATAGTAATCAAACAGGCATATAGTTCTGGTTACTGAGTGAAGATTATTTGAGTGACATAAAACGTGATAATGTTTATCCTATATTGCATTCAGCAGTTCTTCGCAAAATGCTCTTCTACAGAACAGTCACGCATGGAAAAGTAGGAAATAAATTTTAATCGCACAAGAAACTGAATCCAGTGGAAAGTGTAGGCACATCATCCCAATGAGTCACTCCTTATAGTATGTGTACGCCCTCCTCTTAATTTGATACCACTGCCATCTCCTCCAACTATTACACATGCACACCGAGTTACAATCTTTCTGTATCTCACCTTTTTTCATCACACTCCATCCACCTTCGTAGTGCCTCATATCAGGTGCAGACAAGGACGTATTCTACGTCAAAACATCAGACTATATTTCTGATATATTTTTAGTGGTATATTAATTGAAAAAATTATATTTCAGTTTCTTGACACATTATTTGATTTTGCAATTTGGTGTGCATTATTTTTTTTTATCACTCTGTATTAAGTATAAACTGTGTCTGTTCTAGACACTTAAAGGCCATATATATATGATAGTAAGAAATAATTTATTTAGAATTTTCTAGTGGGAAGTAAGTGCAAAGCCAAAAAGTTGATATAAGGTGATTTAGATTATTGGAAATTTAAAGGAGCTTAAAAATTTGTATTACGTATGTTTTTTTTTGTTACTGAAGTTTTCATGAATATTGTTTTCATGTCTATTTTTTTTTCCAGATTAGAGTCCTCTGTTTCCAATGTGGAACAGATAGGCGATTATGTGCAGCTGGATGGCAAACACATTTCATCTGTTGATCACTCCAAAAGCAACATTTTTGATAATGTGGATGCTGTCGACTTTGGGAAGATATCCCCAGACCCCTTTCTGGCAAAGGGAAACTCCAATCAGATTTCTGGGAATCCCTTCTTATTACAGGACGACCAAAAGCAAGTCCTCATGGCACCTGGTAAATCATTATTTTGAATATCCTTATATCATTTTTATAAACATTCTTTAACACAGAATACTGTGTTAAATATGTGCTCAGCATATGATTTTCCCTACATAATCAGGGTGACTACAGACCTGGAAAACCTGGAATTATCAGAGAATTTTATGCTTCTAGAAATATCAGGGAAAAGTTGGGAAAAACTACGAATTTCTGCCATTTTTTTTTTTTTTTTTTTTTTCATTTTCCGATCTTATAAGTTCTTTTAGCTGAATTGAATAATGCTTGTTTATTCCATTTTTCATTTCACGTTACAAGACCCATTACTCTTCTCTTTTAAATATACTTCCGAGGGAGAGTTTTCATCAACAGGTGATGTGACCTCGATAAACATCTTTCGAGGGGGGATGTTTCAGGGGGAATTATCAGGGAATTTCAAAATGAATTTCTTGTCACCACCCTGATAATGCAATGGCTTCACATTTTTTGCAGCAAACTAATGGTGTACAAGATCCAATGCACACTATTTTTAACAACTGTTTATTAATGTTTGGTACTTTTCTGGATGACAATGTATAAAATTATTTTGAAGTATCAAATTAACTTATATTTCTTACAAATCTCACTTGACAATTAGAAATATTGGTAGCATCCACTAAAGCTATATATATACTCCATATACTAAACAATTTTAATTATTAAAAAAATTAAACTAACTATTAAATTAAAGACAACCAATCATAAGTTTAAAAAGTCACTTAATAAAACCACCTTTCTTGACACACATAAGTTAACAAAGCCAAAGCGCTTTCAGGCATCAGCATGCCCTTCATCAGTGTGCCACTGATGAAGGGCATGGTGATGCACGAAAGTGCTTTGACTTTGTTAACTTATCAATACTTGTCAAGAAAGGTGGTTTTATTAAATGATATTTTAAACCTATGATTGGTTGTCTTTAATTTAATAGTTTATTAATATTGACAATTAAAATCCATTCTAATTATCTAATCATTAATAAGTTATTTAATTTTTAACAAATTTGGCAACATTTGTAAAATTATTTGTAATGCGATTACTTAATTAATTTATGATCACATTCCCATTGCAAATAGCACTATCCCTGTACCTGTTATGTGCTTGTCGGCAAAGCAATAGTTAATATGCCGGTTTGTAAAATTTTGGAGTTCATTTTTCTGTGTCTTCAGATGAAATGTTCTCCTGGTTCTAATTAGTCTTCCATGTATAATACCACATAGGTTTGCATGTCAATTATTTTTTTAAACAGTAAAAAATAAATTTTGAGAAAAACAAGTTTTTCAAAATGCTCTTCTACAGAACAGTCACACAAGGAGAAGTAGAAAATAAATTTTAATCGCACACGAAACTGAACCGAGGCGCATTAAATTTAAAACGATACTATATGAATCTTATTATCTGAAATTGGTATGCAAAATTATCAAAGCTATGTCGTCAATGCCTATATCCTCATTTTCCTTTGATTTTTGTTTTGCCTAATATTGGAATTTGGGATAATGATAAAATTTATATAGTATTGTTTGGAATTGAATTTGTGTACACATGTGTTCAATTCCGTGTGTGATTAAAATTTATTTTCTACTTTTCTATGCACCACTGTTGTGAGGAGACGACACTAAAAAAATTGTTTTTTCTCATAATGTATGGGGAAATTTTGAAGTCGACTGTGTGATAAGACTGAATTTGTTGTTTTCCAATAGAGGTTCACTGAATTGTGGCACATAACATGTTTTCTTGTTGTCATTGCAGATATTAGCTATTCCATGTGGACAAGTGCATAATAAATGCGAAACTCATCCATGGATGCTATTATCTATAAAAAGAGGCAGACTGTGACCTAATATATTTTCCAAATTGATGATGATGAGTTGCTTAGCAATTAAAATTGTTAAATATGGAATTTTGTTTGGCCCTTAATACTACTTACTTTTTCAGTCAATTTACTTCAGGTTCAAATTTTAAATCTTGAATCTGACTAATGAAACTAGACACCTGGTCCAGCAGAAGATAAACGTTCAACATAAATTATGTTACTAAATACAATACATAAGTTTGGAATTAACAGAAATAGATGCCAAAATTTCTGATGCCTAACTGCTTTCGTGACAAAAATTGTATTAAGAAAGTACTTGTTACACTTAAACCCTATATATCTAAATGATTCACCAACATTTAACTTTGGTACACGCATTTGATCACAAAGCAATATTTTCACTTATCACAGAGCCCTGTATATGTATCAGGGTTTTCAAATACAAGATAGAATGCAAAAATTACATTCAGTGGCTTAGCACAAAGATCAAACAGGCTAACATAATTCAAAGGTGGGTTAAAATTATTCAAGAGTTCCATATCAGGAAATTTTTCCAGTTTTATTTAATAAACTAGTGGGCTCCGTTCCCCTGTTCGCTAACCCTCTACTCGTTGAGATTGCATCACCACCTGCTACCCCAGGCGTAATATGCCTGTTGGGGACCATCCTGTGTTATCAATAACCCTGGAGCTCTTCTCTCAAGTTCTTTCAATCCGACCAACAAACACGACCATCTACATGTCCTAAGCTTGTTGATGCTTGCAGAACCCTGGGGCTTTGTCCTCCATTCGCTTTCACTCATTAATCAGAGTTGTGGGACTTCATTCCCTTATTAGCTAATACTCACTTACTCACCCTTAACTCGTTTCACGAACAATTTCACCAAGCTCAGCCCCCAGCTCGCTATGCTTGCCAACCCTGAAACTTGCTTCATGAGTCTAGAGGCTCAGTCTCCTACTTCCTGGTGCTTGTTGAGCCTGCATCACAAACTCTTTCATGCTGTCTGCTATTAAGAATGATTGTGCACTGTATTATGAACAAACGGCAAAATTTCATAACTGTATGTTTTGTTTGTTTGTAATACAGTCAGCACCTGAGTAACACAGGTTCTGACAGGCAGGGCATCTGCCTCAGACCCCTGTATCAGAGGGGCCCAAAACTAAACAATTGCACCACCAAAAAATTAATTCCTGCTTCCTCAAAACATATGTTTGCTATCAAAATAGGTTTTCGCAGCAAAAAGATTCACTTTGGAGGTATATAGGGATTAACCAAATTAATTTAGCTTGTTGGCATCTTAGCTATGATAAGAAAATTGCCAATAGTTCAAATTCTATGAAAATATGTAAGAACCACATTTTGTATACCTATTTTTAGAATGCTCAGTCCTGCAAAAATACAACAATGTAGGTACATGCCAACAGAGGTTTTGCTATTGCTAGTTTGTCCAGAATGCGAAAATGCAGCTCAAATACTCTTCCTTTGACTATGACATTAAATATCTCCTAAACTGAATTTTAAATCAAAAAATGGTTTATATGAGTGTATTCTTCAACTATTTCTCTATAAATGTGCCAAATGTCATATTTTTGTATGCTATAGATTTAGTACTAAGTGACAGAGGAACGTGAAATTTGTCAAACAGTGGCGGTGTCAGTTACTTTTTTTTAATATACAGCTTAAATAGACAAAACTTCTGCAGATTTTTACATCAAATACTATGTGAGGATTAACTTTTGAAGTAGTACCATTATTTATGTTCTGGATCTTTCGCCCTAAGGTGTAGCACTAAGTTATAATTTCAGAGGAGTGAACCATGTATGTCCAGCATATTTTGCTATGCTGCACAACATTGTAAAAGTTGCAAGCTGTTTAAATTTTGAATTCAAGCACCAAACAAACTGGTTTGTTAGAATAGCAACCCAGCAGACAATTTTCTTCCAAAGATCATTACCTTCAAACTCAACCGGCACAGTCATATGATGCATCTTCACTCAGGCATCTCCACTCGAAAACGTCTGCCATGATTCAAAAATAAAATAACATCAAAAGGATTATTTCTTTTGCAGTCAGAGCTAGAGCAAAATATACTATAATTTAAATATTTATAAAAAATATACTTGGATACATTTACACAATAAAATTGGGAGAAAATTAGATTTATAATTTTTAAAACAGAAATTGCCAAAATATAAAAATTTAGCAAAGTTCAGGAAGTGATTCGGATAGTGACATCAGATCTGCAATAAGAGTGGCTACTTTATCTTTAGGTATACTACCTGTATTGTTAGTACAGGGTGACCGCAGTCCTGGAAAACCTGGAATTATCAGGGAATTTTATGCTTCCGGAAATATCGGGGGGAAAATCAGGGAATTCTGTTAAACGTCGGGAAAAACTACAAATTTCTGTGATTTTTTTTTCATTTTCCGACTTTATAGTTTTTATTTAGCTGAGTGAACAATGCTTGTTCATTCCATGATGTCTCATTTTTCATTACAAGACCCATCACTTATCTCCTTTAAATATACTTCTGAACAAGTGGCTGGAGGGAGAGTTTTCATTAGCAGGCGACATGACCTCGATAAACATTTTTCAAGGGGGAATGTTTCAGGGAATTATCAGAGGAAAATATCAGGAATTTTGAAAATTAATTTCTTGTGACCACCCTGTAGTATAAATTGACTAATTTAATTTTAAATTACTAAATTTATTTATTTTTCTCTTTCAGATTTTTTTAACTAAAGTAAAATAGCGTAAAAGTTGTGGCAATGGAACCCGCGATGAAAAGAATTTGAAGCTTAGTCCCTTTATTCAAAATAGTGAAGTTTTATTCAGTCAAGTGAATTGGTGTATCTTGACTTTTACCAAAGCTTTTCTTTGCTGCTCCATATTTAGTTGTGTACTTTTTGTTTATTTGTATTTTATTTTTTGAGGCTTCTCCAAAGCCATTTTGTGATAAAAGTATTTTCCTACTTGCTGCAGATTGAACTCAAAGTAAGGCAGCTACTTTCTGCTGCTAACTCTCTTAAGTTGTAAAATAATATTTATTATTCCATTTAGTTTTTATAAAGAAATCTGCTCAAATGTTTAAGAGTTGCCAAGTGTGTGTTCAAGAAAATGGAAGATTTTACAATAAAACTATTTTCCCTCTTAAACTTATTTCAACCTGTGTATGTAGTTTAATATATGTCCTTATAAAGAATCAGGAAAATAAAATGAATTTATATTTATATCATGTATGTGTATTTTTAAAAGTAAACTTTATCAGTATTTTAAATTATATTTAAATGTTTTCTAGCCTTAATACATAGATCTAGTCAAAAGATAAATCGCCTTTACCTATGCTTATTTTTAGAGATAATTTTGTTTCATGGCTGCCAACTCTTCTCATTGGAAAGCATGGAGATTTTCTTGAAATGCCAATTTGAAAATTATGAGTCACTTGTAATGGGTATATTATAGGAAAGAAATTTACTAAGAGAAAAGGAAGGCTAATAGAAAAAATCAGGAGATTTTCCTGAAATGCCAATTTGCATTGGAAAATGATTCAATAGTTTTTCAGTGGTTATTAGAAAATGATTTAGAACATAATTGTGGAGGTATTTTTACTCGTATCTTTAAACAAAATAAAAATTTAGTTACATCTTTTTTATAAAAATTCAAAATAAGAAAATATATTTTGACAGTAAATAGGGATTTTCATTAAAACAATCTCTGAATAGGGGATTTTCTTAAAAATATGAGATAGGAGTGGGGGCTTGCATATTTGCAAATGTTTAAAATTTGTGAGGTAGTGAAGAAAGGGAATTTTAGTGTGTCATTTTTTATGAGGTATTTTATATTTGAAACAGTTGTGTAATATATATTTCTTGGAAAAGTTAAAAAAAAACATATTAAAATTCTTATCATAGGAAATTTTCTCGATAAGAAATAAAAATTGTATGCTAATTTTGGGCAGGAGAAACTAAAAACAGTATTTTGGAATTGGGTAGGGATTTTTATATATAAAAAAAATTCCCCATCATAGAGAGTTTAATAAAAGCGAGATAGAGAAAAAAACAAAAAACTGCAATTAGCAAATATTTAAAGAAATATGTTTTAAAAAGATGGTTGAGTTGGTAGCTCTATAAATTAATCCTGTTTTTCATTAAATTTACTGACAATTTCTCCCATGACATCTACTTAGGTTTATTTATTATTTCGGTATAAAACGAAGAATTTGAGCTGTATAATATTACGTCTACTTATATAACAGATTGTGGCTGAAAACTAGGATGTGTGAATATAATTTTCTAGCTTTTTTTCCAGATTGTTTTAGACTGTTGCTCTAACCCATTTTTTAGTGTAACTTGGACTGGTTCCATGCCTATTTTTTTTTTTTATTTTTTTTTTTTACTAATTCTTTCAAAACAATGTCTTATTTATATGTTCTTTGTCTCACAGTTCTGAATTTTGTGTTCAGCTGACTTCAAGTGTAGTCGCGTTTGACATTAAACTGACCATATCATTTGCTTTTATGTAGGTTCTTATTTAAGTGTATTTACCTCTCCAAATATGTGAGTTGCAATGCTTTGTGCAGCTGGCTTTAACCAGTTCCTTTTTGGCTGGTATTATTGTAAAGAAAATAAATTATATACATTTTATATTGTTTTTGTTTCATTTGTTCTAAACTTGGAATTTAATATCCCCACATACATGGTAGTTTACAGTCTGAAAACAAGTGAAATGCAATTGGAAAAATAGAATTAAAAAAGTTATAATAAAAAAAAAATCTAATGTGAGCAGCACATGACTCCCTACAAATTTGAATTCATATTCCATTAAATTGAGTTTAATTGCTCACTTATTATGTTTACCAGTTTGTACTTTTAACAAGTCTTCTTTTTCACTAGGCAACTTAATGCGTTTTAAAATGTCAAAACACTTAAATATTTTTAAAGCGGTTTATCCTAGAGTAATAGTTAGATCTTATTCATTTAGGCTTTAAAAATTATTTATAAAACCAGCATTTAATGATTACTTTTAAGTATAAGTCTTTTATTTCAGATTTTGATTATTTTGTGGGCCATTCCACAAAAAAAAACTAGCTTTAGTTTTCTGAATCATACCAAAATCTAATCAGTACCAGGGTAATCCACAAGTGACTTATCTACCCATTTTTAAGAAACTTCATAAAATGGTTGTTTAAGAGTTTTGGTATTTTAAAATACCTAATGAAAAAGAAGACATGTGAAAAGTAAAAAACATCGTCAGCGTAGTAAAATTCCAAAAAAAAAACATTCATATCTCGAGACGGGCCCATCTTTGAGTAATAAGGGTAACCTTATTTGTTTTATCGTTAAGAATTATATATGAGACGAGTATTTAATTAATACATATTTACAGTATATATTTCAGATTCCACAGCAGGGCCATAGCCAGAACGAAATTCTAGAGGGGCTGGATCGAAATTCAAGGGGGGGGGGGGGCTCATCACAGGGATTTCCCTGTTAACCATTAGCATTCATAAACCATAATAGTTATTTGTTAATAATTGAAATGTAAAATAAGTAATTGCATATTTGTAAGCTAAGAGTTGATTAGGAAAATCTATATAGCTACTATACATCAATATCAATATATAATAATTATAATTGATTTTAATATAAGCATTGACTAGTAGCATAGTTGTTTTACTAAATCGAAGAAAATTTCTGAAAGTAAATACAAGTTAACATTTAGTATTAACTCCTTAACTACTTATCAGCTGGTTTTGATTCGATAATGTATAACAGTGAACGCCGCAATAATACAAAAATATCCAAGTACTATTGTTTTAATTTTTCTTTTTAATTTAAATATTTTTAAATTATATATCTAAATAAATGTATCTGTATAACCACAAATTTAGCTAAATTAAAAAATCTTTGAAACGGAATAATTTTTTAAATTGCCATAAAGCAATTTTTTTATGCAAAATTTAGATTACATGTTAGATGATATTTCTTATCACTGCTAAATATTTAATATTTTCTCAGGGGGACTGAATACCTCTTGGGGGGAGGGGGCTGTTTTATTTTGAAGTTAGTCACGTGATCTCTTCAGATTATATGGGTGTCATTATTATTTTCATTTTTATTTAAAAGCTACCGAATCTATTTTGCTGATATTTTTTTTATATATTTTATGGAATAATTTAAATATTTCCTAAAATTTTTGAAGCAATGTGTGAATTTTAACTTTTCTTAAAAAATGTTTGAAAACTTAGGTCTCATAGGGTTCAATATATTTCATTTTTTCAACCCGGGTTCAATCCAAAACTAATTGGGTGATATTCATTTACATTCCCATATGTCCCACAGGCCGTCTCAACAACATACTAAAATTTCATTTTGATAAAGTCATTTTATGGCAGTTATCGTGCGAGCGGACAGACAGAATGACCAAAGCCATAAACACTTTTCAACTGTGTTGTAAAGTGTTAAAAGTAGTAAAATACATATACTAAGCACTAGTCAATTCCACATAGAAGTCTCATTTTTGCTCCAAAATAAATTTGTTCATAAATTTATTTTGAGGCAAAAATTATTTTAAAAAGAAGGCTTAGGTTTTAGAAAGAAATGTGTGATTAAATAGCTTGAAATCAATAGTTTTATGATGTAATTAAAAATATAAAGTGTTGCCCTCTACACATTGTTTATTTTTTTTTTTACGTCTGCTGTTTTGACAAGGCAGATAGCGTACATTTTCACATCGGTTACAAAAGATATTGTAATGTTTTAAATTATGGTTGATAAATAAAATATAAATAGGTATGCATTTAATCTATAAGCTATTTAGTATAGTTTATATAAGCTATTCTAGCTCTCTCTCTTTAACATTTTGATAGTATTTAACGTTTTACTGAATCAGTAATTACATCTCGTGCAATTGTATTACAGAATTTTAAAATGAAATTATAGAGGTATATGCATAACAAGAATTTTTTTTTAAAGTTGCTATATGATTGCCATGGATAATAAATATTTTAAAGCATGAAGTTTTTTTTTACTTTGTCATTTTTAGTAAATGTTTCATGGTATAAAGAAGTCACAAATTTTGTATCGATTGTTATGTAATTAGATTAAACGACAGTAATATATTATTACAAATACCTGACAGAAAATCATTGCTATAATTTTAAGGTGTCTGGATCACTTGATGACAAATTTTATATTCTTAGCAACGAATTCAACAAAATAACGCCTATTTGCAAAGTTCTAGAAATTTCTCAAATTTTTGGCTAAGAATTTTCCATGTTACTTACTTTTTCCAGAACTTTCTACAGAGGGTGTAATATACAAGCTCACCATCATTCAATTGGATTGTTGAGGTAACACGAGTCAAAGTATCTACCAAAATCAATATATAATTTTTCTTTTCCTTTAACCTGTTATATAAAACAGTACTGGTAGAAAAATGCAAAAAAATTAAAATTTTAAATCTGCAACATCTGTGCATCCACTCATTATACCAAATCAACAGACTTCAGAGGAATTTAATATATTCTAAAATCTATAAATTTGGTATCGTAAAGATATATATCCCAAAATTGCTACATGTATCATATTTTCCTACATAAAATAATTTATTTAGCTTTTATAAGAGAAAACCTGAGCTTATATATAATGTTCAAAATCTTTTCATGCATAAATTTTCATGAAAATTTTAAAGCCCTTCGATTTTCGAATGATTTTCTTTAAAATGTCAGCAATTAAACATGTTTAATGAACAATAATTTTATCATTAAAACTCCTAATAATTCATTTTAGAGCTCTGGCATGAATTGTTCTAGAGATAATAAATGTTTTTCAAAAAAATTTATTAAAAAAGTTACATAAAATTAAAAAGTATGGAGTATTGTCAAAAAGGTTGGCTTTCGATATCATGTTACAAATCTACCTTTGATTGTAAAACATTTCTGTAAAAAAATTTCCTAATTAGAAAAAAAAAAAAAAAATCAGCATGAAATGCATGTAATGGGTCAATTTGATGCATTTAACTTATTTCTATTAATCCACAAAATTCCAATTTGTGCAAATAATCTTTCACGTATTTACAAATTATACTTTACTAGCCGAATGGCCGTTGAAAATCAACAGTCCCATAATTGATAATAATCAACCCCCGAATAACGTAATTTTTTTAATATTTTGTGTTTGCCATTTATTCAGAAAATCGAAAATTTTAGTGGAGAAAAATGATATTGGAAAACTGACATTACTCACTTTCTTCCTTCTGAACTATCTACCTATACACCAAATTTGGAGTCTCTATCTTATACTGAAGGATGCAATGTTATCATTTCACCTTTCCAATGTTTTTATGTGGAGCACCTCTGAAATGAACATTTATGAAAAACTCTATTCCTCCTGGGTTTTTTATCAAATGATTAGCCCATATACCAAATTTTAAGCCTCTATCAAATTTCAAAGTAGATGTTTTTCATTTATTAGTAACGTCGAACATTTTCGTATGTGATACCTCTTAAAGTAGCAAATATTGGAAATCTGAAATTGCACACCTTTTCCCTTTCGAACGATATACCTATATACCAAATTTGAAGTCTCATCCCGAAACATGTTTTTCTATCATTTCACTTTGCGAATAGTTTGGTGTGCAGACCCCCCTTCTTCAGATTATAAATAGAAATTTTATATTGCACACTTTTTTTCTTTTGAAGTATTTACCTATACACCAAATTTAAAGATTTTATTCCATCGTGAAGCATATTTTTCTATCCTTTTAATGTTCGAACATTTTCATATGAAATAGCCAGCCCGTTAAATGAACTGTTTTGAAAAACTCTTTTCTTGGGTTTTTTTTTTATCAGGTCCCATATACCAAATATCAAACCTCTATTACATTTTAAAAGGAGTCGTTTCTCATTCATTTATTCAGAAATTCGAACATTTGGGTTTGCGGCACCCCTAAAGTAGAAAATATCGCCAATAAAAACTGAAATTGTACATGCTCATCTTTCCAAGCTATCTACCCGTATAGCAAATTTGAAGTCTACCGCATCTAGAAACATGGTTTTTCGTTATTTCACTTTTCGAATTTCTCTGGAGCACCCTTTTAAATGAACATTTTTGAAAAACTATTTTGTCTTGGGTGTTTTCATCAAATTATTAACCCATATATCAAATTTTAAGTCTCTATCAAATGTTATAAGAGCTGTTTCCCCTTTATTCGGCAACTCGAACTTTTTGGTATGCGGCACCCCCTAAAGTAGAAAATATTGGAAAACTGATATTGCTCACTTTCTTCCTTTCGAACGATATTTCCATACACTAAATTTGAAGTCTCTGTCTCAGTGCAAAGCTTGTTTTTCTATCATTTCACTTTTCGAACGTTTTGGTGTGCGAAACCCCTCAAAATTCTAAATATCGGAAATTTTCTATTGCACACTTTCTTTCTGTTAAACTATCTACCTATACACAAAATTTGAAGTTTCTAATTCATTGCGAAGCATATGTTTACTATCATTTTACTTTTCGAACGTTTTTGTGTGGAGTAGCCACTCCTTTAAATGAACAATTTTGAAAAACTATTCTTTGGTTTTTATCAGACGATTGCCTCATATAACAAATATCAAGCCTCTATTACATTTTTAAAGGAGGCATTTCTTATTTATGCGGAAAATCGAACTTTTGGGTTTGCCGCACCTCCTAAAGTAGAAAATATCAGAAAACTGAAATTGCACATGCTCTTCCTTTCGAACTATCTATCCGTACACCAAATTTGAAGTTTTTATCGCATCTCGAAGCATGCTTGCTCGTCATTTCACCTTTCGAACATTTTTCTCTGGAGCACCCCTTTAAACGATCATTTTTTAAAAATTCTTTTATCTTGGGTGTTTTCATTAAATGATTAGCGCATATACCAAATTTCAAGTATATCTATCAAATTTTAAAGCAGGCGTTTCTCCTTTGTCCTGCAAATCGAACATTTCAGTGCGCGGCACCCCTAAAGTAGCAAATATTGAAAATCTGAAATTGCACACTTTCTTCCTCTCAGATTATCTACCTGTACACCAAATTTGATGTTTTTATCCTATCGCGAAACATGTTTTTTCTATAATGAACATTTTTAAAAAACCGTATTCATCTTCGACTTTTTTATCAAATGATTAGCTCATGTACTAAATTTCAAGCCTCTATCATATTGTAAAGGAGGCGTTTTTCATTTGTTCGTCAAATCGAATATTTTAGTGAGAGGCACCCCTACAATAACAAATGTTGAAAAACTGAAATTTCACACTTTCTTCCTTTCCAACTATTTACCCGTACACCAAATTTGAAGTCTCTATCTCATCGCGAAGCATGCTTTTTCTATCATTTCACCTTTCGAATGATTTTGTGTGGAGTACCCACCCCCTTAAAGTACATTTTTCTTCTGTTTTCTATCAAATGATTCGCCCATATACCAAATATCAAGTCTCTATCACGTCTTAAAAGACTCGTTTCTCCTTTATTTCCAAAAATCGAACATTTTAGTGTGCGGCACCCCTAAAAGTAGAAAATAGTGGAAAACTGAAATTGTACACTTTCTTCCTTCTAAACTGTCTACCCGTACACCGAATTTGAAATCTCTATCTCATCCCGAAGCATGTTTTTTCATCTATTAAAATTTCGAACGTTTTTCTCTGAAAAACGAACATTTTTGAAAAACTATATTCATCTTGGGACCTTGGGTGTTTTCCTTAGAGGAGAAATAAGTTGTTTTCGTCAAACGATTATCCCATATACCAAATTTCAGGCCTCTATCGAATTTTGAAGGAACCGTTTCTCATTTATTCGGCAAATAGAATATTTTGGTGTGCGGTAGAAAATATTGGAAATCTGAAATTGCACACTTTCTTCCTTTCGAACGATTTACCCATACACCAAATTTGAAGTCTTTATTTCATCGCAAAGCATACTTTTTTATCATTTCACTTTTCGAATGTTTTGGTGTAGGGCAACCAACCTCTCTATAGAATATTTTCGATCGATTTTTCCAGGGGCTTTTATTGAACAATCGACCCGTGCACCAAATTGCAAGTCTCTATCTACTTGGGAAGTGCCTAAAAAAGCGTGACAGACAGACGGACACTTGGCAATTAGTATATATAGATAGATATATCGCAAAATTTTACATTTTTAACACTTTACAACAAAGTTGAAAAGTGTTTATGACTTTGTTCATTCTGACTGTCTGTCCGTTAGCACGATAACTGCCGTAAAAATGACTTAATCAAAATTAAATTTTAGTATGTTGTTCAGACGGTCTGTCGGACCTATGGGAATATAAATGAATAATATCACCCAATTAGTTTTGTATTGAACCCGGGTTGAAAAAATGAAATACATTGAACTCTATGGGATCTCATTTTTTAAGCTGATTTAAAATTCACAAATTGCTTCGAAAATTTTAGATGATATTCAAATTGTTATATAAAATATATAAATAAAAATTCAGCAAAATATATTCAGTAGTTTTTTAAATAAAGATTAAAATAATAATTATACCTCTTATATGAAGCGATCACGTGACCCACTTCAAAATGAAATATGGCATCCATCTTGTCTCAAAATCGTGATTTTTAAAGTTCTTTTTAATTCATATTGAGCGTTGTATCCGTTTTAAAACCGCTTTATTTTTACTTAAATTCTGTGCACCTACATACTGAAACAACGCAATTACAATATATTTGAGTTTAAATGATCATCCAAATTTGATTATTTCTAAAACGAAGCCTATTTTTCACTTGTGTAAAATGTAAATAGCAAAATATGTGGAATGAGTTGTATAAGAATTGCTGTATTTCTTTAACGCAAAATTATTTAGCTCATGGAGTCTGCATAGCTGATATGAATGAAATATTCATTGATTTTACAGAGAGAAGGACGATTTTTTTCAATGAAGTTTTAAGCATAGGGTTTAATTACTTGTAGCTCCATGTTCTTAATTTGTAAATGAAATAAATTATTATAGTATTGTGATGAATGAAATGCTGCTTTTATAGAGAGAGCCAGGCGTGTTATTTTTTTTATGACGTCATTTGAATGAATTTCAATTGTTTTCGATGAAGTTTTCAAATATAATAATTTATCATAGTATTATGATAATTTTAAAAATATTATTGAGGAATGTATCGCATTTTAGAGATGTTTAAACCAGGCAATTTATATTTCAATGCCGTCATTTGAATGAAGTTCATTTTTTTCGATGAAGGTTTAATTTTTCAAATATAATGAATTAATGTAATATTGTGATAATTTTTAAAATATTACCGAGGAATGTATTGCATTTTAGAGATGTTTAAGTAAAATTGCATTGAAGTTGGAAAGTGTTTCATAATCAATGCTTTAAGCATGATTGATCTTTCTTGTTTCTTTGTACGTAACCACTTGAACGTAAACGATGTTTTTAGTAGTAAAATTGCTCCCCATAGGAAGTGTTGCAGAAATCTTGTGATTCAAATAATTACTATTTAATCACGCTAATTCTAAAAATTTTAATTAACCTGCTCTTTTTACATAATGTATCTTCACATAAAATAGCAGAGCAATACGGATTCTCGTTCTCGAATTATTGTGCCTGCACACACAGTTTTTTAAAAAATGTGTAAAATTTTCATGTATAATATGCATCGAAAATTCATTCTTCAGAGGAGTTTAATACATTCAAACACCCATAAATGTGGAATCGAAAAATATATTTATTCGGAATTTGCTCCACGTATCACATTTCCTAACATAAAAGAAAATTAAGGTTTTATAACAGAAAATCTGAGCTCTTAGATAATGTTTTTATGCATATTATGAATAAAAAATTTCAATCGTTCTTTAGAGGAATTTCATATATTGAAACACCTATAAATTTAGTGTAATTGTAAAGAAATTCATCCAAGAATGCCTCCAAGGGCAAATTTCATACATATAATAATTTATTTAGGTTTTATAGAAGAAAATCTGAGCACATAGAAAATGTTCATACTCCCGTTTTCGTGTATATTATTTATTGGAAATATCAATTCAGAGGACTTAACATTTTCTAAAACCTAAATTTGATATCGTTGTTTATTCCAAATTTGCTCCACTCATCAAATTTCCTACATAAAATATTAATATTAGGTTTTATAAGAAAATATCGGAGCACTTAGATAATGTTCAAAAATGCGTTTCCGGGCATATTATGCATCGAAAATTTTGATGGATCTTCACTGTAATTTAATTCATTCTAAAACCTATAAATTCGGTACGGTTGTAAAGATATTTGTCCCAAAATTGCACCACGTATCAAATTTCATATATAATTTTTTTTTTTGGTTTTATAAGAGAAAATCTAATTTCATCGATAATGTTCATACTCCTGTTTTCGTGTGTAATATGCATCGAAAATTCTAATCGTTCTTCAGAGGAATTTGATATTTATTAAAACCTATAAATTTGGTACCGTTACAAAGATATTTATCACAAAATTGTTCCACGGGAAAATTTCCTACATGAAATAATTTAAGTAATATATAATGTTTCATGACTCATAGATAATGTTTATAATCCAGCTTTCGTGCATATTATGCATCGAAAATTTCAATCAATTTTCAGAGGAATTTAATTTATTCTAAACCCTACAAATTCAGTATCGTTGTAAAGATATTTATTCTAAAATTGTCCAACGTGTCAAATTTCCTGCATAAAATAATTTATTTAGGTTTTACAAGAGAAAAATAGCTCATAGAAAATGTTTATAATCCCGTTTTTGTGTATAATATGCATCGAAAATTCCAATGGTTCCAATGGTTCCAGAGGAATTTAATTTATTCTAAACCCTACAAATTCAGTATCGTTGTAAAGATATTTATTCTAAAATTGTCCAACGTGTCAAATTTCCTGCATAAAATAATTTATTTAGGTTTTACAAGAGAAAAATAGCTCATAGAAAATGTTTATAATCCCGTTTTTGTGTATAATATGCATCGAAAATTCCAATGGTTCTTCAGGGGAATTTGATATATTCTAAAACCTATAAATTTGGAATCTTTGTAAATATATTTATCCTACGGTTGTCTCACGTGTCAAATTTCCTACTTAAAATACTATATTTAGATTTAAAAACAAAATCTCAGCATATAGAAAATGTTCATACTCCCATTTTCCTGTATATTATGGATCGAAAATTTCGTTCATTCTTCAGAAGAATTTAATATGTTCTAAAGCCATTAAAGTTGGTATCGTTATAAAGGTATATATCCTAAATTTTCCCCACGTATCAAATTTCCTGCATAAAATAATTTATTTAGGTTTTGCAAGAGAAAAACTGAGCTCATAGATAATGTTCACATAATCCCATTTTCGTGCATATTATGTTTCGAAAATTTCAATCGTCCGTTAGGGAAATTTCATACATTCTAAAATCTATAAATTTGGTATTGTTATAAAGGTATTTATCCCAACGTTGCTCCACGTATCAAATTTCCTACATAAAGTAATCTATTTAGATTTTATTGGAGAAAATCTGAGCTCATAGATAATGTTCCAAATCCAGTTTCGTGCATATTATGCATCGAAAATTTCAATTGTTTTTCAGAGGAATTTAATGTGTTCTAAAATCTAAAATTGGTATCGTTGAAAAGATATTTATCCTAAATTTTCCCCACGTGTCAAATTTCCTATATGAAATAAATTATTTAGGTTTTATATGAAAACATGTGAGCACATAGATAATATTCAAAAATCCATTTCCGCGCATATTATGCATTGAAAATTTCTATCGTTCTTAGGAGGAATTTAATGTGTTCTAAAATCTTTAAAATTGGTATCGTTGAAAAGGTATTCATCTTAAATTTGCCAGACGTGTCAAATTTTTAATATGAAATAAATTATTTAGGTTTTATATGAGAAAATTTGAGCACATTGATAATATTCAAAAATCCGTTTCGGTGCATATTATGCATCGAAAATTTCTATCGTTCGTCAGAGGAATTTAATATATTCTAAAACCTATAAATTCGGTATGGTTGTGAAGATATTTATCCCCAAATTGCTCCACGCGTCAAATTTCTTACCTAAAATAATTTATTCATGTTTTATAAGGAAAAAAATTTGAGCTCATACATAATATTCAAAATTCCTCTTCCGTACATAACGGAAAAATAGGTCATTCTTATCAGTAGGCAAATGACTAATGGCGCCCAAATAAAAAACTATTACTATTTATTCAAATACAAAAGTATTATTCAAAGTATCTTCTCTCGTGAATGGAACGAGCTAGATCCCCGATAATGATGCTAACAAATGCATCGCATTATATTTCATATAATAAGTGAATATATTTCACAATAGTTAATAATTTTTTTTTTGTATGATTTTTTGTTAAATTTATTTGAAAAATATGCAATATTTTGAGAACGCATTCTAAAGTTTAGGTCAATCGTTCTCTAATGAAAAATTGCACACCAGAAATAATTATTTAATTAACTTTAATAATTATTTAATAATTATTTAATTAAATATTTTGATTTTTTGATAATTTTTTCAAAATTTCATTTCAAAATGTGGGGATATTTTGAACATTTGATTACCTTTAAAAGCAATGGACTTCTAGATTGCAATTATTGCACCAAATTTTGTTCTAATTGCTCCATTCTCAGATATCGTCTCCAGTTTCACTGACACACACAGACATCATCTCAAAAACTTTCGATTAGTGTTCAGGGATGCTTGAAACGTGTCCTCTCGCCGACAACTCGAATTCGAAATTTCGATCCCGTCACAATACTTTCCTCATACATTATACTATGTATATAAAGTAATAATTTATTTAGGTTTTATAAGATAAAATCTAAAGACAAAGATAATGTTCATAATCTCGTTTTAGAGCATATTTTGCATCAAAAATTTCAATCACTCTTCGGAGGAATTTAATATTTATTAAATCCTATTAATTTGGTGTTATTGTAATGATATTGATCTCAAAATAGCTCCTCGTGCCAAATTTCCTACCTAAAAAAGATTATTTGGGTGTTATAAGTGAAAATCTGAACACACACATTATTTTCAAATTCCCGTTTTATTGATATTTTGATTCGAGAACTTCACTCACTTTTAAGAGGAATTTACTATTTTCTAAAACCTAAAACTTTGGTATACAGTTGTAAAGATAGGGATTGGGTCGAAAATCGCAACTCGAGTTTTCGATGAATCTACACGTTTTGGGACTTTTAGAACACAACAATCCTATTTTAGCGCGACGTGTGTGTATGTGTCTGTCTGTTTGTCCAACGTAAAATATCCATTCTAAAATTGATTGACCAAATTTCATAAAATTTTATAGGTAAGTTACTTGTGTGTTACTCTGGTTCTGGCTTAATTTTAGTACGATTCGGTATAAAAAAAAACTGCTTTTTTACTTTCCCTGCAGTACATGGTAATGTATAGGGAAAGTATTGCAATCGTATTGAAAATCGCAACTCGAGTTTTCGACAGATCTACATGCTTTGGGACCTCTAGAATACGAAAAAACTATTTTTAGCGTGCCGTCTGTGTGTGTGTCTGTCTGTGCAATGTATACTCTAACTCAAAAACTAATAGACCGAATTTTATAAAATTTTATAGGTAAGTTACTTGTGTGTGACCCTGGTGCTGATTAGATTTTGTACCAAAATCTAATCTACCGGGATAAAAGGACCCGCCTTTTTTCTCGAAGTGGCCCGCAAAAATCTCATGTATCCACTGACTCTAGCTAAAAAACTAATTGACTCAATTTAAAAAAATGTGATAGTCACTTATGAAATACCCTGATGTTGATTAGATATTGGTACGATTCAGAAAAGAAGAACCTGCCTCCTTTTACGAAATGGCCCGTAAAAATCATCAAAATCTAAAATAAAAGACTACGACTCAAACGTATCTATTAAATACTTTATGCATTTTATTAATATTTTACGTATTATTACTTTGCGCATTCAATACTTTACGTATTTTTGACGAGGAAAAAAAGAAGACCAACACCATTATTCTAGGATTAGCCGTTCTCGAGATATTTGAGGTTTTTTTTTTTTTTCATTTTTGTTACGCCGCTTTTGTAAAAATACAAATAGAAACAAAAATTGAATTAAAAGTGAAAATTCAATATTATTTTGTGCAATTAAACTCAATTTAATGAATTATTAAAGAAATAGAGAGAAAATAAATTTGAGTCTATAGGGAAAGTCATGTGCTGCCCACATCAAATTATTATTTTTTTTGGCGCATTAGAATCGACAAGTTTAAAGTGTTTCTGAAGATCTTCCTAGACTATTGATCTTTCTTGAAAATGGGCATAATTTTTAGATTTTAGACAATAGTTGTTGGTGCATAAAGGGGGCCGGACGTACCATTCTCTCCCCCCCCCCCCGCCGCAATCAATCCGGCTCTACCCCATATTCGCCCACAATGACTTTCACACTTCCCGACCCTAATTCATCATTCAATAACACCCCGGGTATCTTCTTTCTTATTTCATCCCCGGGTTCAGGGAAGACAAAAAAAAAAAAGGAGGGATTTTTCCCCAATGTTTTGGCTCCCCCTGGTCAGTTTGTCCCTTCGAGGAGCAATCAAGTGGGGGAGAGATCCACAGGGACCGTACCCTCCTTCCCCTACCACCAACCTCTCGGAAGGACTTACGGACCCACATGTTTAACGTGATGGTACTTCGCGTGAACACTGCGGCAGTTTTGGCAGTGGCGGGATTTGAACTCGGGCCGACCGACTGCAATTCCCGCACGCTGACCACTGGGCTGTCACGCCCCAGATATTCTAAGGATTGTAATTATTCAATAAATGCATAATTTACTTGGAGTAAAATACCACAAAAGTTATTCTATTAAGAAGAGTACAGCGACAGGACCTGATTAACGCACGGAGCCGTGGCCGCCCCAAATTTTAAGGTGCCCTTAAATTTTGTTTATAATAAAAATATACGAAATAATTTTTTAATTAATTTACAACTGGTAATATTAGTTATTATAAATAAAACTATGTATGGAACCGCTTTGAATCACCCATGATGTTATAGTAGATACTTCCCCAAAAGAATTAAAAAAAAACTGTCTATGATCACTTCTATCATATGATACACTGTCTATGATACACTAAATTCTATCATATTCGAATATCGATAATAAGTTATTAGAATTCCATTTTGAGTCGCACAATAACTTTCTCTACATAAATGTAAATTTAACATCATTTGCCTCTGATTTGAATTCTTAGACTTTGTTATATTATTTTTACTCTCCCTACAAGGTAATGTATAGGAAAAGTATTGAAATCGTACAAAAAAAAAACTCAATTCGAGTTTTCGACGGATCTACACATTTCGAGCACTCTAGAACCCGAAAAAACTAATTTCAGAGTGACGTTTGTGTGTGCAAAGTATGTATCTATTCTAACTTGACCCAATTTCACTAAATTTGATAGATAACTTACCCTATAGTGCTGATTAAATCTTGATACGGTTAGCATTTTTCACAGGATAAAAGAAATGAAATGAAGAAAAACTTGAAATTTTATATATATATATATATATATATATTCGTATCACTTTATAATATAATTTTGTCTATATTTTTTATGAAAAGTATTTATGCCTAAATCAGCTGAAACATTTGAAATACATGACATATGAATACACATTTGAAATACATGAAAAATATATTCATAAAATTTCAAGGAAAATATCATAATTCGGGTATCCTAAAAATTTACTTTTACACTCGTTAAGATGCAACATTTATTGTACGTATTAGCGAAAGTTCATTATAGCAGGAGTCCATAAATCTGGCGTAAAATAGTGATATACTTTTATGTAACATACTAGGTACATTTAAAAATACAACCTTAAAATCAATAAGACATAATTTTAATCAAAATATTTTAATATGTATAATGAGGTAAATGTGAAAAAATATTAATATTCAAAGCATAAACAAAATGTAGTTATGCGTATTAGTATTTTTAAAATTAAGTAATATTTATTTGTTTCTTCGGGGTAAATAGTCTTCTTTTTATGTCATTCTCAATTTTAGTCAATTGCTCAAAAGTATGTTCTGGAACATCTTCTAATGATTAAAAAACCTGATGTGGGCAACACATGACTTTCCTTATATAATGTAATGAATTTACTACTTTTACATTAAAAAGATAGGTTGTTCTTATAGTAGATACTAATATTCTTTCCAAGATATTGAATTTTCGACAATTAGTCGTCATTTTTATCCATTTAGCGAGATTTTCGTTAATTTGGTAACATTTAAAAAAGTAGCCAAGTTGGCGACATTCCACCAAATTCGTCGCCAAAATACCGCCAAGCGCTATGGACGGAGAAATATGTTATTCTTACAGTAGATAAATGAATATTGACGTTCAAATACAAAAGTATTACTCAAAGTATCTTTTTTCGTGAATGGAACGAGTTAGATCCACGAGAATGATGTCACCCCATTTATCGCATGATATTACATATGAAAAGTGAACGTGTTTCATAACAGTTAATATATTTTTTTTAATTTATGGGATTTTTTAATAAATTTATTTCAAAAATGTTCAATATCTCGCGTACGGTTCATGCTAGCGTTCTGAAGTTTATGTCAATCGTTTTCTAATGAAAAATTACATAAGAAATGTCTATTTTCGTAACTTTATTAGTGGTTTTGATTTTTTGACGATTTTTTCAAAATTTCATTCGAAAATTTAGGGGGGTTCTGAACATTCGATTGCGTATAAAAACAATAGGCTTCCAGTGTTTACGGATTGTGATTTTTGTACCAAATTTGGTTCGAATCGGTCCATTCGTTCGTCAGTTATCGTCTCCAGAGACTCACTGACACACACACACGCACACAGACATCACTTCAAAAATGTTTGATTCGTGATCAGGGATGCTTGAAACGTGCTCTCCCGTCGAAAACTCGAATTCGAATTTTCGACCCCGTCACAATACTTTCCTTATACTTTATGTATATAAGTAAAAATTAAATTAATTGTGTCTATCTTAAGGACTGAACGAACGTATTAAGCGATGTTTGCAACATGCAACGTCTATAGACTTTAACCGGGGAATCTGTATTTGTACGTAATAACCAGAAATCCATCTTAAACGTGTGCCGTCTTCACGAGAGTCTACTGTATTTCATCTTGCTTTCATTTTTGAGAACAAGTGTTTGGTTTTCGAGATTTCCTTGTATGTTCCGGTATAATCCCTACTAAAAATCCCTCTATCTGAGGCCAAAGGAAATGGCATTCTCCCACTGAGTGGTAATGTTTCATGCCATTCTAGGACTATGGAATGGTGGGATGGGCGAATTGGTAGGGACACCATCAATCCTGCCGCTAAGTACCAAGACTTTAAGATCATCCATCAAAGTATTTGCTTCTGCTTACCTACTCGTGTCCACCCCCATGTTGCCTTTTTATCCTGTTCTACATATTGAAAAGAATGGTGAAATCATTTGACTGCGGAAGTATATTCAAGCACCCTCGTGTTCGAGATTTATGTTCCGGAAGCGATGGGTGGGAGAGGGGAGCGCTATGTATGTCGTGGAAAGGAACCAATGGTGCTAAAAGGGGTCCAGAGAATAAATTTCATATTTAGTAACAGGATCAGGGCCGCAGTCAGGAAGGGGCTAAGCAACCCCGCCCCCCTGATAAAAATATTAAAAGTTTAGTAGTGATATGAAATTTCATATAAAATGTTATTAAAATTTTGCGTAAAAAATTTTGTCGAGATTTTTTATAAATGACTTCGTTTTAAAGATTTTTACTTTTCTTATATACATAATGTATAAGGAAAGTATTGTGACGGGGTCGAAAATTCGAATTCGAGTTTTCGACGGGAGAGCACGTTTCAAGCATCCCTGATCACGAATCAAACATTTTTGAAGTAATGTCTGTGTGTGTGTGTGTCAGTGAGTCTCTGGAGACGATAACTGACGAACGAATGGACCGATTCGAGCCAAATTTGATACAAAAATCACAATCCGTAAACACTGGAAGCCTATTGTTTTTATACGCAATCGAATGTTCAAAACCCCCCTAAATTTTCGAATGAAATTTTGAAAAAATCGTCAAAAAATCAAAACCACTAATAAAGTTACGAAAATAGACATTTCTTATGCAATTTTTCATTAGAAAACGGTTGACATAAATTTTAGAACGCTAACATGAACCGTTCTCGAGATATTGTGCATTTTTCAAAAAAATTATCAAAAAGTCATATAAAATAAAATAAATATATTTCCTATTGAGAAACATGTTCACTTTTCATATGTAATACCATGCGATAAATTAGATGACATCATTCTCGTGGATCTAGCTCGTTCCATTCATGAAAAAAGATACATTGTGTAAGACTTTTGTATTTGAACGCCAATAGTCATTTATCTGCTGTAAGAATAACTTATTTCTTCGTCCACAACGCTTGGCGAGATTTTGGAGACGAATTTGGAGGAATGTCGCCAACTTGGCGAGTTTTTGAAATGTTGCCAAATTAACGAAAATCTCGCCAAATGGATAAAAATGACGCTAAATCAATGAAAATGACGACTCATTGTCGAAAATTCAATATCTTGGAAAGAATATTAGTATCTACTATAAGAACAACCTACCTTTTTAATGTAAAAGTAGTAAATTCATTACATTATATAAGGAAAGTCATGTGTTGCCGACATCAGATTTTTTAATTTAGCTGAATGCGTGATTATACTAACGATCCATTTATTGACATATTTAATTTAAAAATATTTAAAAATTCTGACAATAGTGTCTAGGATACTTTTGTATTCTTGCGGGGTTTACTGTTATACAGAGTCAGAATCAAGTGATAAGTAGGTAAGAGTTGATATTAATCATTAACTTGCATTAACTTTCAGAATGTTTCTACAAAATATTAACAACTTTATTACATATTAATGCTTACATTAAAATCAATTGTTATTATTATATATTAATATTCATGTATAGTAGGTATATGAATATTAATAAACAGCTCTTAGCTTGCAACTATAAATATGCAAATATTTGTTAATATATATATATATATATATACATATATATATACACGGTGTCCCAAAAATATTGCCCTCGACTTTTATTCCTTATATATTGATCTTAGACATATATAATAAATTGCAGAGTTGCGTAAAAAAGGTACAGAATTTTATGAAATCGATTAAAACTTTCAAGGGAATTAAATTTTAAGAAATACAAAATTTAAATTTTTATACTGTCCCCGATGTACAAAATTTCAGCATTTTATCATAAAAAGTCCCAGAGATATGAAAAGACAAAAATTATGACTTAAACCTCTTTTCTATGCATCGACATGGGTTCTCAGAGGGGAAAAATCATGTCGGCAGTTCGCGTTTCAGGGGTCATACGAAAGAAAACAATTATTACATAAATAAATAATAATTTTACTATTTATTGGTACAAAAGTATCTACACTGTGTAGAAATAATAACTTTAGTTCAAAATGTTTTCCATCCATGCCAAAGATCCATTAAAGATAAGAAGCAGATATTATTTGCCTATGATGCATTTCTGCGTTGCATAATTCACACTCTTGCAGTAAACATTTGCATTTTAATGTGTGATGAATCCCTGACCAACTTTATTTAAACATATATCTGGGACTCTTTATGATAAAATGCTGAAATTTTGTACATCACCTTATTAGTGTATCGGGTACATTTTACTCATTGGAAATGTTTTTGTACGGGGGCAATATAAAAATTTAAATTTTGTATTTCTTCAAATTTAATCCCCTGAAAATTTTTATCGATTTCATAAAATTCTGTATCTTTTTTTTACTGAACTTTGTAATTTATTATATATGTCAAAGATCCATATTTAAGAAATAAAAGCCGAGGTCAATGTTTTTTGGGACACCTTGTATATGTGTTACATATGAATATATGTTACTCATGAATATATGTTACATATGAATATATGTTACATATTAATATTTGCAATATATATATATATGTTACATATGAATTGAAATATATAATAGTAACTACTATGATTTATAAATGTTAATGATTAATTGTATTTTTGGTGAAACCCCTTTTTCAAGACTGTCAAGCCCCCCTTGAATTTCCCTCCAGCCCCTTTGGCTACGGCCCTGAACCGGATGGATGCAATGCAGTTTTTAGTCACATAGCATTAGAGCATTTAAAAGTACTAGTCCCGTTGAAAATCACAATAAGCAACCTCCAGGCAACCTGAATTTCTGAATAATTCAATTTTTCTAGCGGTCTTTATCATCTGTTTGTTCACCGTTGCACCCAATTTCAAATATCTGTCTCACTTCAGACTGAACATTTTTCATTTATTCAGCCAATTAAACATTCAAGGGGATATGCAGACTGGGCCTTTATTGGCCGCCAATACTGGCCTATATTGGATGCCGATATCGGGCCTATATTGGCTGCCAAAATTTTGCCCAATATAGGCCCAATATAAAAATGAGGAAACTTTAACTGTATTGGCCCGATACTGGTTGATTTTGGTCACCAATATAGGTTTAATGTAAGAATGGGCCGATATTGGCTGCCATTATAGACCCAATATTAGCAGCCAATGTAGACCCAATATTGGCAGTCAATATAAGCCCATTATTGACTGCCAATATATGCCCAATACAGTTATATTTTAAACAACAGACTTTGATATTTTCGTAATAAATAATAAATGTTCTTATAATAAATAATAAATTTGTAATAAATAATAAATTTGTGCTAAAGATAAATGCTCATTGGTTACCATTTTATACTCGATACTGGTGAATGAAAGTATGCAAAGTGCGACTATTCAAGGGCCGCAACCAGAGACAAAATTGAAGAGGAGCTGGGGGAGGGGGGGGGGGAGGCTCAACAGTCTTAAAGGAGGGGCTCAGCAAAAACACAATTAATCAATTTATAAACCACAATAGTTACTGTTATATATTTCAATTCATATTATTTATATTATTCATGGTATAATGTAAATATATAATTAAAATAGTATATTCATAATTCATATTATTCATGGTGATAACAAATAATTGCATATTTATATTTACTAACATCCATATATAGCTACTATACATCCATATTAATATATAATAATTACAATTGATTTTGATGCAAGCATTAACTCGTAGCTACTTATCAGTTGATTTTGATGTTATAATGCATAACAGTGAACACCACAATAATACAAAAGTATCCTAAATGCTATTGTCATATCATTAAATATTTTTAAATTAAATTAATTGGTACGATCATACATTCAGCTAAGTTGAAAAATCTTTAAAACAAAGTAATTTATAAAAAAAATCTAAAACATTTTTTACGCAAAATTTAAATGACATTTTATATGAAATTTCATACCACTGCTAAAAATTTAATATTTTTATCGGGATGGCTGAGTATACCTCTTGAGGGTTATCCCCCCTAGTCTATGGCTACGGGACCATTCCCGACCCTATTGGGAAGGGTCAGTTGTCGTATTGCTTCAACAATAAGAAATGAACGTGCTGCTATTATACTTAAGAGCATATATATTTCAAGCAGCGAAACAAGATGGTTTAATATTAATTTCCCTTTTCAATTCCCTTTACTAAACAATTAAGGGGACGGTGGACGTTGAAATGAGCAAAAATCGACTAAAAAAGTTATGTAACATTATTTTACACATTTAACATTTGCTTACGGGTGGAACAGCGTCCATCCCAAACGAAGAACCTCCCCAAAAGACAGGTATTTGACCTACCCTATCCCAAACAGTTCGATCCCCTTTTGCAGGCATTATCTTCCCCTTTGCAGCGATCCCCCTTTGCAGCATGTTTCTGTCGGCGATTTCCATGGACGCCAATGCCTGCAAAGGGGGATCGAACTGTTTGGGATAGGGTATGTCAAATACCTATCTTTTGGGGAGGTACTTCGTTTGGGATGGACGCTGTTCCACCCGTAAGCAAAAGGTTGAATGCATTTTTTTCGAAACGGAATTTTCAAAGGTTTTACATTTTTAAAATGCTCCATGCGTCTTAATTTTTGTCTGAGATGCATGAAATTTGGCAAGAAGACACCTCTCATGCTTTTTAATGAAACTGGGTATGCATTTTTTATAATTGAACTTTATTAAGGTAATTAAAAGTGAAAAAGAACCTAATTTAATGATGAAAATTAAGTTTTAATGCAGAAAAATATTTTAAAAAAATTAACTTTCTAAGGGATTTTAAAATGAATACCCAAATTTGTTCATAATGTTTTTTTGAGTGATCATAGTGCAAAATGAATCAAAAATGTGAACAAATGGCACGCAAGGAGCATTTTCAAATTTTCGTTAAAAGAAATTAAATTAAAAAAAAAATACAAAATTATAACAAAATTGAAAAATAAATTACTGGTATTGTATATAGTAATGTTAAGAGGAATATTTATACAAATTTTCACTTTTCTAAGTCAATAAATAAATAAAAAAAATTTTAACGTCCACCGTCCCCTTAACGTATTAAATTGAATGAACCATTTCAGCAAGCAGAAGGAAATGACAATAAATGATAATCAATTGTGATAATGAGGTTTCCCCCAACTCAATATCTCCATTTCAAAGCTTCACCGCTATAACTTAAGATAACGCATAAGTCCTATGCAGTCTGTTCCATTTCATAAGAATGGATTTCTTCTTCGACACAAACCGTCCGACCTACCCGAAAGCGTAAGGTATCACCTGTATTTGGATGACTAGGAAGTGCCACCCAATTTAGACAGGAACCCAATGGTGGAGGCATTCACAGAAACTGTACCTTCTTTCTCCTATCATCCACCTCTCGGAAAGACTTACGGACCCACATATTTAACGTGCACGTACTCCGCGCGAATATGGCGGCAGTTTGGGCAGAGTACTCAACACGGAACACATTAAAAATTCTTCAATAAAAAATTATTGACAAATATATTATTTACTAGCAGTGTACCAGTTCTTTGTACGGAATATATAATATAAAAAAAAACTTAAAAGTCCTATAATATTTTAAATGTCATCGTTAAATATTTAAATTATTGATCCTAAACAGAAGTTCAAGAATCTCTGTTTTTGCTGCACAAAATTATCTTCATATGCAGATCTGAAAAATAAAATATCCTGGTTCCGTCTGTAAGCAAATTTACAAAAAATATAAAATTAAATCAATACCTGCCAAAATAAAAGCGTCAAAATGATACGGGAAGACATATATACCCGTACTACTTATATTTTCGAATATTAGAAGATATACCCGTGTATTAGTAGAAAATTAGCCGTCTACAATATATGAGTTTCAAAGATCTTTGCCAAAATAAGAGCATAGATGACGTAATAAAGTGAAAATATCAATTATCCCCGCAATCTTTAAACTGGAGGTCCATAATTGATTTCAATATGTGGGAAAATAAAAGCGCTAAAATTGCATGGGAAGATATAACCGTACTACTTATATTCTCGTAGATTAAAATGTAGTATACTCGTGTACTAATATAAGATTACCCGTACTACAATATATGAGTTTCAACCATTTTTGCCAAAATAAAACGAATTACGTAATAAATTGAAAATATCAATACTCCCAGTAACTTTTTAACTTGCATGCTGTAATTTATATAATCATATAATCCAGTCAAAAATGCAATTTCGATAAAATTTATTATATATATAAAGTTTTTTATTATTTAAATCGGAAAAGATTTAATCAAAATCATGTGCTGCATAAACACATTGGATTTAAATCCGTTGCTAAGCGACATGATATTTTCTTCAAATAAATTTGTGAGAAAAAAAAATTGTCTGCATAATGTGTCTATGGATATGGAAGGTTTAACTGTACGTTTTAAACTGATAATGCGTTTTAATTATCTTATTAACTAATGCGTTTTTAATTAATATCTGGACAACCCCTGGTCTTAGAAACTCGAACCGTGCACTCAATTTTAAATGGGGTTATTTCATGGTTACCAACGAAATTTCATTAAATTATTACCCATATTATATGAAGAGATCACGTGACCCACTTCAAAATAAAATAGGGCATCCATCTTGTGTCAAAATCGTGATCTTTAAAGTTCTTTTTAATTTATATTTAGTGCTGTATCCGTCTTGAAACCGCTGTATTTTTGCTTAATTTCTGTGCATCTATATTCTGAAAGAACGCAATTACAATGTATTTGAGCTTAAATGATTATCAAACTTTGTTTATTTCTACAACAAAGCTTAATTTTAACGTATGCAGAATGTAAACAAATCAAGCTGTAAGATGAGTTGTATAAGAATTGCTGAATTTTTTTAACGCAAAATTATTTAGCTCTGGAGTCTAGAATAAAGCTGCTATGAAGGAAATATTCATTGATTTTACATAGAGAAGCAGACGATTTTATAGCAGACTTTTTGGGTGAAGTTTTAAGCATAGAGTTAAAGTACTTTTACCTCCATGGTTTTAAGTTTTAAAGTAAAATAAATTATTGTAGTATTGTGATGAATGAAAGGAATGAAATAAAAGTGTATGAATGAAATATTTACTACTTTTGCATAGAGAGCCAGGCGTTCAATGTCGTCAATTTGAATAAAGTTCATTTTTTTCGATGAAGTTTTAAGATTTCAAATATAATAAATTATCGTAATCATTTTAAAAATTACCGCTGAATGTATCGCATTTTAGAGATGTTTAAATAAAATTGCATTGCAGTTGGAAAGTGTTTCATAATCAATACTTTATGCATGATTGATCTTTCTTGTTAATTAATATCTAGACAACCCCTGGTCTTAGAAACTCGAAACATAGACTCAATTTTAAGTGGGGCTATTCCAAGGTTACCCACAAAATTTCGTGAAATTCGACTCAGCTGTTCTCCCGTGATGATGAGATAAACATACATACAGCCAGCTTTTCAATTTCATTTATATAGATTTTTTACTTAATTTCACACTGATGGTGCGTAGTCTTTAATTTCTTAAAATGCCATTGGGCGGAAACAAATTCCTACTGTCGACTAAAATGGTTGAAACTGGCTGTTCACGACATGGATCTGGTCTTTCGTGTCATAATAACAATCCACTCTATGGGCGACTTTAAGAAATTTTAAATGGATTTTGAAGTTCGTTACAACGAAACCGGTTCGTAAACCAAGAATCGCAGTACTGTCTCAGACACTTGGCCTTTATTTGAATCGTTAAATTCCAATACCCGCTCAATGGATATTATTCACACTAACACACTTTTACCCCGGCCCAGACTACACCCTTTTCCGGCTGGGTCAACGACCGCCGTTCACCGCCGCCCTTTGACCGTGAAACGACCGCTCCGATGACCGCTTGACCAGCAGCGAAATAGTCGGGAGAGCCTTTTGTCAGGTTTGCGTGTCGCTGCGAACGCGGAGGATTTCTCGTCTGGTGTAAAAAGAGAACTTTGTTGACACTGTCAACGTCTGGCTCTATTTGTAGATACTTTGCTTTGCAGTAAATATGTAAAGAAAGTAAGTAAGCATGCAAAACCTGATCTAAGCATTGGTTCTAAGAGGGTTTTCGTCGTTCGAACATTGAATGCTTCAATAGGTAGCATGTTAATTATCTAAAAATAGGGGACCTTTCATGCTTAAAAAAAATAATTTTTCAAAAAATACATTTAAACAAAAAAGATCAATTATGCATAAAGCATTGATTATGAAACACTTTCCAACTAAAATGCAATTTTTTAAACATCTCTAAAATGCGATACATTCAGCGGTGATATTTAAAAAATTATCACAGTACTACAATAATTTATTTTACTTAAAAGCTTGAAACCATGGAGATAAAAGTACTTTCTAACTCCATGCTTAAAACTTCATCGAAAAAGGCAACGCTATAAAATCGTTTGCTTCTCTATGTAAGATCAAGGAATATTTCATTCATGTCACCTATATTTCTGACTCCAGAGCTAAATAATTTTGTGTTAAAAAATTCAGCAATTCTTATACAACTCATCTTACAGCTTGATTTGTTTGCATTCTGCATACGTTAAAATTAGGCTTCGTTGAAGATATAATCAAAGTTGGATGATCATTTAAACTCAAAAAGTATAGTAATTGCGTTGTTTCAGAATATAGATGCACAGAAAATATGCGAAAAGAAAGCGGTATTAGGACGGATGCAACATTCAATAAATTTAAAAGAACTTTGAAAATCACGATTTTAAACTGGGAAAAAAGATGAATGCCCTATTTTATTTTGAAGTGAGTCACGTGATCTCTTCATATAATATGGGTACTATTATTATTTTAATTTTTATTTAAAAAACTATCAAACCCATTTTGCTCAATTTTTTTTATATATTCTTATGGGATAATTTGAATATTTCCTAAAATTTTCAAACCAATTGGCGAATTTTAACTTCGCTTAAAAATTTTTTGAAAAATGAGGTTCCATAGGATTCAAAGTATTTCATTTTTTGAAGCCGGGTTCAATCCAAAATCAATTGGATGATATTATTCATTTACATTCCCATATGTTCCACAGACCGTCTCAACAACATACTAAAATTTCATTTTGATAAAGGAATTTTTACGGCAATTATCGCGCGAACGGACAGACAGACAGAAGCCAAGCCAAGACACTTCGTTTCGGGCTTCCATGGGACCGAAGGTCCCTCACGCCCACATCGAAAATAATAATGTCCACTGTGAGTGATTTTGTGATGTTAGAAAAATAGCAATATGCACTCTGCAATATATGGGTGCTTTGATGAGTCTAGTGGCGACGGATGTTCAGTTGTCGCCTGCATCTTGGAGTGGCTGTAGAGTACTGAGCTGCAGTGGCTGCAAGAGAAAAAGGGGGGCGGGGCCAAGGGCTGGTGACCAATAGAAAATGCTCGCTGGATTATTTTACAAGATTTTCAATTTAAGTTAAGTGCAGTAAAAAATTTTTAAAGTTATGCTAACATACAAGTTTATAAGTTAGAAATAAATTATTTTAAATGTTAGATTTAATAAATACATCATTTAGTTGATGTGAAGTAGCATGAAATAAGTAAAGTTCAGATTTACATGTTATCAAAGTTAAGTTATATTTACAAGTTATATTTACAAGTTCCGTCTCTCGTTGTGAAAAAAGAAGGCCCTTTTCAGGCACACAATACATTAAATTTACAGTTATAATAATAAAACATTAAATTAGTACAGTTAAGTTTATCTACAAGTCTAGTCAGAGCTGTCTCTGACTTTCAAAGTGACCGGGCTGGCATCAAAGGCGCGGACAATGCAAGATCAAAGGGATTGAGGGTACGCCGGGGAGGACGAATCAGAGCGCTCCATTTCACTCAGGGTCTGCCGAGGCAGCTCCAGAGTGGAAAAGTGCGAACTTCAACGTCTGCCGGCGTACAAGGTTAGGAGACGCCTGCCTGGGGCGCAGAATATCTGGGGCGCTTCCACGGAGGACAGACAGAATGAACAAAGTCATAAACACTTTTCAACTATGTTGGAAAGTGTTAAAAAGAAACGATGTAGGCAGCAAATGATTTTCCTAATATATTTTCCCTACATCTGCATCACTTCGAAATGGTGATGGACAAAAATCCACGGCACAATGTTTTTAACGTTGAAAAGTACACTGACATAGGACGATTTTTTGGACGACAACTTGCAAAATTAGTTTTCGAGTATCAAATTCAATTATATTTTGCTCAAATACAGATGTATTTTTTAGATGTATTTGTTTGAAAAACTTACAATATCTCGAGAACGGTTCAAGCTAGCGTTCTAAAGTTTATCTCATTCGTTTTAGAATAAAACAATACGTATTAAATGATTTTTTATTTAACATTATTGAATGTCCTAATATTTTTTATTTCTTAATGTTTTTTTCAAAAATTCATTCGAACATTAGGACGTCTTTTGAACGTTCGATCGCGTTTAAAATCAGTGGGTCTCCAGTATTCACAGATAGTAATAATTGTACCAAATTACATTCAAAATTCTTCATTTGTTAGTGAGATATCGCATTCATAGACTCATGGACACACACACATATATACATAAATACATACATATACATACAGTGACTCAAAAGAATAATCGAACAAAATTTTAGTACCAAGCACAGGTAAATTTAAATTTACTTAAAATGGGTTGTAAAAATGAGTGTATACTTATGTGCATGCTTATTTATTTATTTAATTTTTTTAAATTAAGGCTCACCTATTAAGGTTCGTAATTGGTAACGATTGGTAAAATTATTTAAAGAACATGTTCATGTGCTTTATTTCTCATTCTATTTGTCTTTTGGATCTCAAATGTTGATGATTAAGCCCTTATTTAGCCATTTTCGCTCGTATAAAATCAGCCCCTGAAGTAGCAGCAAAGAACGTTTCAACGGAAGAACCTATTTCATAAAATTCATGATTCATAAACAGTAATTGAACGATTCATAAAATTAAAAAAAAAAAAAAAATCAAGCGATTTTTGTTGAGGTAACGGTAATTTGATTATATTTTTGAGAGATGGTACACACAGAACAAAGATTCCAACGGCCCTACCGTGCTGATAACACTGGTTCTCGTTAGATCACCGAAGTCAAGCAGCATCGGGCGCGGTTAGTATTTTGTGGGTGACCACCTGGGAACACGGCGTGCTGTTGGCACTTTTCGGGCGTGGTAGCCCGGTGGTTTGCACGTTGGATTTGCACGCTGCCATAACTGCTGCCGTGTTCATGCGGAGTACGATCACGTTAAACATGTGGATCCGTAAGTCCTTCCGAGAGGTTGATGGTAGGGGAAGGAGGGTACGGTCCCTGTGGATGCCTCCCCCACTGGATCCGGTCTAAATTGGGTGAGACTTCCTGGCCGTCCAAACAGTTACCTTACACCTTTCTGGTAAGTCGGACGGTCTGGGTATCAACAACAACAACAACAACAACACAGAACAAAGAAATACACACAGAAATCACCCCAGGCCAACGGCCGTACCGTGCTGAAAACACCGGTTCTCGTTAGATCACCGAAGTCAAGCAGCATCGGGCGCGGTTAGTACTTGGTGGGTGACCACCTCGGAACACCGCGTGCTGTTGGCCATCTCGGGTGCGGTATCCCCGTGGTTTGCGCGCTAGATTTGCACGCTACCACAAATGCCGCCGTGTTCATGCGGAGTACGATCACGTTAAACATGTGGGTCCGTAAGTCCTTCCGAGAGGTTGGTGGTAGGGGAAGGAGGGTACGGTCCCTGTGGATGCCTCCCCCACTGGGTTCCGGTCTAAATTGGGTGGCACTTCCCGGCCGTCCATACAGTTACCTTACACCTTTCTGGTAGGTCGGACGGTCTGGGTCTCAACAACAACAACACAGAAATCACCCCGGCCGTCCAATTAGTTGCTCAAGTCCTCAAGATGAGTCGGGCGGTCTGGGTCTTCAACACAGAAATCGCCTCTAAAACATTTGATTCGAGTTCAGAGATTCTTGAAATGCTTTCTTCCGTCGAAACGTTCTTTGGTGCTACTGCAGGGGCTGATATATAATACGAGTGAAAATGGCTAAATAGAAGCTTAATCATCAGCGTTAGAGACCCAAAAGACAACTAGAATGAGAAACAAACTACATGAACATTTTCTTTAAATAGAAGGTTCTATTTTGCATATATTTTTTTAATTTCAGTACAATATTTTATTAGATTTCATGTTTTTTGTCCAATTTCTTGGCGATTTTCTAATCAGAGATTTTAATGTATGGCATCTATAAAATGGTGCTTATTGGTTATCGTCCATAAAATGGATATCTATTGGTTATCACCCATAAAAATTCCACTTAAGGAGCCCGATGGATAACAAAGAAAAAGCTGCAGTAGTTTCATAGCGACTTTTAAGACCGCGCTGTTTTTGACATGAAGAAGAGGGCTTGAAACGCCCTTGAAATAATTGTAGTCACATATTTTCTTATGTCTGATTCCTTCAAAGAATTATTAGAAGTTATATACCCACAAGCAGAAGTTTTGATTATTCCGATTTTTCCGGCTTCCGGGATAAAGTTTACCATCGGGAAATTCCCCTTTATGTTACATTTTATTTCTGATGCAAATTTCCCTTTATCTGCTTTTGCATAATCTCTTCTGGGATTATAATTGAAGGCAGTTATTTATTTCAAAGCACACTATTTTTAAGCTGGAGAAGATGGCTCAAACTGCCCTTAATTGAAGAGTCTCCAATTTTTCTATTCCTGCTTTTTTCGAGGAAGTATTAAAAAGTTATATTCTCAAAAGTAGCAGTTTTTATTCTGCAATGCTATTTTAATCCCAATTTCTTTTGTTAAACGCTAAGATTTCGGGTGTTTTATCATTCCACGTGCTTCTTTTATTTCTATGGAAATACCTCTCTTTCTCTGACACACACACACACACATACACACACACGGCTGGATGTGTACGAAATTTGAGTACTGGGCTTAAACATTTTCGCCACCCTCGGGGAGATCGAACATTCGGAGATTCGATAAATCATACCCTAAAGACGACGGAAGAAGATTTGAGAAGCTATAGCAGTGGCATCTGTCGTTTCATTCCCTTGCGTCACACCTCCTTGACCACCAACTACTTCCGGTCATTCCGCCGGAAGCCTGGAGACCGATACCCCTTCTTATCCTAGAATCACTTTCCACGTCTGCTTGTTGATGTAAGGTGATAAATCTTGTACGGACCGGGAAGTGGTGTACATAAATTACACAGAACGTGAATGGGAAAATACAAATTGAGGTAAGAAAGGGGAGGACGTCGAAAATTCTTGTCGTGAGATGTTGTATTTTACTTCTCCATTTCTTTTTACAAACTAGTATTTGAGCAGTCCAAAGACGGGCAAACTAACTCCTTGCAATGTTGCAACCTTAAAAAATAAGATTGTAGCGTTTCTTTAATGATTTTTATTTTGTTTAACAATGTGCAGCGCTTAGCGTCAAAAATAATACTCTTAACTGAAAACCCGGTTCTGTTCGGTTCTGTCTAATGGTCGATACTGTACGTGGAAAACCATTCAGTCTTCTAAGCCACTGGGAGTGGGCAATTCTCGAGGGACTTTTCAATAAACTGCCATTTTTCCCACCCCAAAAATCGAAATTCAGGCACAGTTAGGTTCTGCCCCTGGGTTGATACGATAAATATGCAAAGATCCCCCCCCCCCCATTAAAGACCTTCCTGGTCATAAGATATATACGGTCTCTGAAGAGGGGGGAGCATCTTCAAGAGGGTCTGGAAATATTTTTCTAAATCATCCTATTTCTTACGGCCCCCCCCCCCCTCCAGGTGAAAAATTAAAAATCCGTCTGTGTTAACCTTCTGCTTACGGGTGGGGCAGCATCCATCCCAAACAAAGAACCTCTCAAAAAGACAGGTATTTGACATACACTTCGATCCCCCTTTGCAGACATTGGCGTCCGGATGTCAATGTCTGCAAAGAGGGATCGAACTATTTAGGATAGGGTATGTCAAATATCTGTCTTTTTGAGAGGTTCTTTGTTTGGGATGGACACTGTCCCACCCGTAAGCAGAAAGCTTATACCTGTAGTTGTGTGTGTTCAAGGATTCAACCTTCTAGAACACCAGAGGGCGCGTCTGGAGGATCTGAAAAGTATTTTCACTCTTTTCTACATTCTTCGTCCCTGGACGGGAAAATAAAATATGGCTCTGTTAGATACTTTCCCGTGTTTGATACTATGATTGTGCAAATTTTCAGTCTTCTAGGTGACTTCTGGATGGGATAGGGGGGGGGGGACCATCTAAAAACACATACGTTAGAAAATTATTATATAATTTGTCCTGAATTACTTAGCCACAATCATTTAAATAGTAATTTTAAAATAGTGTGATATAATGCTATTTGAATTTAGTTGACTGAAACACGTTGTTTCCTTTAAATTTTGTTATGTTTCACTTAATTCTGCAGTTCTTATTTATATTCATTGGTATTTGTACAGTAGTTTGTTCTAATTATTTATAATTTGGTTGATGAAGAGATTCTATAACTTCTAAAACCGGTTGTTCCTCTGACTTCTTTTTTCTATTCTTCTGAATTCCTTACTCTTTTATTCTTTTCACTGAAATTGGTATTGTTTATAGTAGTTTGTTCTAGTTATTTTTAATTTTGTTAATGATATTCTATAACCTATAACTTCTGTTAACTTCTGTTGATCTTCTTAACTCCTGTTACTTTGATTTTTGTTATATATTTTTTATTCTGCAGTCTTTCATTTTTTGGTATATTTTAAAGTAGTTTGTTTGATCACGTGTCAGTTAAATTTAACTAATGAAGTAATTGGTGGATTTTTTTTTGTTTCTTTGCGAAACTGGTTGTTTTTACTGCAATTTTAAGTTTTTTTTTCTGTAATTTTTCTGAAATTTTGAGATTTAATTATCGTATATTTATGGTTTTAGAAAAATAAGAATATTGATGTTTACATGTTTTGTGAGATATCATAAACGTTGTATTAATTCAAAGTTATAGTTGCAGTGATGTTGAAATAATAGTTGAGAGAAAAAGTACATATTTTACCCGATAGATGGCGCTGTATAGCAAAAATCTTTTAAACATTGGTATAATATTGTATATCTGATCCAGCGGCGTAGGAATATAACTAGGAATCCAATAAACTGGGAATTCTAGTCCCCAAAACAAAATATATAACACTCCCCCCCCCCCTTCCGAATTTTCGTTTTTCTCAAATTAAAATTTCGGAACAAAATTTTAATTTTGCCTTAAAAATTAAAAGTGTTTTAAATTGCTAATATGTTTAGGGTCTATTTTTATAGATGGAAACATTTAAAAATTTTTGGTATTTACTTTAATTATTATTCTGTTTTTTCCCTCTTCTTCTTTTTGAAGCTCCATTAGTTTTATTCGAATTTTTGTCAGCCATAAGTAAAATAAAAATTATTTTCAAATATGTGGAAATATTTTGAGAAACTTTTCGCTGCTTCAGCTTATATCAAAAATCCGTTAGAGCCTTAGATCATCTATATCACAGATTAATATATATGGTATTCTGTGATCTATATTTCTGCGTGTGAAGTGACGTCATTTTCGAAGTGAAGCTTTCGCGCGTTTTTCGTATTTATCATAACAATCAGTTTATAAACAGTCACACATAAAAGTCTTTATGTAAAAGGGATAGTATAAAAAATGTATGCGAGTATTTTGAAATGTAATTTTTATTCCCCATTACCAAATTAAAATTCCTTCGAAAGAACTCGCTTGATTTACATTTTTTCGATATCAAAAGTATTTATCTAAAGAATATGGTTCCGGGGTTATAAACTTGTTCTCGATATCTAAAAACACGATCGTCTGCCCTGCCCTGTCCCTGAAAAACGATTAATTTGTTACAATATTTTGCGTTCCTAGAAGCCGCTCAATCAATATTTTATTGTAAACAGTAAGATGGACCGGGATTATTTGTCCTGCCGCCGGCGGCACGCAATTTAGAGGAATTCATCAGATTGCATACACTTTGTAGGCTTTGTATGATTCATAGTTGTAGCAATGAAACATATATTTTAAGGAGATTTGCAGTATAAAATGTTATTTTCCCTTGCTGATCAGCGTTCGAAAGCAGCAAAATTTGAGCATTCAATGTCAATACAAAATGAAATCCGGTATTTTTAACACTTTCCAACATAGTTGAAAGGTGTTTATGACTTTGGTCATTCTGTCTGTCCGTTCGCACAACAATTGCCGTAAAAATGACCTTTTCAAAATGAAATTTTAGTATGTTGTTGAGACGGTCTGTGGGACGTATGGGAATGTAAATAAATAATATCACCCAATTAGTTTTGGATGGAACCCGGGTTGAAAAAAACGAAATACATTGAACTCTATGGGACCTTATTTTTCAAACATTTTTTAAGAGAAGTTAAAATTCGCAAATTGCTTCGAAAATTTTAGGAAATATTCAAATTATCTCATAAAATATATATAAAAGGAAATTGAGCAAAATAGGTTCGGTAGTTTTTTAAATAAAAATTAAAACAATAATGACACCCATATTTTTGAAGCGATCACGTGACCCACTTCAAAATAAAATAGGGCGTCCACCTTTTTTCCCAGTGTCAATATCGTAATTTTTAAAGTTCTTTTAAATTTATATTGAATGTTGCATTCGTCCTAAAATCGCTTTATTTTTGCGTATTTTCTGTGTATCTATACTCTGCGCCAACGCAATTATAGTATTTTTCAGTTTAAATGATAATCAAACTTTGATTATTTCTGCAACGAAGCCTAATTTTAACGTATGCAGAATGTAAACAAATCGAGCTGTAAGATGAGTTGTATAAGAATTGCTGAATTTTTTTACACAAAATTATTTAGCTCTGGAGTCTGGAATATAGGCGATATGAATGAAATATTCATTGATTTTACATAGAGAAGCAGACGATTTTATAGCATTGCCTTTTTCGATAAACTTTTAAGTATGGAGTTAGAAAGTACTTTTACTTCCATGGTTTTAAGTTTTTAAGTACAATAGATTATTGTAGTACTGCGATCATTAAAAAAATATCACCACTGAATGTATCGCATTTTAAAATGTCTGAATAAAATTGCATTGCAATTGGAAAGTGTTTCACAATCAATGCTTTATGTATGATTGTTCTTTCTTGTTAATTTTCAAAACCGGGCTGCCGGTATAGATACCGGTTATGCTGGATTTTCAAATATTAAAATTTTGCTCACTAAAAAAATTTAGGGAAAAATAACAAAACTGATACTTAACTAAATTTAAAGTAAAATGTTTCTGCCCATTTAAAAAATGTATACACAAAAGCATCAACGACATTAATTAACTAGAGTGTCGAAAGCCCAGACCGTCCGGCTCATCCTAAGACATAGAGCAGCCGAGTGGGCGGCCGGGAATTAATTAGAGTGCGGCTGGCTAAACTTGACCATTATTAGAACCTTTTTCTTTCAAATTTTACAAGAACAATCTTGAAAAATCGGTTTTGTAGGTCCACATGATTACAATTATAGCGTGTTACCGTTCACTTTAAAGGTCTTGAAAAATGCTTTCGATTGATACCATATTTGACAATGCCCCCCCCCCCTCCCCCCCCAGGAAACTTGCCCCCGAGAGGGCAAATGACGTCAAGAACAAAAAAAATGATATCGGGGTAATTTTTCACAACAATGAATAAAACTATTAAGTCACGTGATCATTGAGCTATAAATAAATCCTTTTATGCATGATGATGTTAAATTGTGTCCTATGATGCTATATGATAAAAAATATATAACTTCGGATACATTTAGAATTTTCGCTCGAATTCAAAAAAACATTCTATCTAGTTCCAAGTGTTTCGATAATAAAGCCAGATATAAAATTTTGTAAAAATTCATTAATATGTGTGGCCGCTATCGTGCACACAAAACATCGACTACAAAGAGACATCACTCCAAAAATAGTCAAAACGTGTTCAAGAGGTCTGCCAATGCAGCAGCCTGCTTAATATCCGTCATGTAAATATAATTTCCCAGATTTTGTCAAAATTTTACAGAGTACATCAGAACTGGGCATAAAATTGCTCATCTTACAACGAAGAAATAATCAACATTTTGTTTTATATAAATACCAACAGTATACTCGTTTTGCGATCGGAATATGTAGCAAGAAATTTAAAATTCACAATCATGTGCAGCTTCCTATAGTAATCTAAATGACATTGCTATTCAAAACAATCTATTAAAATATTTAAATGAATGATTACAAAACAAGTTTAAGAATCTCTGTCCTTGCTATATAAAATGATCCTCATAGGTAGATCTGAAGAATAAAACATCCTGATCCCGCTTGTAAACAAAGTTACAGAAAATATGAAATTGAATCAATATATGACAGAATAAAAGAGCTAAAATTGTATTAAAAGATCAACCCGTACTACTTATATTTTCGTAGATTAGAAGATTATATCCGTGTATTAGAAGTACTACAATATATGGATTTGAAAAATCTTTCAAAAACATATAACAGACGACTTAAAAATTTGAAAATATCAATCATCCCCGTCATCTTTAAGACCAAGGGCGTAATGGATATAACCCAGTCAAAAATGTAATTCCGATAAAATTTATATATATTTCTTTATTATTTAAATCAAAAAATATTTACTGCTGAATTAACTGATTTGTTTAATTCCTTTGCTTAGCAACATATTTTGTTTTTTTAAATATAAACATATTAAGATTAATTCCTTTACTTAGCAATATATTTTATATTTCAAATATAAACATATTGGGTTTAATTCCTTTGCTTAGCAAACATTTTTTTTTTCAAATATAAACACATTGGGTTTAATTTCGTTGCTTAGCAACGTATTTATTTTTTCAAATAACTTTGCGGAACAAATATCGTCTGCATAATGCTATTTCAATGGAAGATTTAATAGTGCGTTTTTCATTAATATCTCGATAACTTATGGTCACAGAAACTCGAAACATGGACTCCATTTTAAGTGAGGCTATTCCATGTCTATCCCGAAAATTTTACTCAATTCGGTACAATCATTCTCCCATGAAGATGATGATGATGACACACACACACACATACACACATAAACAGCCAGATTTTAAATTTTATATATTTATATAATTTGAATTTTTTTTCAGTTCGCGGTTTAAATGAAATACAATAATCTGTTAAAAAAATATTTAATTTGTTTCTTTTTATCATTGCCGAAAATGATCCTCGTACCCCAGACGACATTTCTCATGTTACCGATTTCTTTAAGAAATCGCATACTCACATATTAGAGGGACTGGTCTATAGTGTCATTAACGAAAAATGCCCTTAGCACGATAGTTTAAAATGTTATGTTTGTATCAGCTTTCATCAAGAGGACATTGACCTTGGACTATCTTCTATCTCATTTTCCGTGTGAGGGCCTTTCGGGGTAGGTGTAACCCTATGGGGGGCCCTCATCGAGCTACGGACTGAGCAAATCCGTAGGTACCTCTTTAAGAACCCATAAATACATAGCATTTTTCAAACTTTTTTGGGTCGCGCAACATTAAGACCTACTCACGTACCCCTGTGGTATATATACAGGTGCGCGATTTTTCAAATCGTTTTGGTTCTAAACGTGGGCTGGTTCTAAAACGGAAGCTCCCTATTAAAAAATAGCAAAAATTATTTTGTTTTAGTCATATTCATGCAATCATATTATTATTGTGTTCTTAAAATTACAAATTAATATTTGTTATTCTTCAATTAATCTTCGTTTTTTTTTGTTGTTGTTTTGTCAATAAATGTCTTAGGAAACGTGTCTTAGGTGTGTGTGTGTGTGGGGGGGGGGGGGGATATGATGTGGACAGCGCATTCATTCACAGAACATTTTCCTTGCAGACATAAATTCATTTTCCGTCTTTCACAATGCATTAAAGTCTAAATGAACAAAATAACACGGATAGTTGTTTGAAATTACACCAAAATTGCAATTTTAATTCAGTTTTCCTTTTCGTTTAGTAACCAGACGTATTAGACGGTGCAGCAAAAAATACGATAAAACTAAAATACCACGAGAACGGTTTGCATTAGAGCTAGGGCGTTGGTCCTATTACTTTCGTCGTCAAAATTTGAGTATAAAACAATAATTTAATCAATAGCGTTCAGCATACGCAGTCATTTACTTTAGATTTTGACGATTTTTGCAACCCATTTCGGGGGGGGGGGGGGGGGGGGGGGAAGGTTCTGTTTTTTCGAATCGTATCAAAATCTAATCAGCACCAGGGTCACCCACAAATGATCTTTCTACCAAATGTTGAGAAATTTGATCCATTAGTTTTTCAGCTAGAGTAGATACATACATTGCACAGACAGACAGACACACAGGCAGACGTCACGTTAAAAATAGTTTTTTCGGGTTCTAGGATGCTTGAAACGAGTAGATCCGTCGAAAAGTCCAGTTGCGATTTTCGACGCGATTCACATACATTACCACTTTTCCCACACATTACCATGTATTATAGGAGAAGTAAAAATATAAAAAGAAAATATTGCATTTTTTGGCGTACTCCCACGTATATCGTCTCTTGTACCCCTGGGGTACGTGTACCAATTGATGACGCATTATTTCAATCTATAAACGTGGGAAGCCTATCTATAAACGTCGATCTATAAACGTCGATCTACAAACGTAGTTCAATCTATAAACGTTGGAGTAAATGAATCAGGCTAAAGCGGTCCATTTTTGAAATACATATATTTTTCGAAAATCGAAAAAACTTTCTAAAAACATAATTGTGTTTAAAAATATTAAAATATCCTTTTGTTTTTACACAATATTGATATTTGGCAATCTATCACGTGTTGTATATATATATCAGATCTTTTAATTTTGATAACATCATTGCTAAGAATAAATCTGATGTGGGCAGCACATACCCTACACAATCCCTAGTAGCATGCCGGCATTTACCCAATAGCGGCAGTCAATATAAGCAAATATGAAAATGAAGGCATTTTAACGGTATTGGCCCGATACTGGCTGATTTTGGCAACCAATATAGGCTCAATGTAAGAACGAGTATGATATTCTAACTGTATTGGTCCAATATTGGCAGCCAATATTGAGGGGTGCCAATATGGGCAACGTTAAACGGTGCCCAATATGGGTACCGTTAAAATGCTCTCAATTTTATATTGGGTCAATATTGGTAGCCAATAGCCCAATATAAAAATGAGGACATTTTAACGGTATTGTCTCGATATTAACTACCAACATCGGCCCAATATAAAAACGAAAACATTTTAACAGTACTGGCCCGACACTGGCTGTCAACATTGGCTTAATTTTGGCAGCCAAAATAGTTCCAGTATGAAAATGAGGACATTTGACAGTATTGGGCCTATATTAGCTGGTCATTTAAAATAGTCAATATTGGCATGTCAATAAAATCCAAATATTTAACTAGTATTGGTTCCGATTATTGAAAATATTTCCAATGTAATATTTTCGTGGAGCCCTGGCTCCCCCACTTGAGTGGTGTTTATCCTACCCTATAAGCGACCCTGAGATGTGGGATTGATTTCATAAAAAAATGTCTTATTTACATACTGTCTGTATCTTTGAGAAAATAGTTGCTGAAATCCACTTCAAAAAATGGATTTCGGTGCGGGTATTACAAACATTTCAGCTTAACCCCATCTCCTGCGCGCAGTCATTTACGTACACATAGGCTTGTGGGTCACTTATCCAACTCAAACATCGTGAATATTCTGCGCCCCGTAATTGGCCGCTCAGATTGTTTCTTTGCCTGCTGCCACGCAAAAGTAAAGAAAACTCGAAGCAAAAGTTCAGAGCGAAAAGAGAGAAAGAAGAAAAGCTCAAGGTCAGGGTTACTCCCGGTCGTTGCTCCACTTCCGGGGTTTGGCGAAGTAAAAGTGGGCCTCCCTTCACGGAGTGGCTGCAGGTAAAAAGACGGCTTCGGACAGGCTAGGGCTCCTAAATAGACTGGCCGACGCAACCGCCATTTTGACTCCAATCATTCAATCAGTTATCATCTGCCTGTGCTATTTCAATAGTGTTCGTATGTTTTATTTATTTATTTATTTATTCAATTTACGTGGCAACTACAGATATAATCCAGTTACAGTAACCACACAAACACAAAAAGAACAGAGCATAAAATACAAGAATACCAAGTAGTATACATGTCAAGGGCATTAAAACAAGCTTTTTTAAAATGGGCAGGAGTCCAATTAAAAATATCACTATCAGTACAATAGGTATTACAGATTAACAAATTAATAGATGGAATAGCTGGAATGTAATTGTGTTTAGCAGTAGTAATGTGAAATAATCTGTTTTTTCTAGTATTATTATTAGGTATATGGAATTACAGGCAAGAAAGTAAAATGGGGCAATCAATAGTATTATTTAAAATTTATACGACAGGAACATTTTCTTCATTTTTTAAGATATATTAAATTAAATTTTTGTCCGAGTTCACTCGTGTGCATATCATAAAGCTAATGGCCAGACATTCTGTAATCCAGAGTACATAAAAGTTTATTTTGCACGACTTCTATTCGTTGAGAATGTAGATAGTGACAGATCATTGCACACTACTCAAAAATGTTACATTATACATGGCTTGGCTGATACGCAATTTAGCTGTAAAATAGGTGCCTCTACGTTCAAAAAATCGTACCAATCATTCAAGAAAGTAATCTAGACTGTTTTGATTTTATCGCGATCCCGAGAAAAGGGCAAGAAAGTACACTTCTTTTCGCATTTACAGTCATCGCTTCAACTGGGAATCAAGATGGCCGCTGTTGCGCCAACCTGTATATTTAGGAGTCTTAGGACAAGCGATTAAGCAGGGAGGAATGCCTTCGCCATGTTTGGTCAATCGTGTTGAATTTTAAAATTTCGGTAGCTGCGATCAGTCGAGAATGGGATCGGAAACAATATTCTTTTTACGCCCGGTGACAGATTAATCTTCACTGGCAGGAACGACTTGGGGGGTTTCAGAGTCGTAGCCAGAGATGAAATTCAAGAGGGGCTGGAGTGAAAAATTCAAGCGCGGTGGGTGGGGGTTGGGCAAACCAAAAACGCAATTTATCATTAGCATTTATAAACCACAATAGTTACCATTATATATTTCAATCCATATAATTTATTAAGAAATAATTGCATATTTATATGTGCAAGCTAAGAGCTGATTATTAATACCCATATAGCTACTATAAGGATATATAATATATAATAATTACAATTGATTTTAATATAAGCATTAACAAGTAGTAAAGCTGTTAATGAATCGAAGAAAATTTCTGAAAGCTAATATAAGTTATTGTTTAATATTAACTTTTAACTACTTATCAATTGAATTTGACTCTATAAAGTACTAAAACAGTGAGCCCCGCAATAATACAAAAGTATTCCAAATACTGCTGTCATAATTTTTGAAAAATTTAAATATTTCTTAAATTAAATATATAAATAAATGGGTCATTAGTATAACCACACATTCAGCTAAAAATCTTTAAAACAAAGTAATTTACAAAAACTCAAATTTTTTATGGTCTGTCTTTTTTTTGGTCTGTCTACCTTACCCTCCTCAAACACTGTCTACCTTATCCTCCTCAATGCTTCGCCACGGGTATCTATAGGATCTCGGAAGGGGGGGGGGGGGAGGGATCAACGGTCACATGTAATGTTTAATCAAAAGCAAAAAGGCATGTAAACAAATGCCTTCTTGCCTTTGCTGACGGGGTTGTCTTTACATTCTGAAGATGGAAACTCTTTTCCTCTCCAAACTGGTCTATACTTTGATCAGCTCTTTATGCTACTACTAAGGATCTATTTTGATTTCAGATTATTTTACATGTTTCCTAGAAAAGTCCTTAATCAGTCCAGTGACTTTGTAAGGAAAGGACCGTGAGTGGTCCGATAGCAATACTTATTTATAGTAAAGTGACCATGCCTGATAGAATAAAAATGATTACAGTATGACAGATGTGACAAGCATTGCAGGTGTCAGCGTGTTAAAGGCTCTGATGATATGACTTTTTTACGGCCTTCCATTTCTTCTTGGGTGTCGTTTCCTACTCATTGGATAATACTTTAAAACAGTATACTGAGCTATTTTCGTCTATCTCGCTTTGTTGCCGAGTTTATATCCTATTTCTTTAGTTTTTCGCTAGGAGCGCTGCAATCCTTTTTTTTTTGTGTGTGTGATCAAGCAAGGTAAGAGAAATAGATCTAACGTGTATCACTCACGGACTTTTTCTTACGAAGATGTTGGGGAGGAGGGGGGGGCATTCTGTTTGAGGAATTATTGCGATTTCTTTCAAGGTTTTTTTTCTTTTCTTTTTATTTGCGATTTCTTCATTCTTGCGATTTCTTCTTTTCTTTCTTAGATTATGAAAATTGAACACATGTTTTGAATACCGTCTTTGACATTGAATTAACACCCCATAATTAATGACGCTAAATCAATGAATATTAATTGCATTTTGTTAGGAGTTAGTATTTTAATGTTTCTGTACCGATTGTCTGTCTATGCAACCATTCCATTTGGAGACAAATTTGGCGACTTTTTAAAATGTCGACAAATTGGAAGAAATGTCACCCAATGGACGGAAATATAGCCAAATAGGTAAAATGACGCTATATTAATGAAAACAACGGCTAATTGATGAAAATTTAATATTTTGCAAAATTAAGTTCAATTTCCTTGATAACCTCTCAATGTGTGGAAGTTAACAAATAGGCTCTGTAAATTTGCTTACAAACGGGATCAGGATGTTTTATTTTTCAGATCAGCCAGTGAAGCTAGACTTGTATAGCGAGAACACAGAGTTCTATACTTCTTTTTAGGATAATTAAATATTTTACTAGAATGTTTTGAATAACAACTTCATTTAGAATACTGTAGGAATCATATGGTAGGGCTGAAAATTTAAATGAGAGTTTTCGATAGATTTACATGTTTTTTGTCCAATAGTACTGGAATAAACTAGTTTAACGTGATTTTTTGTTTCAGGAGTTGATACTGACAGATATCGTTTAGCCAATGTGGATCTAATAGAAGACCAATGTAGTTGTTAAGAAAATGGGGGTTATAACATTTAATACTCCTCGTTGCTACAGGCGTAGCCAGGATACCGAAAAGAAAGGTTTGTCAGTCGAACGGAAATTAATTTACACCCCTAGATATTACTTTGCCAATGTAGACCCAATAGATAACCAATGTAGTTGTTAAGAAATTGAGAGTTACAATACTCAATTCTCCTGGCTACTATAGGCGTAGCCAGGATATCAGAAAGCAGGGGTTAACAATCAAATGGAAAATAGTTCACATTGGGAGATATTGCTTAGCTAATGTAGACCCAATAGGGAAGCACTGCAGTTGTTAAACAAATAGGGATTATAACTCTCCAGGCTACAACAGGCGTAGCCAGGATACTGGAAAGGAGGGGTTGATAGAAAAAAATTGACACTGTCAATAATTAGCTTTGATAATATGGACCCATTAGAGAACTAATGTAGCTGTTAAGCAAATAGGGGTTATAACACCTAACTCTCCTGGATGCAACAGGCGTAGCCAGGATACCAAAAATTAAGCGTTAGTTGTCTGATGGAAAATAATTTACACTGCTAAATATTGCTTAGCCAATGTGGATTCAATGTAATTGTTCAGTCAATTGGGGGGGGGGATATAAACCCCTGGCTACACCTCTGTATCAGAGGGCATTAAACCGCCAAATCTAACCTCACACACGCAATCTCTTAATTCCTTCACTCTCTTTTTCACGTTACTCTCGCGGAATGCCACTCAGGTGGGCCCAGAACTTGTTGGGGCCCATCTAGGGGGCTGCCCTAACCCAGCACATCGAACATTCGAGACAGAACAGAGAGAGAGAAGGTAAAAAAAAAAAGTAATGAAGAATAAAAGTGTGGAAGCTTTCACTGGATTTCACTTCCCGATTCCATGCGATTGTTCGATTCTCATCCTTTCCCATGGTCTAGATTTCGGGAGTCGGGGAGAATGTTCCCGGGAAACATTTCCGTCAACAGAGGAACTCTTCCGCAATCTTGGGATTTTTTTTTTTTTTAAATTTATTTGAATATTGTTGAATTATTTGGTTTTATGGGTTTATTTTTTTATGAGTGATTTTGTATAGGACGGGTGTAATGTTCGGCGCGTAGGGAAGAAAATGGGGGAGATTCCTGCTGATGTTTCGATTTTTCGTGGTTGCGACAAAGAATTTGGTAATTAGTAAATATGTACAGAAAAATTGCAAATTCAAATTTTGGGGGGAATAATGAAAAAAAGTATATTCATTTCAAAAGTAAAAAAATAAATAAAAAATATCTTCAAAATACGAAGCAGTTCTTGAAATAATCTTTTAAATTTAGCCGTTTTATATATTAAAAAACAATAGATAAAAATCCCAAGAGAATACATATACATGCAAATGTATATAACATACATATATATATTAGAAAGACGGAATAATAACCTAATAATAACAAAACATTAAAACAATAAAATCACCAAAACAGTTGAACACCACGGCTACCATACCCAAAACAAAAATGAACAGCACTAGGCTTAATTTGGAGGTTAATTTAGAACAGACTCTTCATCCAGGTCTGAGCATCTAACCCAAACAAATGCTTGTTTTAGATATGGCAATAGTAAGTTACTATGCATAGCGCAGGCTACAAGCATTAATAGAGGGGAAAAAATGAAAAATTACTAAGAAATCAAGTGCTACAGTTATATATATATATATATATATATATATAACAGTGGTCTACAGTGTATGCACATAGACGCAGACGGACATTAAGCTGAAAGTGTTCGAATCGTACCTCTTAAAACATCATCAAGATCTCGAGGTCATAAAATCGTCTTGTAAACAATACTTGGGGTATATAGGCTTGATCTATTACTGATTTAGCGAGCCACTTAGATAATATCAGCGAATTTTGCATCCATTACACTTTTTCCCCATTACTACAATAAATATCTTACTTTTCTCAACCCCTTCAAGATACCTTATAACAAAAACAAAATACGAATTTTGTTCACGATTTTCAGATTTTTCGCTTGTGTACCATTAACAACTATGAAGCTCGAGTTTCGAAATTTTACTAAGTTGGACTTGAATGTTTTCTCTTTTCCAACTCAGAAAAACAACTTTGCTATCAAGCCTTTGTTGAGGCAGTGGCGGATTAACTATGGAGTGTGACCTTCTGAAATTTTACAAAGTTGAACTGAATGTTTTCTTTCTTCCAGCTGAGAAAACCAGCCATGTTACTTAAGCCTCAAGTAAAGCAGTGACGGATAAACCTTGAAGCTTAAGTTCTTTTTTTTAAATAAATAAACTTCGATTTTACCACACAATAAGTACAATTTCATCTCATAAATCAGTGTTTCTCAACTGTCGGGGCGAGGCCCGGTACTGGGTCCTGGTATCCATTGAATTTAAATTTTAATATAAATTAAATTTTAAATTAAAAATTATTAAACATTAAAGTTATGAGTTATTAAAAATTAAATTATTTTAAATTTTAAATAATTGCATTTAAATTTTAATATACTGCTCGGCTGACTCCTATGGTGAATTAAGATGGATAAATATTTTTCTCCCTCAATATCGTTTTTTTCTTTCAAACCAACATCAGTAAAATCAATTTAATAATATTCAATAATCTATTTTATATTAAAAATTATTATAAATTTTTGGTGATCAGAATGGGATATATCACTGAAAATCAGCACACATTCATTGAATAATGTTCACCTGAGGAAATGACAATATGCTACAATATTTCTACGAGTCCATTGATTGACAACTTCTTTAAATGTCATTTTATATTTGTCAACATGCCACACCCTATACATAAAAGTACTAATACGTTTTATGATGATGCCATGATTAATTATCAATACTTAATGTATGAACTTAAAAAAAACTAGAAAAGTATTTAAGAATCAATTTGCTGTCGTCTTATAAAAAGAATAATATACCGGGTCACGGTCTCGTCAAGGTTTAGAAGTACTATCATAAACATAAGTTTAACAGTGGGGCCTAACGAGTGCCTAGCCCCCAGCCAAACTGGCAACAAGCTAGCATAAAAATAAATAGTCAATGGTAAATAACACTAGCATAAAATCAATAATTAGTGGTCAATCACGCTAGCATAAAACCAATTGTCAGTGGTCAATCACTCTAGCATAAAATCAAAAGGCAGTGGTCAATCCCGTTAGCATAAAATCAAAAGGCAGTGGTCAATCACGGTAGCATAAAATCAATAGTCCGTGGTCAATCACGCTAGCATAAAACCAAAAGGCAGTGGTCAATCACGGTAGCATAAAATCAATAGTCCGTGGTCAATCATGCTAGCATAAAATCAATAGTCTGTCGAAAACCCAGACCACCCGACTCGCCCTAGGGCACAAGCAGCAATTTGAGTGGCTGGTATCAATAGTCCGTGGTCAATCATGCTATAGCATAAAATCAATAGTCAGTGATCAATCATGCTGGCATAAAATCAGTAGTCAGTGGTCAATCACACTAGTATAAAATCAATATTAAGTGGCAGAACAAGAGTCATAACAAAATAGAGTAGAAACAACTAGTAGGAATACAAGTAGCAAAGCAAATGAACAATAAATCATCAAACTTGCAGCAAAAATATCTTGAAGTACTTCTTAAAACTATTTTTGTAGTTCAGTGATTATAAGAAAGTTTCGAAATTTTACGGAGTTGAACTTCTTGCGAAGTTTTCGTCTTTTTTTCCAACTGAGAAAAAGAACCATGATATTTAAGCTTTAACTGTACTTTAAGACACAAAGTTAGTTCCCTTTCCCGGCCGTCCAAGCAGTTACTCGAGTCCTTTGGATGAGTCGGACGGTCTGGGTCTTCAACACAAAGTTATTTCCATATAAAATTGTGAACTTCACTTTCACTATAAAAGAAAGTTTCGCCTCAGTATTTCAATGAAAGTAGCATCGAATGGACAGGTGGAGATCTGTTAGAATCCCTTATGGGAATTGAACTCTTTACAGACTCCAAAAATTGCTGTGATAAATATTATCTATTTATAATTTTATTTCATCCTGATTTATTTAAGCATCTTTAAACTTTTGAATATAATACTTGGTTGAAACCGACTATGGTTTTTTAAAATACAAATGCTTAAATTTTAGAAAATATAAGCAAAATGATATTACAGTCGTAACGTTTCAAACACAATAAATTGTTATATATGTAATAGTGTTTCCAGAAAAATGCAATAGGAGAAATAAACACTTACAATACTTGATGACTGCCGACGCGGTGGCTGAGAGGTCAAGGCAAGCGTTCCTCGTACTTGGATTATGGATTCAAGACCCCTCTGCGGGCATGCAAATTGTGTTGTTGGGCGTAGTCCGCCAACACTGGTGCGCCGGGGCAACGTCATGTGACGGCTAAATGGTTCCCGATATTGCAGATTGATTGACGAATAATCATTGTATTAAGTGCTACTGCTAGAAAAAAATATATTTGATTACTTATTATTATAATATTTTATCACTTATTATTACAATCTTCCATTAATTATTATTGTAATTTTTTATTACTTATTATTTACAATCTTTTGCTACTTAATATTGCAATCCTTTATTACTTAATAATTTGGGTTCATATTTGGTGGTAATTGTATAATATATTTAGAGAAATAGTATTTTGAACGTCGCTGATGAATGAACTGGATGCATTAGAGTCATCGTCGTGGCAGACCTGTTGCCAATTTGAAAAATAATTTTTGATAAGTATATGGAAAAAATATTAACGAATAACTTGCAAAAGAAAAACTATGAAATGATACATTTTTACTTTCGCGTACAAGTATATAAAGAAGTATTGTTTCTCTGAATACTGGAAAAGTATGTTTCAGGACCATTGAACACATTTCGAACATTTTAGGAAATATGTCTGTGTATGTCTGTGACATGTATACACAATTCGATAACTCAAAAATGAGTGTATCTATCGCTATGAAATATTGTGTATATACAAGCGATGGACGAAGCCTCTGTCCGTGTCACACTTGGCAAAAAATTTGGTGACAATTTGGGCGACTTTTGATGAGAAATGTAGTGCAATATCGGTAACTTGGTGACTTTCAAAAAATGTCTTCAAATGGATAAAAATGACGCCAAATGGATAGCAATCCAATATCTTGAAAATTCAATTTAAATTTCTTTTATAATCCCTTTCGCTTTGTAGAAATTTTGGGATATAATTTAAATCGAAGTTGTGCTTGGAAGGGGGGGGGGGGTGGAGGTGGCGACGAGCGAAGTCATGCATATCTCCAAGTCTTCAGAAAGGAGGCAACTGTGGCACAAGCAGGCTTCCAGTAGAAATAGAGAAAGAAATTGAGATGGGAAAAGGGGTGTCCCGGGCACAGGGCCTTGAGCTTGAGTGACAAGAGACGGATAATGAGGGGGGGGGGGGAGGCTTGCCAACGAGTCGCGAGTTCTCAAATGCTAGGGAGGGGTACGCATGATGATGATCAGTTAAGTACTTTCTTACGTTTAGATAAATATAAATTTTACATTAGTCTTAGATGCAGACAATCCTTGAAATATCCCTCTTTTTTCTTCTTGTTCTTATTGTGTGTGGAATCCACTTATTCTAATCTAGTAGAATGCATATGCATACAAGTGCCCACATATTTGCACACGTGATGCAACCGTTGCGCCAATCGAAGATCAACCCAATCCGGTCGAGACCACGAAAAGATCCCACACGGAAAACCAACGCGACCCTCTGGAGCAGAGTTGAGTAAAGGCCATCCTACACGTCAGGTGAAAAGGGAAAATTCGAAAAGCGATAGGCACGATCTGACGAACAACACAACAAAGAAAATGGCGAGTGCGTAAAATTCCACGGGTGAAAAAAGAAATAAAATATTAAAAAAGGAAGAGAAAGAAAAAGCGACGGGGTCGACGGCCGGCTTTGGCCCGACTTGAACTTGAGGGGGGTTGTGGGACCGGCAGGATCGTTTGGCAATCTGGGTTAGGACGGCTAGTAGGGTTACAGGTTTTTTGAACACCCGTGACTACTATTCTACCCGGAAAGGGTTGACTGGAATCCGACCCCCCTTTCATAAAGTCACATGACCACGGGCGACTCTTATTCTTGAATGGTATGGTAATTAAAGATCCTGTGATCATCGCCGCAGTCTGAGACTTGGTCGTGATTATTATCTTGAAATTCAAGTTCGAAGTGATCAATGACGTCTGGTGTCAGAGTCGATTAGGTAGAGTTGAGGTGCAATTAATATTTTTAAAATTGAGCTGAGTAGTATGAATACCTGGTAGGAAAAGGAACTGAATCTTTCGATCTCGGGACATGCTCAATGAAGAACGTTTCTAGGGCCAGTGACATAACAGAACCGGTTGAGTATAAAAATATAGATACAGAATATCAAATATGCAGTCAATATAAAGCACATATATATTAAATTTAAATAACAAATATTAAACTTAAACGTACATATTTTGACTTACAACGTAGAGATTGTTTTGCAAGTTATGAAACGTAAAGCATGGAGTTAGAAAGGAGATGAAACGCTTGAAAATGCTATAATGTTTTGAGAATGACATCTAGGTGTTGGTAAAGTGTTGGTAAAGCAGCTACAATTGTTAATTGACACAGCAGGAAGGCGTTGTGTGTAGTATATATGCATTTTTTATTATTTTTAACTTAAGGATTCCCTACTTATGAGTATAATTAACCAGTATGTTTCCATAGTTGTGGGATAGAGTATAGAATATATGAGATGAAAATAATTTGAAAGGTAAAATAATTTTGAATGCGCAGGAATATTCTTGATTGTTTCAGTTCTACTATGCATTGCGCTCATCATTTATTTTTTACAAAAGTGGCAGTTTAAGTAAATATTTTAGGTCTTTCGCCAAAGAAATGCATACAATACAGAGCTACTTAACGTATCCCAGCGCCACCTGAATAATTGTCTCAAACGATATGGGCGGTTTTGTAATACGAAGTTTTAGCTCCTTTTAGCTCCATGACGTAAACACTGTTTTCTTCTCTTCCGTTGCCATAATAGTTAGAGAAATTTTATCACGTGATCTGAGTTACATGGGTGCGTCCAATCCTTTATTTGAGTCGAAACAGATATAACTGAATGTATCTTCTTGGATGGATAATTATAATGAACCGAAAAATGAAATAATTCACTTTCATTAAAATATATACAAGAGTTGTTTTAAGAAAAATCGTTATGGATCTTTCCCTTCTGGCTCTCATATACATTGCAGAATTAGCTAGTCAATGTATACATCTTTAGAACGCTAGTGAGTGGCTACGGTAAAAATGAGTACTAGGGTACATTCACTTAAAGTGCACTTTAGCAACTGAAATCTTAAAATATATATTGTTAGTCTAGTATTCTAAATAACTTATTTTCATTACAAAGCTACATTTCGACGTTTAATGGGTTTTGTTTCAACTTTTATTTGCCATCGTCCGTCCTTTTACCATGACACGCTATGGTAAAAATAATGCTCTTTTGTCCTTACGTCTCTGCGCATCCTACTACGCAGGTTGTTTATGGACGCTCGTGCCTATGCTCTATTAAATTGTATAGTATGAATGAAGGTGGCATCCTATATTTGAACAACGTCATCAAGTGACTATTTAATACTATAGTATGAATACTTGCTTAGGGAAGAAATTGAATTTCTGATCTCTTAAGACGTCAATTATTTGTTTGATGTCACAAAGCATAGGGTAGCTCTCCAAATGTGACGTCACATAATTAAACATTCATAATTAGTCATTTCGGTTGTTAATACATAGTTTTCGTTTTTAAATATCCAACATACAAATTTCCACAATATATACATATATATATACACACACACACACACACACACACACACATATATATATATATATATATATATATATATATATATATATATATATATATATATATGATACAGAGATTTTAAGCCTGTCCCAATAATGTGCCCTTTTCCTTCATAATTATTATTCTAAATTTCTATTTCATGTCCAGCACATATTGCAACTATATTAAATTCTATCCCATGCCACTGATATTAACAAAGTCTGCCAGCAGTTCCTCTTTTCCTCGACCATACCATATAGGGTCACTCATCTTAACCTCTACGCAAACTTTCTCATATGAAACTGCTTCCCAATCACATTTTTAAAGCATAATGAACGCGAAGACAGCATGTTTCTCATACCACCATATCCCTCCCTCTCCGATGTAACTGTGCATTATGTGAACAAAGGCCAGCTTATGTAACTCAATATATTTTATGAATGTCATATAATAAAGTAGATTTTTGGTACCTTGAAAGTCTCTTCACTGGACTATTGTAGCCTATATTACACACATACACATATATATATATATATATGTATATTTCTAATGATCCAGTTGGCTTATTTCCTTCTTTTTTTTTGAATTCATATATATATATACAGAGAGAAGTAAAGGGGGGGGGGGGTTGCAGACCATTTCGCAAAAAAAGGATAGTTTTACTTTTGGGAATTTGTCCAATTTTAATAGATTAAAATATTCAGCATAGACTAAGCTGTGTAACAAATTCTCGTTTTCTAGGACGTAAGAAATTGTGTTAAAAATGTCATCAAAAAATTTGAAACAGGCGCACATCGGTCCTGACGAGTAAAATAAAAGCTTTTAAAACGCTTTAATTTGCAACAACCAGCAATTAAATTCATTAGATTTTTAAGGGGATGGGATGGGGCCTCCAAGAAAAGATGACTTAAAGTCGCTAAAATGTTTAACCCCCCCCCCCCCCACGGCGCATTGGGGATCTATTTTATAATCATCCATATGGTTAAATAGCAAAGTCAAAGGATAAAACCATGTGTGCGGTTAAATAATTTCTCATTATCAGAACTAGTTTTTCAAGGCTTCGTATGTACCTCCTACAGTTAGTTTCGAATGGTGTTATATGGGTTTATTTCTTACCATAGAATATTTCCTTTTACTTCTTTTTTTTTAACGGAAAGAACAATGGTTCACAGCTGGCTTGACGCTGTGAATCATTGGAGCTGACCATGACGGCATATAAAGGCGTACGGAAATGATGAAACTCCTATAAATGTCTCATAATGTGTACTAAAACTAGCAAAAAGCCTGGCTTTATGAATGGTCCTACCCGTATGAAGTATGCGAGCTGTGAAAGATTTCAAATTAAAACTTAATTTAACAAATAAATTATTAAATGAGAAGTATAAAAAATTAATTTCAATATTTGAGAATAATAATAGAAAGCTTATTAACCGAAGAAGAATTTTAACCACCTGTTTGTTTTCATTTTCTTAGAATTTTCCCCCCTTTTTAACATTTTCCAGTTGAAAAGTGTTTACGACTTTCTGTCCGTTCGCACGATAACTGCCTTAAAAATGACTTTATCAAAATGAAATTTTAGTATGTTGTTGAGACGGTCTGTGGAACACAGGGGAATGTAAATGAATAATATCACCCAATTAGTTTTGGATTGAACCCGGGTTGAAAAGGTGAAATACATTGAACCCCATGGGACCTCATTTTACAAACATTTTTTAAGCAGATTTAAAATTCACAAATTGCTTTGAAAATTTTAGAAAATATTCAAATTATCCCCTAAAATATATAAAAGAAATTTGAGTAAAACAGGTTCGGTAGATTTTAAATAAAAATTAAAATAATAATGACACCCATATTATATGAAGAGACCACGTGATCCACTTCAAAGTAAAATATGGCATCCATCATTTTTCCCAATGCAAAAATCGTTATTTTTAAAGTTTTAAAGTCACCGAGGACAACAAAAACAGAAGAATATTTTGCAAGTGCTTTAATGTGGTCTATTGTATTACATGCTTAAAATGTCAAACAAAATATATAGGATAGACACATAATCCTTTAAACATTCGTATAAATAAATCTACACAGAAGCCAGGTGGGAAAAGTACAACAGGAAATCCTCACAACTAATCTGGAAATAAGACATTTTTAGGCACATGAGTTCATTAACATCAAGGTAACTATAATTGATATAGTATCAAATTTGACGGAGCGATTGTGGTGGGAAAGCAGCCACATTAAACAATACAATACTGCCTACCCATATGGCCTTAATTCAATAATATTCAAAGAAAACTGTAATCAGGAAAGATGCAGAGAAAGTACATCATGCCCTTTATCAGAAAATCTGATACATAAAAAATCTCACAGATGGCAAAGAGGAAGCAAGAAACAACATAATAATTATATTAAAACAGAAGAAAATATATTGGAATTCATAAAAACTAAAAGCAAGATGAAACTTGGATGGATTAAGAACACAGCCAACGGTATCAAGCTTAAATATTTACAGAAAATATGGGATTATATAATAAATTTCAACTTTACAGACAACTATTGCAGTAATAAAGAAGCAAGTACTGATATTGATATACTATTGGACTTAATCAAACTCAGAACAGGGAATTTTTAACATAATACTTAAAAAAAAGTGAAAATTTAATAAAATCTAAAGAATTTTTTATTACAACATTCAAGAACAAACAGTATGAAAACATCCCATTCAATTCTATTTTAAATAATATAAAAAATTTCTTTCCCTTGTCTAACATAAAAATCATGATAAATTATCGATTCGTCAGAACCAACGGAAGGAAATTATTCAACTATAACAAATTATGTCAAGATGTTGCATCAAATAATATTGAAACTTGTAATTGTCAGGAAAATATTCATAGTGATCAATATCATAAGCATATAATATCCGGTAACTTGGAATTTATTACAGATAAAAAACTTAAAAACATTCTTCAACTCGGTACAAAGTACCGTATACAAGAATTTAAATATGTACATAACGAATTTTATAATGATCTCGAGCTATTCATTTATAGAATGACGGTAAAACATAGTTTACTAGTACAAACTTTTAATAAGTGGAAATATATAGTTTTTACAGAGCTTTTTGTCACTACCACCCGAAGCATGACAATAACACAAGTGAAATTACAGTCCCATCCTCTTTCAAGCAATTTAAAGAAGATTTTGTCTTAACATATACCGATAAAATTGTATCGAATTATGCATTCACATGCAAGAAGTTTTATGTGGATACATTGGACAAATGTTATAAGGATAGTGAAATGTATACAATAATACCCAGTAACGCAATGATACTGACAAAAAGAATAAAGGCTCTTTACAAAGGAATAGGAATGGATATCAAAACAATCAAATTTCCATATTTGGTCCTCATTCCCAAATTACACAAAAAACCTGTCAAATTTCGAACAGTGACAGTGGGATGTGCATCATATTTAGAACTAGCAAACAAAAAACTTCTGGATTTACTCAAATAGTTATGTTTAATATTAAAAAACATAACTCTATCATGATAAAAAATGGACAAGAATTAATAAACCGGCTAAAATTTTGCAACAAGGATATCAACTTTAAAAGTTACGACTTTCGAGATTTGTTCAATAATATTGATTTAACTAATTTACAATTAATTCTGAAAGATTTACATGAAGAATACGATTTAAAAAAACATATAACTTATAGAAGATACTTGAACTTGGTGGAATTGGTATTAAAAGAAAGCATACTTCATGACGGCAGAAATTTTTACAAGCAAATCAAGGGCATACCTATGGGAGGAATTTGTTCGTCAATACTGGCGGATATCTATCTATCAAAATACGAAAGAGGTACACATATCTTATCGGAAATGCCCTACTTCCGTTACGTCGATGATGTATTAATTGGGGGATATGAAAACACCCCCAAACTTTGATTTCACATTCTATCCAAGCGAGTTAGACCTAATCGAAAATCCAGTGAGTGAAGACGGATCGGTGAATTTCTTAAATTTAACAATAAAAAAACACCAGAAATATGGAATTTATACAGAGCTACATGATAAAAGAGAATCATACAGTATCAAGATTAATCATATAATCGACTGGAATTCAAACCTAACCAAGAATATATTCAGAAATATAATAATTGGTTACTTTAGAAGAAACCAAAATTACAATATTTTAAGAAAGATTGCATCTACAAATGTAACAAATTTATAAAGGAGGCAATAAAGAGAAATTATCCTATGAATTTTATACAGCATTATTACAATTCATTTTTCAAAGGATTGAACCCGGGTTGAAAAGGTGAAATACATTGAACCCTATGGGACCTCATTTTACAAAATTTTTTTAAGCAGATTTAAAATTCACTAATTGCTTTGAAAATTTTAGAAAATATTCAAATTATCCCCTAAAATATATAAAAGAAATTTGAGTAAAACAGGTTCGGTAGATTTTAAATAAAAATTAAAATAATAATGACACCCATATTATATGAAGAGACCAAGTGATCCACTTCAAAGTAAAATATGGCATCCATCATTTTTCCCAATGTAAAAATCGTTATTTTTACAGTTTTAAATTTATATTGAGAGTTGTATCTATCCTAAAACTGCTTTATTTTTCTGTGCATCTATATTCTGCGCCAACGCAATTACAATATTTGAGTTCAAATGATCATCAAACTTTGATTATTTCTACAACGAAGTCTAATTTTAACGTATGCAGAATATAAACAAATCAAACTGTAAGATGAGATGTATAAGAATTGCTGAATTTTTTAACGCAAAATTATTTAGCTCTGGAATCTGAAATGTTGGTGATATGAATGAAATAAATGAAATATTCATTGATTTTAGATAGAGAAGCAGATTTTATAACATTACCTTTTTCGATGAAGTTTTAAGCATGGACTTAGAAAGTACTTTTACTTCCATGGTTTTAAGTTTTTAAGTAAAATAAATTATTGTATTACTGTGATAATTTAAAAAATATCACCGCTGAATGTATAGCATTTTAGAGCTTTTTAAATAGAATTGCATTTCAGTCGGAAATTGTTTCATGATCAATGCTTTATGCATGATTGATCGTTCTTGTTTATTTTACTTTTGTTACTAGAAAATGTACCCGGAATTTAGGATGCAAAATTTGATAAATGCTACACTCGGATTCACATCGAACTCCTGAAAACCAAATAACGTTTCAACAATACGCTCGCTTATAACAAAAAGAAAATACAAAACTGTTCCATGCCTGCAAACATGCCTACGCCACGACGTTCATTTTAAATCCCGAACAATGTCCAGTGCATTTTCTAGTACATATTAAAAGAAGATATTTGTGTATCTATGGACCTGTGTATGCCGTCGGTACCGGAAAAATTTTGACATTTTGACATATTATCATGACGTGAAATTTGCAATGAATCTGGAATGAACCTGGACAATGAATCTGGAAAATAATTATTACTTTTATTTTATGTTTAAGCACGATTTTGAGCGATTTTTGCACAGATCGGTTCATTAGCGATCAAAAAGGTTATCAGAGGGTTTCCATCTTGACATCAACTGAAAAATCAACGATCGTTCTTTTTGAACCGAATCCGGAGGACAACTCCTTCATATTTAATTATTTATTTTTAAATGCAACAAAATAAGCACGTTAGAAGTTAAATATTTGGGGCATTCCCGGCAGACGATAAAGATAAAATGGCTGATATGTGACGAGATGGAAAAACGACTGTTTGTCTAACGAATAGGATTTTAGTTTTAGGTTTTCTGACGTTGCCAATTTAAAATACATAATTCCATTTTTTTTATTATGGTATTATATGATTATTTTGTTAATTTTATTTCCGATTTTAAATAGCAGATGGAGCGTGAAATGACGCCTTTAAAAAAAATTCAATGAATGAATTTAATTTATTCTTACTTTTAATCTCGGGAAAAGTCGGGTACATTTTGTAGATTAATAACAAAATTCATGTTCTTTAACTTTACTAAAATGAAAAAAAAAAAATGAACTGCAGTGTGGATTAACTCAACTCTCTTATACTAGAATCCAATTTTAAGTAGTTAGTAGCTTGAAATTAACTTTTTAAAAAATATTTATTAATTAATTATTTTTCTTCAAATTTTTTAACAAATAATTTGAAAAATCGGTATCTTTGGTCGAAATGTTCGCAGTCATACAATGCTAAATAGCTTGAAAAACTATTTAGATTGATACCCAGTTTGATAATCTATCCCACAGTTGAGGGGTAACTTGTCCCTCCCCCCTTCAAAGTGGATCTAATGACGTCACGAATACAAATGGTAACGCGGCTATTTGTCACTCTAATGATTGAAACTGTTAAGTTTCGTGATTATTGAGCCATAAATCTGCAAATATTTTTGCAAATTTCGTTCTATACTGCCATGTAGAGAAAATATTAAATTTCGAATGCATTTCAAAGTTTTCGCTCGAATTTCAAAATATTCCTTCTAGTTCAAGACTTTTCGTCAACAAAGCCGAATGTAAAGTTTCGTGAGAATTTATTAATATCTGTGGCAGCTATCAGGTGCACAAGAAATCGACCACAAACAGACGGGCATCCCTCTAAAAATAACAAAACGTATTCAGTAGGTCTTTAAGCATATAATGGCATCAAACTTGAAAATTTTCGTGAAAACAAAACTTCCTCTATACTATACTGTATAGCATGAGAAAGCAAAAATACGATTCTACATTTATATTTAGATTAGCAATATACCCATTCTTTATACAGAGCATATAATATAAAGAAACTTAAAATCCACGATCATGTGTAAATTTCTATAGTATACTAAACGACATTGTTAATCAAAATATTCTATTAAAATATTTAATTTAATTCTCCTAAGTTTAAGAATATATGTTCTCGCCCGTAATTGATATAATCCAGTCAAAAATGCAATATTTTATATGCATACCTTTATTATTTAAATCGGAAAATATTTAATAAAAATTGTCTGCCGCATAAACACCCTGAATTTAAATCCGTTACTAAGCGACATGATATCATTTTCTTCAAATAAATTGGCGGAAAAAATATCGTCTGCATAATGCTATCTCAATGGAAGGTTTAATGGTTCGTTTTTAATTAATATCTAAACAACCCCTGGTCTTAGAAACTCAGAACTTGGCCTCAATTTTAAGTGAAGCTATTTCAAGGCAACCCACAAAATTTCATTAAATTCGGTTTAGCCATTCTCCCGTGATGGTGAGACAAACAGACAGATTTTCAATATTATTTATATAGACTTGGCTCTTCAAAATACGAAATTTAAAGGAAAATCAATTTTAGGATTCAATGTATCTCATGAAGATCAAAACCAACACATCTTAAATTTCTGTCAAGAACGAAGTGAAATGAAAAGCGCAAGCGAAAAGTGAATCGCACGCTGCCTGATTCGAATCACAATTGCCCAAGAGCGAACTTGACAAGCGAAGAATGATTCAACGCCAACACACACCTTTAGGTTGCATAACCACTGGTTGAACTTGAGTTTTTTTTCTGCTCGTTCTCTCGGCCCTGACCTCTAGCGGAAGAAGTCGCTTGTGTCAGTCAAGTGCCTTAACTGGCTGCGAAAGCTTTGAAATAAAAGCTTAAAGGCTCTTAATAAGACACCGTTAGAACTACGCTGATTTCGTAAGAATCAAGAGGTCACTTTCTCGAAAAGGAAAATTTTGATGTGGGCAGAATATAACTTTCTCTACAGGGGTTAAGTATGTTTTGACTGACAGGTAAACTGGGAGTTGCTTGTGATATGTGCAATTCTAAAAGAATCCCATATTTTTTTTTTTTTTAGTTCAATTAATTTAATTCCCCCAGTAAGAAATAAAATAGTATAAGAATCAATGTTTTCTATATACAAACTTATCTGCAAATTCTAAAAGAAATCATTATTGGTTTTATTCGTTTAGTTTCCAATTCGATTAATTGAATTTAATTCCCTCTATAAAATTAACAGGAGTGTCGAAAACCCAGACCATTCGACTCGTCCAAAGGCATGAGCAACAAATTGAGTGGCCGGGAACAAATTAACAGGGGTGTTGTTGTTGTTGAGACCCAGACCGTCCGACCTACCAGAAAGGTGTAAGGTAACTGTATGGACGGCCGGGAAGTGCCACCCAATTTAGACCGGAACCCAGTGGGGGAGGCATCCACAGGGACCGTACCCTCCTTCCCCTACCACCAACCTCTCGGAAGGACTTACGGACCCACATGTTTAACGTGATCGTACTCCGCATGAACACGGCGGCATTTGTGGCAGCGGGCAAATCTAGCGCGCAAACCACGGGGATACCGCACCCGAGATGGCCAACAGCACGCGGTGTTCCGAGGTGGTCACCCACCAAGTACTAACCGCGCCCGATGCTGCTTGACTTCGGTGATCTAACGAGAACCGGTGTTTTCAGCACGGTACGGCCGTTGGCCCATTAACAGGGGTGTCGAAAGCCCAGACCATCCGTCTCGTCCGAGGACTTAGAGAAGCAATTTGGATGGCCGGATTAACAGGGGTGTGGATCAACTCAACTATCTCATATCAGACTTTATATATATATATATATATATATATTTTTTTTTTCAAATTTCACACGAAAAAATTTGAAAAATCGAAAGAGTGGGTCCAAATGATTACAACTATAGCGTGTTACTCTTCACTTTAAAAGGAGTGCAGAAACATCGATACTTGGCAATGTTGGACGTAATTATGGTTCAATGATCACGAAACTTAACAGTTTCAAGCATTGATGTGAAAAATAGCCGATAACAATTTTTGTGTTCATGGTGACATGGTGACTAGCATTCCTCGGACAGAAAAAGTTATACCCCTCCCCCCCCCGTACCATTCATTGTTAAACGTGGTACATTGTTAAACATGGGTACACTATTAAACGGGGTAGCAATCGAAGGAGTTTTTCAAACCCTTTAAAATGAAGGGTAGCATACTATAATTGTGATCATTTGGAAAAACAATATAGATTTTTGCAAATTTCTTTCTTGCAAAATTTGCAAATAAAATAACTTTTTTTTTTCAAGCTACTTAAAATTGGTCTGTGGCATGATAATGTCAAATTGAGCCACACTCAATTTTGTTATGAGCGAATATAGAGTAGATTTTACTGTATCTTATAGCCACTACATTAAGCAGATTGAACCGAAATTCACTTATATAATCTTGTAATACTTTGAAAGAGCTGTTTATAGCAAATGCTTTTAGTTTTCGAGGTATATAGAATTAAAAACTTTAAAAACGGATCATTTTCAGCAAAACGATTGCCCAAAGCTTTGCAAAAACAAATGACTGATCTCAAAATTAGATTTCCTTCTAGACATTTTTGTTTGTTATTGTCTATTCTATATTCTATAGTTTAAAATATATTTCGAGTGAAAGTAAGCAAAGTGGAGCGAAAACTCGCTCGGACAAAAACTTTTAATTATTTTGTTATTAAAAAAATAAAAAATAAATACATAGTTCAAAATATTAAAATGTTAAAATTAATATCATTTATTCATAAATGGCATCTTATTTCTTACAAAATAAGTATGAATAGCTTACATTTTCATTTATTAAGTTCGGAGATATAAACGTCTAAAGTTTTTACATTTTTCGTATTCAAGTCAAAATATTACAATTCAAGTCAAAGATATTGCAACTTAATACGCAAGTACATATTACGCACAACTCAAGCATATTAAAAATGTGTTTTCACATTCATGTAACAACCTATACCACGGAGTTAGAAAAAAGGATATAAAACCCCTATGGATGAAACGTTTGAAAATCCCATAATGTTTTGAGAATTATATCGAGGTGTCGCTAGTGTTAGTAAAGTAGCTGGTAATATTTTAGTTGATACAACAGAAAATTTCTTAGTTGATACAACAGAAAATTTGTTAGTTGATACAACAGAAAATTTGTTAGTTGATACAACAGAAAAGCGTACTACTTAGTGTATGTATTTTTGATTATAGTATATTGTTTTGATTATAGTATATTGTTTTTAAATTAAAGGTTCCCTTATTAGTAGTATAATTAACCGGTACTTTTTTATAGTTGTAGGATAGAATACAGAATATGTGGAGATAAAAATAAATTGAAAGATAAAATAACTTTAAATACGTAGGAATATTCTTTATTGTTTCTGTTCAACTTTGCATTGCGCTCATCATTTATTTTTACTAAATGGGCAGTTTAAATAAATATTTTAGGCCTTTCGCCATAGAAATGCATACGATGCAGGTCTACTTAACTTATTCCAGCGCCACCTGAATGATTGTCTCAAACTATATGGGTGTTTTCTTAATATGAAGTTTTAACTCCTTCCTTTAACCTCCATGACCTATACTTTCCAAATATTTGGTATAGCTTTGGAGCAGAACTAGTTATATACATCGGCGAACAAACAGAATAATAAATAACTAAAATCATGAAATAAATGACTAAAATCATAAGAAAACGCCCATATCGTTTGAGACAATCATTCAGGTGGTGCTGGAATAATATAAGTAGTTCTGCATTGTATACATTTTTATGGCGAAACTCCTAAAATATTTATTTAAACTGCTCATTTTGTAAAAATAAGTTATGAGCGCCATGCAAAATAGAATTGAAACAATACAGAATATTCCGAAGTATTTAAAATAATTTTACCTTTCAATTTATTTTTCTACATTCTGTACTCTACCCTGCAACTATGAAAAAATGCTGGTTAATTATACTCATCATGAGGGAACGCTTAATTTTAAAATAATCAAAAATAATATATACTAAATACTACGCCTTTCCATTGTGTCAACTAATAGTAGCAGCTACTTTACTAACACTAACGATACCTAGTATAATTTTCAAAGCATTGTCGCATTTTCAAGCGTCTCATCCATAGGAGTGAATCTCTTTCTTTCTAAGTCCATGACTAAAATACTAAAAGCGACCCAAATACTAAAAGTTTAGAAAACATTACATACAAGGACGACGTTCTCAACCTCTGAATCTTGCCTGTATATGTTGTTTTCCAGCTGGCGTATACACTCTACAGGGAAGAATAGAAAACAGTCATTTCTGCATAGAACCTGAAACAGTTGCTCCACACATAACAGCTTTTATGAAAGATGTAATCTTTGTTTCTGGTTGTTTGTACCAAAATATCAATTTGCTGTAGCGAAATAGCTGAAAATTATTTGAATGTTCTGATAGTAAATAATCACGGGATGGTCATCATCACGGGAGAATAGCTGCACCGAATTGGATGAAATTTCCGCGGTAGACTTGGAATAGGTGCACATAAAATGGAGTCCCTGTTTCGAGTTTCTAGGACCAGGGGTTATCGAGATATTAATAAACAAGAAAGATCAATTATGCATAAAGTATTGATTATGAAACGCCTTCCAACTGAAATGCAATTTTATTTAAACACCTTCAAAATGCGATACATTCAGCGGTGATATATTTTAAATTACCACAGTACTACAATAATTTACTATATTTAAAAACTTAAAAATTTTACGAAAAAAAGATGAACTTTATTCAAATGACGTCATCGAAATATAAATCGTCTGGCTCTCTATGTAAAAACAGCGAAAATTTCATTCATGTCACCTTTTTTTCCAGATTCAACAGCTAAATAATTTTGCGTGAAAAAAAATTCAGGAATTCTTGCACAACTCATCTTACAATCACTTGTTTACATTCTGCATGCATTAAAATTAGGCTTCGTTGTAAAACTAATCAAAATGTGATGGTTATTTAAACTAAAATATATTGCGTCGGCGCAGAATATGGATGCACAGAAAATACGCAAAAATAATGCGGTTTTACTACGGATGCAACACTCAATATAAATTTAAAAGTCACTCAAAAAAACTTTAAAAATCACGATTTTCACACTGGGAAAACAAAGATCGATGCCCTATTTTATTTTGAATTGGGTCACGTGATCTCCTTTTATAATAAGGGTGTAATTATTGTTCAAATTTTTATTTAAAAAATCTGATGTGGGCAACACATGACTTTCCTTATATAATGTAATGAATTTACTACTTTTACAGTAAAAAGATAGGTTGTTCTTATAGTAGATACTAATATTCTTTCCAAGATATTGAATTTTCGACAATTAGTCGTCATTTGCATTGATTTAGCGTCATTTTTATCCATTTGGCGAGATTTTCGTTAATTTGGCAACATTTCAAAAACTCGCCAAGTTGGCGACATTCCGCTAAATTTGCCGTCAAAATCTCGCCAAGCGTTATGGACGAAGAAATTAGTTATTCTTATAGCAGTTAAATGACTATTGGCGTTGAAATACAAAAGTATTACACAAAGTATCTTTTTTCATGAATGGAACGAGCTAGATTCATGAGAATGATGTCATCTAATTTATCGCATGGTATTACATATGAAAAGTGAACATGTTTCTCAATAGGAAATATATATTTTTTTATTTTATATAACTTTTTGATAATTTTTTTGAATAATGTGCAATATCTCGAGAACGGTTCATGTTAGCGTTCTAAAATTTATGTCAATCGTTTTCTAATGAAAAATTACATAAGAAATGTCTATTTTCGTAACTGTATTAGTGGTTTTGATTTTTTGACGATTTTTTCAAAATTTCATTCGAAAATTTAGGGGGGGGGGGGGGGTTCTGAACATTCGATTGCGTATAAAAACAATAGGCTTCTAGTGTTTACGGATTGATTTTTGTACCAAATTTGGTTCGAATCGGTCTAGTCGTTCGTCAGTTATCATCTCCACAGACTCACTGACATACACACACACACACACACACACACACAGACATCACTTCAAAAATGTTTGATTCGTGATCAGGGATGCTTGAAACGTGCTCTCCCGTCGAAAACTCGAATTCGAATTTTCGACCCCGTCACAATACTTTCGTTATACATTATGTATATAAGGAAAGTAAAAGCTACCGAAGATATTTTGTTGAAATTTTTTTATATATTTTATGAGATAATTTGAATATTATCTAAAATTTTCGAATCAGTTTGTGAATTTTAACTTCGCTTAAAAAATGTTTGAAAAATGAGGTCCCATAGGGTTCAATATATTTCACCTTTTCAACCCGGATTCAACTCAAAACTAATTGGGTGATATTATGCATTCGCATTTCCCTATGTCCCACAGACCGTCTCAATAACATACTAATATTTCATTTTGATAAAGTTATTTTTACGGCAGTTATCGTACAAACGGACAGGCAGACAGACAGAATGAGCAACGTCATAAACACTTTTCATATTGGAAGGTGTTAAAAAGGTACGCATTTATGTATTGCCAGGCAAGCTTATAGATTCACTCGAATCTTAAATCTCATTAGAGATAATGTTTAGTTTAGATGGCACCCAAAATGTTAGTAAAATAAACTGATATTTTGACGTGGTTGGGGTATCTTGTTGAAATTGGAGCAAAAACTAAAAGCAAGCTATAAACTTGGAGCAAAATATGAACAATTTGCAAGTAATTTATAACCCTTTGAAAACAATACATGGGCATATTATAACTTTCTCTGCAATACATGGTAATTTATAGGGAAAGTATTGGAATCGTGTGGAAAATCGGAAATCGAGGTTTCGAAGGATTTGCACGCTTTGGGACCTCTAGAAATAAAAAAAAATCTATTTTAGAGTGATGTCTGTGCATGTGTGTCTGTCTGCGCAATATATGTATCCACTCTAAATCAAAAACTAATGAACACAATTTCACAGAATTTTATAGGTAAGTTACTTGTGGGATACCCTGATACTGATTAGATTCTGGTACGATTCGAGATAAAAGAACCTGCCTTTTTTTTTTGCTAAATGATCCCCAAAAAAGTCATATGTGTCCACTTTGGTTAAAAAATTAATCGTTACAATTTCACAAAATTGGGTAGATAAGTCATGTGTTCACGTGTGGATTAACCTGGTGCTGATTAAATTTTTGTACGATTCCGGAAAAAAGCACCTTCCTTTTTTGCGAAATGGCTCGCAAAAATCGTCAAAATCTAAAATAATAGACTACGCATGCTCAACTATGTCCATTAAATGCTTGTTTTATATATAATTTTTAACAATGAAAAAAATAAGACCCACTGCATTATACTAGGGTCAGCCGTTCTCGCGATATTTTAGTTTTTTCGCATTTACGCTGCGCCACAGATGAAAAAAACGTCCAGTTACCACTGAGACCGAAAATTGAATTAAAATTCCCAATTCAGTGTCATTTTAAATAATTGTGAGCGTTATTTTGCGCAATTAAACCACGAAAAGAATTATACCAACTTCATTACAATAGGACTGGCTGTTTGTTTTTGGACTACGTATATTTTAGTTTTTGGACTACGTAGAATAAAAGAGTCCGTATACTCAAATGTATCCAATAAATGCTTGTTTTATACGTTATTTTTGACGATGAATAGAATAAGACAGACCCCCATTTCTTTAGGATTAGCCGTTCTCGAGATATTCAAGATATTTTTTTTTGCTTATTTGTTACGCCACCTTTGAAAATACATTCCGTTACCCAATGAAAACGAAAATTGAATTAAAAATGCCAATTTGGTGTCATTTCAAATAACAATGCGTGCTGTTTTGTGCCATTAAACTCAATTTAACGAATTATTAGAGAAATAAAGAGAAAACGAATTTGAGTCTGTAGGGAAGTCATGTGCTGCCCACATCAGAGTTTTGAATTTCGGATAGTGTTCTTAGTATTGGGAACATTATTGGCTATAATTTCGATATTTTAAATATTTTGAACTATTTAAAAAATTCCAAAAGAAGACAAACCACTCGCAATGAAAGATGCCATTCGCGCAAAACCATTTGGGCTCCGTCGGACTGAAGCCATTGCCGATATTTAATTTAGTTTTTTCTTATATTTAAAAATAAAATAATTAATAATCTATAAAATATATTAAATCAATAAAATTGCTTATGTAATCTATGGAATTTCTAAAATATGCTACGATAATTCCGTGGCAAAATATCTACATTTGTGACTGTTTTTTACCACCAGCACACAATATTAGCGATTTCACAACTAATAGGCAAATAGGTTCCCTTAATCACATACTAAAAACTGCAACATGAAAGCTCGGTAAGATATATGTATGATAAATATACGTATCTAAGATGACGTATGCTTCAAATTCCGACCCGAGAACTCACCAACAGAGAAAAGTTGAACAACTCGATTTTGCTAATGCTGACCTTTAGTCGAAATGTTCCGCGAATTCTATTTCATGTTGGAAATTCCAGTATTTTAAACCGCTTCCGATGTAGCAGCGGATTTACAGCACGATTTATGATTTATTCATGAATATTCTTAGAAGAGACTTGTGCTTATAGTATATTATATACTAGCAGTAAACCCGTTCTTCGTACGGAGTATATAATATAAAAAAGCTTAAAATTCACAATTATGTGCAAATTCCTATAATATTCTAAATGGCATTGTTAGTCAAAGAATTCTATTAAAATATTTAAATTAATGCCCCTAAAAAAATTAAGAATCTCAGTTCTTACTGTATAAAATTATCTTCACAGACAGATCTGAAGAATAAAACAGCCTGTTCCCGTTGGTAAACAAATTTACAAAAAGTATGAAATTAAATCAAAATATGCCAAAATGAAAGCGCTAAAATTTCATGGGAAGATATAACCGTACTACTTATATTCTCGTAGATTAGAAGATTTAACCCGTGTGCTAATAGAAAAATACCAGTACTATAATATATGAGTATCAACCGTTTTTGCCAAAATAAAACAGATGACGTAATAAATGGAAAATATCAATAATCCCAGTAATTTTTAAACCCGCAGGCCGTAATTGATATCATCCAGTAAGTCAAAAACGGAATTTCCATAAAATTTATTTTATATACATTTCTTTATTATTTAAATCGGAAAAGAATTAATAAAAATTGTCAGCCGCATACACACATTGGATTAAAATCAGTTGTTAAACGATATGATATCATTTTCTTCAAATAAACTTACAGGAAAAAATATCGTCTGTATAATGTCATGTCTATGGAAGGTCTTACTGTGTGTTTTTAATACATATCTAGACAACCCCTGGTCCTAAAACTCGAAACATGGACTAAATTTTAAGTGGGGCTATATCAAGACTACCCACAAAATTTCATGAAATTCGGTTCAGCCATTCTCCCGTGATGAGTGACAAACATACATACATACAGACAGATAAAGATTTTCAATTTTATTAACACTTTACAACAAAGTTGAAAAGTGTTTATGACTTTGTTCATTCTGACTGTTTGTCTGTCTGTCTGTCTGTCTGTCTGTCTGTCCGTTAGCATGATAATTACCGTAAAATGACTTTATCAAAATCAAATTTTGAAATTTTAGTATGTTGTTCAGACGGTCTGTGAAACCTATGGAAATATAAATGAATAATATCACTCAATTAGTTTTGGATTGAACCCGGGTTGAAAAAATGAAATACATTGAACCCTATGGGACCTAATTTTTCAAACATTTTTTAAGCGAATTTAAAATTCACAAATTGCTTCGAAAGTTTTAGAAAATATACAAATTATCCCATAAAATATATAAAAAAAAGAATTTCAGCAAAATATATTCAGTAATTTTCTTAGTAAAAATTAAAATAATAACTACACCTTTTACATGAAGTGATCACGTGATTATAATATCAAGAGATCACGTGACTCACTTCAAAATAAAATATGGCATCCATCTTGTGTCAAAATCGTGATTTTTAAAGTTCTTTTTAATTCATATTTAGTGTTGTATTCGTCTTAAAACCGCTTTATTTTTGCTTAAATTCTGCGTATCTACATACTGAAACAATGCTAAGAACCAATGAAGAACCGAGAAGAGCCACCCAATTTCTGAATGAAGAACCAATGAAGAACCGAGAAGAGCCGCCCAATTTCTGAATGAAGAACCAATGAAGAACCGAGAAGAGCCACCCAATTTCTGAATGAAGAACCAATGAAGAACCGAGAAGAGCCACCCAATTTCTGAATGAAGGACCAATGAAGAACCGAGAAGAGTCACCCAATTTCTGAATGAAGAACCAATGAAGAACCGAGAAGAGCCACCCAATTTCTGAATGAAGAACCAATGAAGAACCGAGAAGAGCCACCCAATTTCTGAATGAAGAACCAATGAAGAACCGAGAAGAGCCACCGAATTTCTGAATGAAGAACCAATGAAGAACCGAGAAGAGCCACCGAATTTCTGAATGAAGAACCAATGAAGAACCGAGAAGAGCCACCGAATTTCTGAATGAAGAACCAATGAAGAACCGAGAAGAGCCACCCAATTTCTGAATGAAGAACCAATGAAGAACCGAGAAGAGCCACCCAATTTCTGAATGAAGAACCAATGAAGAACCGAGAAGAGCCACCCAATTTCTGAATGAAGAACCAATGAAGAACCGAGAAGAGCCACCCAATTTCTGAGAAGTGTCATGAAATTTCTGCATTCTGTATGAGGTAATTAAATAAAATGTCTACCACTGGAATGTCTGTGTCGATTTAAAATTTCTTTGTATACTTTTGGGTATGCCAGAAGGTTTTACTAAGTTCTGCTGCTTTTTATGTCATTGAGATAGCCTCTGCATTTTAAGAGGCGTAATTGGGAACCTGGGAAAAAAATGTTTAAAACATTCCACTAGTGGATTCAACTAAGATATTGCTTCCACCATTTCACATGAAACGTGGATTGATAAAGAACTTAGTAAAGACTATGGCTAAAGCAAGTTTAAAGACACTTTTTTTGTTAGGGCCAAGCATAATTTTCTTCTTCGATTCAGACTGTCCGACCTACCCGAAGTTGTAAGGTAACTGTTTGGATGGCCGGAAAGTGACACTTAATTTAGACCGGAACCCAATGATGTGTGTGGGGGGGGGGGGAGGGGTGCATCCACAGGGACCGTACTCATCTTCCTCTACCACTAACCGATCGGAAGGACTTACGGACCCACATGTTTAACGTGATCGTACTCCGCGTGAACACGGCGACAGTTTTGGGCAGAGGCAGAAATCGAACTCGGGTCGTCAGAGTGCAGTTCTCGCGCGCTAATCACTGGGCTGTTGCGCCCCCATACAAGCAGGTCTTAAGAATAAAGCAGTATGGTCCCGTTTGGGAAAAAATATGGAATAGAACATTTTATCCTCCGGATTTATTTGCGCATATAATTTTCTATAACGAGAACAGGGATTTTTATGCTTTATTTTTCTAGGGGTATTGCATTACATATTTTAATGGATTTTTTTTCTTGAAGAGCATCATAAATGCCTTTTGAATTTGAATGTATTTTAAGTCAAGAGCAATGTTTGGTTTATCTGCTAGTGAATTTGACAAGTGTTATACTTTGTTACTTTGTTATACTTTGTTACGCCCGTTCCGACAATGGAGATATAATATGTTTAGAGGATTCACTGCTTACAATTTTTTAAGTCATTTGTTTTATTTTGGAAAAGAAGTTTTTGGAATTCATATTATTACCAAAAATATTTAATTGATTTTTCAAACAGGATAAAAAATCTGATGTGGGCAGCACATGACTTTCCCTGCAGACTCAAATTCATTTTTTCTTTATTTCTTTAATAATTCATTAGAGTGAGTTTAATTGCACAAAATAACACTAAATTTGCATTTTTGATTCAATTTTTACTTTCCCTGCAATACATGGGAAAGTATGTATAGGGAAAGTATTGGAATCATGCCGAAAATCGCAACTCGAGTTTTCGACGGATCTACTCGTTTCGAGACCTCTAGAATACGAAAAAACCATTTTTAGCGTGACGTCTGTGTGTGTGTCTGTGTGTCTGTCTGTGTGTCTGTGTGTCTGTGTGTCTGTGTGTCTGTCTGTGCAGATTTTGTATCCACTCTAACTAAAAAACTAATGGACCGAATTTCACTAAATTTTGTAAGTAAGTCACTTGTGGGCGGGGCTAGTGCTGATTAGTTTTGGGTACGAGTCGGAATGAAAGAACCCGCCTTTTTTTTGCGAAATGGCCCGCAAAAGCTTGTATCCACTCTAGCTAGAAAACTAATGGACCGAATTTCACAAAATTTGGTAGATAAGTCGCTTGTAGGCCACCCTGGTGCTGATTAGATTTTGGTATAATTCGAAAAAAAATAACCTGCCTTTTTTTGCAAAATCGCCCGCAAAAATCATCAAAATCTAAACTTAAGAACTACGTATGCTCAAATATAGCCATTAAATGCTTGTTTAATACGTAATTTTTAGTGAAGAAAAGAATAAGACCAACCCCATTACACTAGGACTAGCCGTTCTCGAGATATTTTAGTTTTTCGTATTTTTCCTACATCATTTTTGAAAATAAGTCCAGTTTTCAAATGAGAACGAAAATTGAATTAAAAATGAATTAAATTTAATTTAAATAAATAGAACGTGAATATAAGTCTGCAGGGAAAGTCATGTGCTGCCCACATCAGATTTTTACTTTCCCTGCAATACATGGTAATGTATAGGGAAAGTATTGGAATCATGCCGAAAATCACAACTCGAGTTTTCGACGGATCTACACGTTTCAAGACCTCTAGAATACGAAAAAACCATTTTTAGCGTGACGTCTGTGTGTGTGTCTGTCTGTGTGTCTGTCTGTGTGTCTGTGTGTCTGTGTGTCTGTCTGTGCAGATATTGTATCCACTCTAACTAAAAAACTAATAGACCGAATTTCACAAAATTTTGTAGGTAAGTCACTTGTGGGCAGGGCTGGTGCTGATTAGTTTTGGGTACGATTCGGAATAAAAGAACCCGCCTTTTTTTTGCGAAATGGTCCGCAAAAGCTTGTATCCACTGTAGCTGAAAAACTAATGGACCGAATTTCACAAAATTCGGTAGATGAGTCACTTATCGATTACTCTGGTGCTGATTAGATTTTGGTGCGATTCGGAAAAAAATGAACCTTTTTTTGCAAAATGGCCCGCAAAAATCGTCCAAATCTAAACTAAAGAACTAGGTATACTCAAATATATCCATTAAATGCTCGTTTAATACGTAATTTTTAACGACGAAAAGAATAAGACCAATCCCATTACACTAGGACTAGCCGTTCTCGAGATATTTTAGTTTTTCGTACTTTCTCTACACCACATTTGAAAATAACCCCGGTTACCGAATGAGAACGAAAATTGAATTAAAAGTGAAATAAATTTAATTAAAATAAAGAGAACGTTAATATAAGTCTGCAGGGAAAGTCATGTGCTGCTCACATCAGATTTTTCTTTTTATTTGGTAATTTAATATTTTCCCGAAAGCGGCGTAACAAAAATGCAAGAAATCTCAAATATCTTGAGAACGGTATGTCCTAAAGTAATGGAGTTGGTTATATTCTTTTCCTCTTTATTTAAATTAAATTTAATTCATTTTTAATTCACTTTTCGTTCTCATTTGGTAAGTGGACTTATTTTCAAAGGTGGAGTAGAGAAAATGCGAAAAAACTAAAATATCTCGAGAACGGCTAGTAATGGGGTTGGTCTTATTCTTTTCATCGTTAAAAATTACGTATAAAAAAGCATTTAATGGATATATTTAAGCAAACGTAGTTTTTACTTTAGATTTTGACGATTTCTACTGGTCATTTAGTAAAAAAAAAGGCAGCTTATTTTTTTCCGAAGCATACCAAAATCTAATCAGCACCAGAATAACCCACAAGTGACTTTTTTACCGAATTTTGTGAAATTTGGTCCATTAGTTTTTTAGCTAGAGTGGATACAAGCTTTTGCGGGCCATTTTGCAAAAAAATGCGGGTTCTTTTATCCCAAATCGTACCCGAAATTAATCAGCACCAGATTTGCCCTCAAGTGACTTACCTACCAAATTTTATGAAATTCGGTCAAATACTTTTTTAGTTAGAGTGGATACAATATCTGCACAGACAGACAGACCGACACACAGACAGAGAGACACACAGACACACACACAGACGTCAAGTTAAAAATGGTTTTCTCGTATTCTAGAGGTCTTGAAACGCGTAGATCCGTCGAAAATTCGAGTTGCGATTTTCGACATGATTCCAATTCTTTTCCTATACATTACCATGTATTGCAGGGAAAGTAAAAATCTGATGTGGGCAGCACATGACTTTCCCTGCAGACTTATATTCACGTTCTCTTTATTTTAATTACATTTAATTCACTTTTAATTCAATTTTCGTTCTCATTTGATAACTGAACTTATTTTCAAAGGTGGCGTAGAGAAAATACGAAAAAACTAAAATATCTCGAGAACGGCTAGTCCTAGTGTAATGGGATTGGTCTTATTCTTTGTTTCGTTAAAAATTACGTATTAAACAAGCAATTCATGGATATATTTGAGCATACGTAGTTTTTTATTTTAGATTTTGGCGATTTTTGCAGGCCATTTTGCAAAGAAAGGCAGGTTATTTTTTCCGAATCATACCAAAATCTAATCAGCACCAGGGTGTCCCACAAGTGACTTACCTACCAAATTTTGTGGAATTCGGTCCATTAGTTCTTCAGCTAGAGTGGATACAAGCTTTTGGGGGCCATTTCGCAAAAAAAGGCGGGCTCTTTTATCTCGAATCGTACCCAAAACTAATCAGCACCAGATTCGCCCACAAGTAACTTACCTACCAAATTTTATGAAATTCGGCCAATTACTTTTTTAGTTAGAATGGATACAAAATCTGCACAGACAGACACACAGACAGACACACAGACACACACACAGACGTCACGCTAAAAATAGTTTTCTGGTATTCTAAAGGTCTCAAAACGTGTAGATACGTCGAAAACTCGAGTTGCGATTTTCGGCATGATTCCAATACTTTCCCTATACCTTGCAATGTATTGCAGGGAAAGTAAAAATCTGATGTGGGCAGCACATGACTTTCCCTGCAGACTTATATTCACGTTCTATTTATTTAAATTAAATTTAATTAATTTTTAATTCAATTTTCGTTCTCATTTGAAAACTGGACTTATTTTCAAAAATGGTGTAGGAAAAATACGAAAAACTAAAATATCTCGAGAACGGCTAGTCCTAGTGTAATGGGGTTAGTCTTATTCTTTTCTTCGCTAAAAATTACGTATTAAACAAGCATTTAATGGCTATATTTGAGCATACGTAGTTCTTAAGTTTAGATTTTGATGATTTTTGTGGGCCATTTTGCAAAAAAAGGCAGGTTATTTTTTTTTTCGAATTATACCAAAATCTAATCAGCACCAGGGTGGCCTACAAGCGACTTATCTACTAAATTTTGTGAATTTCGGTCCATTAGTTTTTTAGTTAGAGTGGATACAAGCTTTTGCGGGCCATTTCGCAAAAAAGGCGGGTTCTTTTAACCCGTGTCATACCCAAAACTAATCAGCACCAGCCCCGCCCACAAGTGACTAACCTACAAAATTTTGTGAAATTTGGTCCATTAGTTTTTAGTTAGAGTGGATACAATATCTGCACAGACAGACACACAGACACACAGACACACAGACAGACACACATACACACACACAGACGTCACGCTAAAAATGTTTTTTTCGTATTCTAGAGATCTTGAAACGTGTAGATCCGTCGAAAACTCGAGTTGTGATTTTCGGCATGATTCCAATACTTTCCCTATACATTACCATGTATTGCAGGGAAAGTAAAAATTGTATCAAGGCTATTTTTCACAACAATGATTGAAAATTTAAAGTTTTGTGATCATTGGACCATAAATAAACCCTTTTATAGGTATGATTATGTCCAATTATGTAATAAGTAGCCATGCTAAATATACAGGGGTGATTAAAAAAAATATGAACCAAACTTTACGAGGTGGTAGTATACATCAAACCCAGCATTTTTCGTCAGAGTTTACTGGGTCGGAAATGAAACGTAAAGGCTTTACAGGGCACTTACTCGTAGGGAAGAGGCCGTTCCGTAAACTTAAAAACGTCATTCTGGTTGTTATTTTCTGGTTGAAGAAGAAAACCACGTATGCAGATTTCAACTGGGGAAGAAGAAGAAGAATCCTTATGCAATTCCTTATCTCTCACCTGCTTTTTATGCGAGAGGTAAAGAACTACCTGGATGTCACTTTTTCGGGCCGATGGATTGGGCGAGATGGTCCTATAGCTTGGTCCTCCCGATCATCTGATCTGTTGTGTTTTGACTTCTTTTTTGTGACGATATCTCAAGAGTCGCGTCTAAGACACTCTCCTCGAATCTGAAAAGGAACTCGTCGCAAGAATTTCGGCAGCTGCTGCCGAAGTGCGCGACATGCCTGGTCTGTTCGAGAAAGTTCGCCCATCCCTCTATCGTCGTTGTGAGACGTGCTGGCGGTCGCTCTTTTGAGCCATTACTGCAATTATTGTTTATTAAATGTTATTTTATAACTTCTAAGTCATTCTTATGTTTTCGCCTCACCTCATCGGTTTCACCATTAAACGCCCACTGGCGCCTTTATGTTTTATTTCCGACCCGGTAAACTATGAGGAAACATGTTTGGTTTGGTGTGTACTGCCACCCCGTAAAGTGTGGCCCATCTTTTTCTAATCACCCTCTATATAATTTCGAAGTTTTTCGCTCGAATTAAAAAAAAATTCTATATAGTTTAAATTTTTTATTAACAAAGCCGTATATAAAATTTTGGGAAAATCCATTAATATTTATGGCAGGTACCCACCACAGACATACAGATAGATAAACAGACATCACTCCAAAAATAGTTAAAACGTGTCAGAAAGTCCTAAGACATATAATGGCATCAAAATCTCGAATTCAAAATTTTCGCGAAAACAACAGTTTCTCTGTATTATATTACATAGTAGGAGAAAGTAAAAATTGAACCTCACATCTTTTGACTCTACCGTGCTGAATACATCGGTTCTTGTTAGATCACCGAAGTTAAGCAGAATCGGGCGCGATTAGTACTTGGGCGAGTGACCACCTGGGAACACCGCGTGCTGTTGGCACATCTCGGGGGCGGTAGCCCGGTGATTTGCGCGCTGGATTTGCACGCTGCCACAACTGCCGCCGTGTTCATGCAGAGTACGATCACGTTAAACATGGGGGTCCGTAAGTCCTTCCGAGAGGTTGGTGGTAGGGGAAGGAGGGTACGGTCCCTGTGGATGCCTCCCCCACTGGGTTCCGGTCTAAATTGGGTGGCACTTCCCGGCCGTCCAAACGGTTACCTTACACCTTTCTGGTAGGTCGAACGGTCTAGGTTTCAACAACAGCGGAGCGTGAGATTTTTGACTGGAGAGGTTGAACATTTGGCAAAAAATTCTATTCTATTCTATTCTATTCAATTTAAGTGGCAACTACAGATGAAATCCAGTTACAGTAGCCACACAAGAAATTAAAAAAAACAGAACATAGGATACAAGAATACTAAGTAGTAAAAACATGTCAAGCGCATTGAGACAGGCTTTTTTAAAAGAGGCAGGGGTCAAGTTGAATATATCAGTATCAGCACAATAGGTATTATATAGATCAACGAATTTATAGATAGAATAGCATTTAATGTAGTTGTGTTTAACAGTAGTATTGTGAAAAAGAGTTTTTTTCCTGGTATTATTGACAGGTATGTGGAATTCCAGGCAAGAAAGTAAAATAGGGCAATCAATAGTATTATTTAAAACCTTATAATAAAACAAGAGGCAGGACCCGCTTCTTCTTTTTTTAAGAGACATTAAACTATATTTCTGTCTGAGTTCCCTTGTATGCATATCATAAGGATAATAGCCAGTCAATCTGTAATCAATAGTACGTAATAGTTTATTTTGCACGATTTCTATCCGTTGAGAATGCAGACCGTCTCAACCACATACTAACATTTCATTTTGATAAAGTCATTTTTACGGCAGTGATCGTGCGAACGGACAGACAGACAGAACGACCCAAGTCATAAACACTTTTCAACTATGTTGCAAAGTGTTAAAAAGTATAAAAATAAATCAAAAATAAATAGATCCTTGTACTTGATAGAAAAATAAAACATACTTGTACTCAATAAGTAATCAATAAGTAGGATACACTTTTTGCGTAGGATAAGGAAAATTTAAACAACGAAAATAAACACAAATAACACAATAATGCAGCCAACGGGTGTTTCAAAGTATAAGGTGGATTCCCCTTCGTGAGTGCAAGAGAACCAACAAACCCGATGTAAAAAAAAAGTGGTTTTATACCCTAAACCTGGATTAAGATTTTTTTGTCTGGAAGAACACTTGAGGTATTTCGCAAAATCTCTTGGAACCTTAGCATCTTTTATTTTTGTTGGTTTGGCTTTTTTTTTTATTACATTATTGCGTTTTTAAAAATGCCAATATTTTTCACATTTTCTATGAAAAAGTATCACATAATAATGCATTAATCCCCGTGTAAAGTTTTGTTTGAAGCCGAAATCCAAACCTCCAAAATATTTGACTGAAACATTATAATCATACAAATCGATGAAAGGCTTCACATCAGACGAAAACTACAACACATAGGAGTCAGTTATGTGGAAAAAACATTGATAACCAGGATCTGGAGCTTCTCATAGGATGTGACTCATAAAAATACATTTTAACTCGTTTGGAATTTTTCTATCATTTTTTGGCTTTTTTTACTTGCCTACAATACATGGTAATGTATGGAGAAAGTATTGGAATCATGTCGAAAATAGCAACTCGAGTTTTCGACGGATCTATACGCGTTGAGACTTGAGACCTTTAGAATACGAAAAACCTATTTTTAGTGTGACGTATGTGTGTGTGTCTGTGTGTGTGTGTGTCTGTTTGTTTGTGCAATGTATGTATCCGCTCTAACTCAAAAATGAATGAACCCAATTTTATAAACTGTTTTAGGCAAGTCACCCGTGAGTTACTCTGGTGCCGATTAGATTTTGGTACGATTTGGAATAAAAGAAAGCATCTTTTGCGAAATGGCCAGCAAAAATCGCAAAAATCTAAAATAAAAGGCTATGAATGCTCAAATGCATCCATCAAATGATGGTTTAATACATAATTTTAACGATTAAAAGAATAAGACCAACCGCAGTACTCTAGGACTAGCCGTTCTCGAGATAATCAAGATTGGCACCACGTCTGCGTACAATAGACAAAACCAAGAACAAAACGTTTTTAAAAAACGAAAGGTCTTTTATTTAACATCCCAAAAGACGTACAAAAATTGTTAAAAACAGCCAGAGCGCTTTCGGACGTATATACGCCCTTCATCAGTGGCTGCATGAGTAGTAAAAGCATAGAATGTTTATATATAGAGAGATCATTTTACAACAAATTTGCATAAAATATTAAATGGTAAATGAACTTACTAAAATAATACAAGAAATATACACTGAAATTACAGAATAAGTTTAAACGCTTACGAATTTTAAAATATTACAAGAAAAGAACTAATACAAATTTGTATTGTTTTTGGTTTTGCCCGTTCTCGAGATATTTTAGTTTATTTTCACATTTTTGCTACGCCGGTTACCACATGAAACCGAAAATTGAAATGACAATGAATTTATATCAAAGAAATATGCGTGTTATTTTGTGCAATGAATTGAACATTGATTACATTCTTTAATAAGCCATTACATTATTAATGTAATCACTTATTAAATAATGTAATCAATGAATTGCAATGAATTGTAATGAATTGTAATGAATTAATGTAATGAATTGTGATGAATTATTAAAGAATTAAAGAGGAAATGGATTTAAGCCCGTAGGGAAAGTGACGTGCTGCCCACATAAGATTGTTTTCCCTTTTCTGTTAAATTTTTATCTAGCAGTCTTAGGAGTAGTTGGCAGGAACGTCAGTAATGTTCATGACTGCTAACTGAACTCCTTGCCGGTATATTAAATTCCCCGCTTCAAGAAAAGTTCTCTTCCCAAGTGAAACTGTAAACATTAACTATCGCACAAATAATCAAGTTAAACGTTCAGACTGTTTCATTATTACTTTCCTTATTATACATAATATAATTTATAAGGAAAGTATGTTGTGACGGGGTCGAAAATTCGAATTCCAGTTTTCGACGGGTATGGGGTTGGTCTTATTTTTTTCAGCGTCAAAAATTACGTATAAAAAAATCTGATGTGGGCAACACATGACTTTCCTTATATAATGTAATGAATTTACTACTTTTACAGTAAAAAAAATCTGATGTGGGCAGCACATGACTTTCCCTGCAGATTTTATATCCTCGTTCTGTTTATTTTAATTAAATTTATTTCACTTTTAATTCTATTTTATTTCTCATTCGGTAACCGGACTTAATTTCATAGGTGGCGTAGAGAAATTACGAAAAACTGAAATATCTCGAGAACGGCTAGTCCTAGTGTAATGGGGTTGGTCTTATTCTTTTCTTCGTTAAAAATTACGTATTAAACAAGCATTTAATGGATATATTTGAGCATGCGTAGTTCTTTAGTTTAGATTTTGATGATTTTTGCGGGCCATTTTGTAAGAAAAGGCAGGTTATTTTTTTTCCGAATCGTACCAAAATCAAATCAGCACCAGGATGACTTACAAGTGACTCAACTACCGAATTTTGTGAAATTCGGTCCAGTAGTTTTTTAGCTAGAGTGGATACAAGCTTTTGCGGGCCATTTCGCACAAAAAGGCGGGTTCTTTTATCTCGAATTGTACCCAAAACTAATCAGCACCTGCCCCGCCCACAAGTGACTTACTTACCAAATTTTGTGAAATTCGGTCCATTAGTTTTTCAGTTAGAGTGGATACAAAATCTGCACAGACAGACACACAGACACACAGACAGACACACAGACAGACACACAGACAGACACACACACAGACGTCACGCTAAAAATGGTTTTTTCGTATTCTAGAGGTCTTGAAACGTGTAGATCCGTCGAAAACTCGAGTTGTGATTTTCGGCATGATTCCAATACTTTCCCTATACATTACCATGTATTGCAGGGAAAGTAAAAATAGGTTTTTCTTATAGTAGATACTAATATTCTTTCCAAGATACTGAATTTTCGATAATTAGTCGTCATTTTCATTGATTTAGAGTCATTTTTATCCATTTGGCGAGATTTTCGTTAATTTAGCAACATTTCAAAAAAGTCACCAAGTTGGCGACATTCCGCCAAATTCGTCGCCAAAATCTCGCCAAGGGTTATGCACTAAGGAATAAGTTATTCTTACAGCAGATAAATGACTATTGACGTTCAAATACAAAAGTATTATTCAAACTATCTTTTTTCATGAATGGAACGAGCTAGATCCGCGAGAATGATATCACTCAATTTATCGCATGGTATTACATATGAAAAGTTAACATGTTTCTCAATAAGAAATATTTTTTTTTATTTTATGATTTTTTGATAATTTTTTTAAAAAATGTACAATATCTCGAGAACGGTTCATGTTAGCCTTCTAAATTTTATACCAATCGTTTTCTAATAAAAAATTACATAAGAAATGTCTATTTGTGTTACTTTAATAGTGGTTTTGATTTTTTGACGATTTTTTCAAAATTCCATTCGAAAATTTAGGGGGGTTCTGAACATTCGATCGCGTATAAAAACAATAGGCTTCCAGTGTTTACGAATTGTGATTTTTGTACCACATTTGGTACGAATCGGTCCATTCGTTCGTCAGTTATCGTCTCCACAGATTCACTGACACACACATACACACACACACACACACGCGCGCACACGCAGACATCACTTCAAAAATGTTTCATTCGTGATCAGGGATGCTTGAAACGTGCTCTCCCGTCGATCCCGTGCTCTCCCGGTTGATCTTATTTTTTCGTCATAAATGCGTAGAAAATAAATATTTAATTGATACATTTGAGCATTCGTAGTCTTTTATTTTAGATTTGGGCGATTTTTGTGGGCCATTTCGTAAAAAAAGGCAAGTTCTTCTTTTCCGAATCGTACCAAAATCTAATCAACACCAGGGCATCTCATAAGTGACTTACTCACCAAATTTTGTGAAATTGGGTAGACTAGATTTTTAGCTAGAGTGGATACATGAGATTTTTGCAGGCCATTTTGAAAAAAAGAAAAGAGGCGGATTCTTTTACCCCGAATCATGCCCAAATCTAATCAGCACCAGGGTCACACAGACGTGCTTATCTATACAGTACCATGTATTGTAGGGAAAGTAAAAAGAAGGAACGTTATACTTTTGATTGCAAGCTTTTCAAATTCTCGCGGAGATCCTGATTTTTGTGAAACTCTGAAAGTGAATCAGTGTTCTAGCTATAAAATAAGGTCTCAAAACCGTTGATAGATACAATTAAGCAGCAGATAAACATCCCATTAATTCACAAAACAGACGAGTATGTTTTCAAAACACTCTCAGTCACTGTTATCGGTCACTGTTATATATTCCACGGAACACTGATTGGGAATCACTGGCCCACACCCTCAACTTCTTTCCAATTCATGTTTGGTTAAAATTTATTTTCTCATTTCTCTGTGCGCCACTTTTGTGTAACGGAGGATATTTAAAATGTTGTTTTTGTTTTCATATAACGTATTAGCAGTATGCCCGTTCTTCGTACGGAGTATATAATATAAAGAAACTTAAAATGCACTATTATGTTCAAATTACTATAGTATACTAAACGACATTGTTAATCCAAATATTCTATTAAAATTTTTCATTTAATGCTCCTAAAAAGAAGCTTAAGAATATCTGCTCTCGCTATACAAAATTATCTTTACGGACAGATCTGAAGAATGAAACATTCTGGTACCGTTTGTAAATAAATTTACAAAATGTATGAAGTTAAACCAATATATACAAAAAAAAAAAAACGCTAAAATTGTATGGGAAGATATATACTCTTACTACTTATATTCGTGAATATCAGAAGACATACCCGTGTATTAGTAGAAGTTTACACGTACTGCAACATATGAGTTTCTAAAATAGTTGCTAAAATAAAACAAATAACGTAATAAATTGAAAACATCAATAATCCCGTAATCTTTAAACCTAAAGGCCGTAATTGATTCCAATATATGCCAATATATGTCAAATATGTGCCAATATACCTGTACTACTTATATTTTGTAAATTAGAAGTTAAGCCCCTGCATTTGTAGAAGATTACCCGCACCACGTACAATATGAGTTTCAACAATTTTTGTAAAAATTAAACAATGACTTAATAAATTGAAAATATCAATAATTCCTGAATCAATAATCCCCGAAAATATCAATAATAAAACCTGAAGACCGTAATTGATATAATCCAGTCAAAAATGCTATATTGGTGAAATTTATTTTATATACATACGTATCTTTATTATTTAAATTGGAAAATATTTAATAAAAATCGTCTGCCGCATAAACACATTGGATTTAAATCCGTTACTAAACGACGTGATATACATTTTTTCATATAAATTTACGGGGGGGAATATCGTCTGCTTAATGCTATGTCTATGGAAGGTTTAACTGTGCGTTTTTTATTAATATCTAGACAACCCCTGGTCTTAAAAACTCGAAACATGGACTCAATTTTAAGTGGGGCTACTTCAAGGCAACCCACAAAATTTCATTAAATTCGGTTCAGCCGTTCTCCTGTGATGATGAGACACACATACAGACAGATTTTTAATTTTATTTATATAGGTTATACTAAATCTGAAAGGATTTTAACATTCAGAAAAGTTAAGCACTTTGAATGAGTATGTAGGTATCAAAGCGCGCGTGGTATGGCCAGTTATATTATGTGATCCAAAATATTCAATTTATACATATTTGAAAAAGAGTCCTTCTGTTCGTATAAACGGCCATGGAAGGCCCAAATAACGTAATCCAATCTAAACCTGCCCCACCCGTGTTGCACATTACTTATGTCATTCATGGCTACCTTGAGTTAGATTCAATGACGTCATATCAAACAAGTTAATCACCACACTCAAGGTGGTCTGGTCCGACTGGTTAAGAAGTGCAATGGGAACGTACTGTGTATGACTGCGGTGAGGAAAAAGTGTAGAGGGCCATATAAATGGGCAGAGCCGACCTCGAGCTTGCCATTCCGTCGCGGTAGTTTAACGGTAGAACACCGGTTGGCCAGTATGAAAATCCGTGGTTCAATTCACGGTTGGAGCTGCAAGGTTTTTTACAATGGAGCCCCAACCAATCAACCCCGTAAGTTAGTGCAAAGCTGCTGAAGGTCTGAAAGTGACCCTAGTACGACAAGCACGGATTCAGCAGAATAGGGCATATTGAGCACCGATTTCAAATCGGGAAGTCAACGACCCTAAGCAGAAAGCATTCTTGGAGGGTTAAAATAGCAGCAGCAGTTTAATCTGAGGTTAAAATAGCAGGAGGAGGTCAGTCAGATGGTCAGTTGCACGGCAATCTGACACTAGAAGGTGGAAAATGCAAAGTTCACTTCGACAATAAAAACTAGCAATTCCGCCCCCGTAGCTCAGCGGTAGAGCGTCGACTGACCAATAAGTGGTTCGATTTTCGGTTGGGACAACAAGGTTCTTTACAAATGTACCATGGACATTTCGTCAAGTGTAAAAACTGAAATTCATTATTTTGAAGTCTTTATATTGTTTAATAGTCTCTTTATCTCTCTCTCTCTATCTATCTATCGCTATCTCTCTACTGTGGATATATATATATATTTTTATCATTCTTGAAATATATGATATGAGGAGTAGGCACTCTAAAAAATTAATTCGTACCCATAATGAGAATAAATAACTTTTAAAATATTTAATGAAAACTTATAATTGTTTCGAGTAGCAGTTTTCCCACGACTTAGAATGTGCCGATCTAAACATTCAAACAGACGAAAGGTCCACCATTTTAAATCTTAAATGTCATTTATAACATATTTATATTTTAAACTAGCAGTATACCCATTCTTCGTACGCAGTATATACTATAAAGAATCTTAAAATTCACGATCACGTGCAAATCCCTATAGTATACTAAATGGCATTGTTAATCAAAATATTCTATTAAAATATTTAATTTAATGCTCCTATAAAGAAGTTTAAGAATATCTGTTCTCTCTATACAAAATAATCTTCACGGGCAGATCTGAAGAATAAAGCATCCTGGTCCCGTTTGTAAACACATTTACAAAAAATATGAAGTTGAACCAATATATGCAAAATAAAAGCGTTAAAATAGTTTGGGACCCGTATTACTTATATTCGCGAATATTGGAAGATATATATACTCGTACATTTATAGAAGATTACGTGTACTACGTACAATATAAACGTTTCAACAATTTTTGCAAAAATAAAACAATGACGTAATGAATTGAAAATATCAATAATCCCCGAATTAAGAATCCCCGAAAATATCAATAAGAATAATGTTTAAACCTGAAGACCGTGATTGATATAATCCAGACACAATTGTAATATCGGTGACATTTATTTTATTTATATATCTTTATTATTTAAATCGAAAAATATTTAATAAAAATCGTCTGCCGCATAAACAATTTAAATTCGTCGCTAAGCGACATATAATTCTCTTCAAATAAATAAGCGGAAAAAATATCGTCTGCATAATGCTATCTCTACGGAAGGTTTAATTGTTCGTTTTTGATTAATATCTAAACAATCTGGTCTTAGAAACTCGAAACACGGACTAGATTTTAAATGGGGCTATTTCATGGCTACCCCAAAATTTCATTAAATTCAGTTCAGCCGTTCTCCGGTGATGATGATGAGACAAATATACATACAGACAGATTTTCAATTTTAAGTATATAGACTAGCAGCATACCCGTTCTTCGTACGGAGTATATAATATAAAGAAACTTATAATCCCAATCATGTGCAAATTCTGTTAAAATATTAAATTTATTGCTCCTAAAGAGAAGTTGAAGAATATCTGTTCTCACTATGCAAAATTATCTTTACGGGCAGATCTAAAGAATAAAACATTCTGGTCCCTTTTATAAGCAAATCTACAAAAAAAAATAGGGGGAATTGAATCAATGTATGCAACCCCGTACTACTTATAATGTCGCAGATTAGAAAATATGCCAGTGTGCTAGTAGAAGATTACCCGTATTACAATATGAGTCTCAAAAATCTTTGCCAAAATAAAAGAGATGACGTAATAAATTGAAAATATCAATAATCCCCGTACTCTTTATACCAGAAGGTCGTAATTGATTCCAATATATGCCAATATATATCAAAACATATGCCAATATACCTGTACTACTTATACTCTCGTAAATTAGAAGACATACCCGTGTATTTGTAGAAGATTACTCGTACAAAGTACAATATATGAGTGTAAACAATTTTTGTCATAATAAAACAATTGCATAATAATTCGAAAATATCAATAATCCCTGAATCAATAATCTCTAAAAATATCAATAATAATAACGTTTAAATCCGAAGACCGTAATTGATATTATCCAGTCAAAAATGCTATAAGAAAAATCAAATCGTTCTTTTCTAAAATATATTTTTATATCTATTTATTTATTATTCAAATCGAAAAAATAATAATTAAAATTAACAGACAGATTTAATTTAATTGCGTTTCTGAGCAACATGATATAAGATGGAATCTTCCTCATAAACTGCGAAGTTAAATAACCATTTTAATTTCTTTATACTTTTCATTGTTCAGTAAAAGCTTGTGAAATATAAACCATATAGATAGATTTCCCATTTAAATCATGTTTTCAGAAAGTGACTAATTAGCGTAAAAAATCTCTCACCAAACTCAGATATACAGCTCTACTTCACTTTCAAACGATTTTCAAGCTTTTCGTTTGGATAAACCACGGAGTTAGAGAGGAGAATTCCTAGGAAAAAGTTTCGTTTTTCATTAACATCTTGACAACCCCTGGTCTTAGATACTCGAAACTTGGGCTAAATGTATGGGGGGGGGAGGGGTCTATTTCAAGGCTATCCACAAAATTTCATCAAATTCGGTTCAGCCGTTCTCCCGTGATGATGAGACAAACGAGAATTTCGTTTTTTACTAATATCTCGAGAACCACTGATCGTAGAAACTCAAAACATGGACTAAATTTTAAGTTTGACTATTTCCAGACTACCCACAAAATTTCATCAAATTCGGTTCAGCCGTTCTCCCGTGATGACGAGACACACAGACAGATAGACAGACACATTTTCAATTTTATATATAGAGATTTTATTAATGTTTCTATTTTTGTTTTAACAAGGAAAACAACATGTCATATAAAGATTTATCCCTAATAATATAAGCATATACACACACGCCCCTGTTTTCCGATTCAACACTTAAAGAAAATATCATTGGTTAATAAACTTTTTGAAATTATCATAGAGCCTTTATAAACAAACACTGTTTTCGAAATAAACATATTTTTTAATATTAAAATTTAAATTTATTTCAATTCGACCTTAAGATACGAAAGCCCCAGATATTTACCGAACTGGAACAGAAATAAGTGGTTATTCACATCTGCAAACTAATTCTATTTCTTTTATAAATTTTCCTCATAACCGTATCCCATTTTGCCCCCGAATTCCAACAGACGATTTGTTATCAAAAAACTTTTCAATTCCATATTTCGAATAGGATATCTAAATATAGATCTAACGACAGAACCAAGAAGAACGCATCCAAATAAAACGAAAACAATTCGCTTGCCGAGCCGGTGGAAATTTTAAACATCCGCAAATTAAAAAGTCAGTAAAAATGCAAAGTTCCGTCCATTTAGAGCGAAGGAGCGGGACGTCACAGAATTCCACCGCACGTGTATCACCCAATGACCGGCAACCGATGAGAGAGAACTCACAAACCCAGTCGCCAAACAACTTCACCTGTATATCTAACAACACAGAAGCGAGCAAGCATGAACCGATGTATTGTTTGCCGGCTAATGGAAATCTGCATCATATGTTTGACCCAGGCATAGTTAATTTTTTTTTTTATTTTTCCTGTTCTCACTTAATAGTAGACCGGTGTTGCAGGAACAACAATGGATATTGTTATGCACCGGCCGAATCAAAAGTTATGCCTCGCTAAAAGTGAAGGAAGAGTTTTTTTCCCCCCTGTCTTTTAAAATTTTCTAATTTTTTTTATCTTTAAATTTTCCGGGTTTATGATCTGACACAGGATATTTTGCTTTGTTTCTTCTTGATTCGTGTAAAAAAAAAAAAAAAATCTGACTAAGTCTTTATTTGAATTTCTTATACAGTCATATTCTATTTATCAGTAAGTACAATACTCTTTGTGCGAAGAATAAGAAAAACTTCAGCAACGTATAAAAGCACAAATAGTGCAATAATGCAGCTGTTTCGGGGATGCACTGGATCTCCTTCGTCAGCGAAAGAGAGCCAACAAACCAGAAGTTCAAACAGTCCACGCCCATTCCTCGTTTGGACTTCGGGTGTGTTGGTTCTATTGCTCTCACAAAGGGGATTTAGTGTATCCTCCAAACACCTGTACTCTGTATTATTGTATTATTTGTGCTTTTATACATTACTCAAGTTTTCCTTGTCATATTCTATTTAGTTCAACTAGTATCACAATCATTATAAAAAAAAAAATGGAAATATGTATTTTTTTCCGATTTCGTACAAAAGTGACTACTTTAAAATACTTTGGGCAAAAATTCTTTAAAAGACTCAGGGGACTCTGCAAAGTCCACTGAATCCGTGATAATCATTCACTTTCAGACCTCCATCTTTGCACTAACCTACAAAATTGATCTGTTCGGGCGCCGTTGTAAAGATCTTGCTGTCCCAGCCGAGAATTGAACATAGTGTCTTCGTACCGACCAACCGACGCTTTACCAATGAGAACGGATTTGCAGTGGACGGATTAAAACGGTATTGCAGTGGAGGGACTGGAACAGAATTGCAGTGGACGGATTGAAACAGAATTGCAGTGGACGGATTGAAACAGAATTGCAGTGGATGGATTAGAACGGCATTGCAGTGGACGGATTAAAATGGAATTGCAGTGGACGGATTAGAACGAAATTTCAGTGGACCGACTGGAATAGAATTGCAGTGTGGAACAGAATTGCAGTGGAATGGAGTGGACGGAATCTGGGAAGTGCTCTGCAACTTTCGACTTTGTTATTTGAACAGCTGTAACTTGTTCAAATAATAAAGTCGTTGTTTCGTGAAAACATGCTTTTTTTCGTTGAAAACAAACAAACCATTTATTAAAAACATGAATTTATTCCTAACTTAGCAAAATGTTTTCAGGTCATCCATGTAACTAACATAATTTGAGAATTCTTTAATAAATTTGAACTGGAAAAGCAAATATCCGTATTTACTTAAACTCTCTTTAGTTTTGACAGAATTTGACCGCGAAAGATGAGGCGAAAACGATCACGTGATATTTCAATTATTTCTGGGCCAGGACCCAAACTTGACAATTGATAGTTTCCGTTTCCTCAAAGGGGCATTTTACGTCGGTTTAAAAGTTCCAGTGGTCAGTAACATACCCATTAAGACACAAATAGACTGTGTGATGTGTGCTAGTTTACTTTAAGTAAACAGAATCAACGGTGCTCGGTCAAACGTGAAATTCTTGTAATATATATTGCCAATTTTAAGTCAAATTCCACTAAAATGATGTCAGTTGAAACATCAATTTAAATTAAGATAAAATGATTGAAGTGGGATTCTTTTTGGCATTCTCGCAAGTACAATCGTACTCTATGTTGTTTATGTCTGTAATAATAATCAAAATGCAAGAAAAAAATATTATTATTAGTTTTTGTCCAAAAGGTTTTCTTTTAAAATACATTTTAGTAATTTAGTTAATATATAAGCGGTATCCCCCCATCTTCTCAGAGATGCAAAATTATATAAATATGAACATTTGATAAAAAAAATTCTTAAAAAAATTTTTTTTTGTAAAAATTCTTAAGAAGTTGGCAGCAGATCTCGCAGAAGATTTTTTTAAAGGAAAATTTTATACCGCATAAGTTGTAAGCAACATTTAAGTTGAGGAGGGAAGAAGGAGATGAAGGGGGGGGGGGTCTACCTGATAATTTTGGAAGTTTCAAAGTTTAGAATATGGCCATTTTAGTAACTTCATAAAATGTCCATATTTATATAGTTTTATAAAATTTTTGCATTTCTGGGAAGGGGGGGGGATACCGCTTAGATATTAACTAAATTACTAACATTTATTTTAAAAAAGAACAAATATTGATATTTAAAAAATAAGCAACCGTAATTAAAATGGGAGGTACAAATATTACTGAAGTAATTTTCAAAGGAAGCAAAAAATATTTTGATTGATAATTTTACTCTGTACAAGCAGTATATCCGTTCTTCGTACGAAATATACAATATAAAGAAACGTAAAATTCACAATTATGTGCAAATTCTTATAGTACTCGTATTCTAAATGACATTGTTAACCAAAACATTCTATTCAAATATTTAAATTAATGCTTCTAAAAAGAAGTTTACTTAGTTAGAATATCAAATGAACTGTAAAAAATAATATTAGCTTGGAAATTCAGAAGCAAGTTATACCTTTTGTGGATTGGGGTGTTTTATTAGATCATACTTGATTCAAAGAAGGGCATAAATGTACCATATAGTAGTAAGTCCTACTCTACGTAATCTAGTAGTAAGTCTTATTCTAAGTAATTTAGTAGTAAGTCCTACTCTAAGTAATCTAGTAGTACGTCCTATTCTAAGTAATCTAGTAGTAAGTCCTACTCTAAGTAATCTAGTAGTAAGTCCTACTCTAAGATTTGTCACAAAAACCTGGGTATTCACAGGAAGCGATAAATAAAAGCCCTTTACATATTTGAAAGAAATAATTTTACGAATTTATTTTTGGAGATACTCGGGAAAATATAATATGGAGAAAGTTTGTATTACACATACATACCGTGGAGTTCAAGAGGAGATAAAACTCATATGGCTAAAACGCTTGAAAATGCCACAATACTTTGAGAATTATATCCAGGTGTCGCTGGGGTTAGTAAAGTGCCCTTTGTTTCTAGTTGACACAATAGACAATAGCATTGAGTATATGTATATTTGATTACTTTTTAATTAAGATTCCCTAATTATCAGTATAATTAATCAGTATTTTTAAACAGTTTAGACAGAGTTTAAAATATAGACAGGTAGCAATAAATTGAGAGGCAAATAATTTTGAATACGTAGAAATATTCCTTATTGCTTCCGTTCTAATTTGCATTGCGCTGCTCATTTACTTCTACAAAATTGTCAGTTTAAATAAATATTTGAAGTCTGTCACCATAGAAATACATATAATGCACGGGCGCTTATCTTATCGCAGCGCCACCTGAATGATTGCCCCAAACGATATTGGCGTTTTCTTAATATAAAGTTCTAACTCTTTACTTTTACCTCCATGATACATACTATACAGGGTTACAAGGAAAATCCTTCTTCAGGCCAATTATGGTAGCTAGTACTTTTTGCATTAAATTTGACTCGCTCTACAATTTTCTAATTGACTTTTTACCCTATCTGCAAAAGAGCTTGAGATGGGACCCTGACACCCCCAAAATGAGAGTCATGGGGCCTCGTTGTGTGGACCACGGGGCTTCATTGGGTGGGTCATTGAAGGCTTTCTATACAGCAGCACAAGAAGTACATAGCTAGCTGCCATAGTTCGTGAGATATTGGCCCGAGGAAGGACTTTCCTTGTAACCTTGTATGACGATACAGGAATGATGAAACACATTAAAATTGACAGAATAATATGAGCAAACAATTGTAGAAGAGTATCCTGTTTTAAGAGGCGCCACGATGATGCGCTCTTTCGAATTTGGCCGAAAGCGAAATGGGGATAGAACTGAAATTGTGACAATATTTTGTAGGTGACAGAAGTTTGCATTATTTAACGAAAAGAGAATATATTTTTAGTGTTACATAAGCGGAAATTTAAATACATTTTAGACAGTAATCTTAACGTAAAATAAATCTGATTTATAAAAAGTATAAATTTACTTTTGCCATTCTTTTTTGACCATTGTTTTATCCATGGAGTTAGAAAGAAGGAGATAAAACTTCTATGGATGAAACGCTTGAAAATGCCATAATGCTTTGAGAATGATATCTAGGTGTCGCTAGAGTTATTAAAGTAGCTGCTATTGTTATTTAGTACAACAGAAAGGCGTAGTATTTAGTATATGTTATTTTTGATTATTTTTAAATTAAGAGTTCCCTAATTGTAATTAACCAGTATTTTTTCACAGTTGTAGAGTAGAGTACAGAACATAGGAAGATCAAAATAAAATGAAAGGTAAAATTATTTTGAATACGTAGGAATATTCTTTATTGTTTCAGTTCTACTTTGCATTGCACTATTAATTTATTTTTACAAAATGGACAGTTTAAATAAATATTTTAGACCATTCGCTATAGAAATGCATACAATGCGGGACTACTTATCTTATCCCAGCGCCACCTGAATGATTGTCCTAAACGATATTGGTATTTTCTTAATATAAAGTTTTAACTCCTTACTTTTACCTCCATGGTTGAAATTTTTCCGCGTATCTCGACCGATCCCTTCGCGTACCCCATGTTGCGAAACATTTCTCTAAAATATGTTTTAAATAAATTATATTTCGGGGAATATTGAACCGTTTACCTGATAATATTCCCAATTGGGAACATTTATAAAAAAACAATTATTAAAATTAATTATTGTGCAGATTTTACATAATAGCTCATTTATTTGAATAACTACTTGATCGGAGTGCTTTGTTTCGGCAAAAAATAATATGGCAATATATATTGCAAATAGTGGATGATTTGGGACACGTGACATTTCTTTTAAATATCTGGATGCAGAAACAACAGAAATTAAAAATTCAAGACAACCACTTGATAAATTATTGCTGAATGATATTCTAGTGCAGTACAAGACCCTCCCCCCCCCCCCCAAGTTTAATTAAAATTAAAAAATTTTAATTAATTCTTCTTTTCACGATAGTTCTATTTTTCGTTTAACCAGTTGTTAATGAAAAAATAGGAAATACAAAACAAAACTAAACAAATTAATTAATTAATTAATAAAGTAAATAAAAAAATAAATAAAATTTAATAAATAAATAAAATTAAAAAAAAAATAAATAAAATAAAAAAAAAATAGTAAAATATTAACTGTAATTGAATTTGACAGATAAACGGTTAAGAGGACCAAAGAATGTGGATTAATGGAAACGGCGCTCTGTAGAGTTTGTGCCAAAAGTTTAGTTAGGCCATTGTTCTACACCATTCGCTATGAGACCAAGAGTAAGAAAGAAGATTCCCTGTGTAGATAATGACGTTCAGATAGATCATTATGTGAACAACTGCTACAGAAAGTGTAGACTGTTAGAAGCTTCTAAGAAAGGTCAGAGCCGGACTATCGAGCTATGGATGATAATGATGGGTTGGATGTCACTGTATATTGCAAATATTTTTGTTTTCTTCCATATATCGCAAAATTTTATTTAAAAATTGACATGTGTATATATTTTTATTAATAAGCAAAACATTCTGCTTATTTGTTTAAAAAAAAATTTTTCTTCTCCCCTGGCAAACAAACATTCCATACACCAGCCATCCACACTCTTTTTGTCAAAATATTTGACAAAAGACAAAGTTGACAGCGAATAAACACCAGATCCGGAATATCGGCACGTGCTTCTAAACGCCTTTTTTTATTCCATATCATCCCATTATTTACAAACATTCCTCCCCTTTACGGCATTCTTTTCCTCTGTGGCCCAAACTGCGATTCCCGGTTCTTTTACGTCACAGCCAAACGTGTGACCTCACGCATGACGTCACTGGTTGTCTCTGTGTCAACGACCGGGAGTAACCTTGAACCTTCTGTTTGTTTCTATAAAACTGAGTCATTATCAGAATGCGAAAGAGAAAAAAAATGGCGTATCCGTCACGAAACGATGCTTTCGAGAGCTTGCTTCTCTTTTTCTTTTTTCTTGGTATGCTTTCCGATTTGTATTTGCTTTTATCTACCTTTAGCCGCTAACGGTTTTGTTAAGAATCGTATTTATGAGCTGCACAGGGATTCTACTGAATCATATTACCCCGATTAAAAGGGATGTGAAATGTTTTGTTCGCCAGACTATAACTTTCGGAGACGTGTCACGTGGTGTTTATACTTTCAGAAGTTTATTTTAATCTCTTTTGTTGGGTCCTCTCGCTCGCTTCTTTAATGCGTTAGGCTTTACTCCAAAACGTAAGTCAAAATCGGAGTACAATATTGAATAAACATATTGCATAAATATGTAAACCATGGAGGTAAAAATAAGGAGTTAAATCTTCATATTAAGAAGACGCCAATATCGTTTGAGACATATACATTCAGGTGGCGCTGGGGTAAGATAAGTAGTTCTGCATTGTATGCATTTCTTATGGCGAAAAGTTTAAAATGCTTATTTAAACCGTTCATTTTGTAAAAATAAATTATGAGCGCAATGAAAAGTAGAACCGAAACAAAAATGAATATTCTTACGTATTCAAAATTATTTTCCCTTTCAATTCATTTTTATCTTCCCATATTCTGTACTCTATCCTACAACAATGAAAAAAGTACTGGTTCATTATGCTTATAATTAGGGAACCCTTAATTTAAAAATAATCAAAAATACATATACTGAATACAACGCCTTTCTGTTATGCCAACTAACAATAGCGACTACTTTATTAACAGGAGCGACACCTAGATATAATTCTCAAAGGATTATCGCATTATTAAGCGTTTCATTCATAGGAGTTTTATCTCCTTTCAAATTCCATTATGCAAACCTTTATCCAGTATTATACTAATAATAATCTAAATATTGACTTTATGTTGTCAGGGCCGTTTTCGACCCTAGGCAAAGTAGGTAGGGCTGAGTTTTGGGCTTGGAGTTCAGCTCTACATCTTCCGTGATCAATATACCTTTTATTATATACTAGCCGCCTTTGGCGACCAGCCTGTTCGCTACCCTTGAAAATTCTGACCGTGGCAAACTCGTTGGCGCGACCTACCAGAAAGGTGTAAGGTAACTGCTTGGAAGGCCAGGAAGTGCCACACAATTTAGACCGGAACCCAATGGGGGAGGCATCCAAAGAGACCGTACCCTCCTTCCCCTACCACAAACCTCTCGGAAGGACTTGCAGTCCCACACGTTTAACGTGATCGTACTCCGCGTGAACACGGCTGCAGTTTTGGCAATGGCGGGAATCGAACCCGGGCCTACCGAGTGAAATTCCCGCGCGCTAACCACTGGGCTACCGTGCCATCCGCGACAATCTCCATAACTTTATTTTTATTCGGCAATTTTGGGAATCGAACCCGGGCCTACCAAGTGCAAATCCCGCGCACTAACCACTGGGGTACTTCACCCTCCGCGATATTCTTCATAACTTTCTTTTTATTCACCCAATTTAGACCGGAACCAATTGGGAGAAGCATCCACAGGGACCGTACCCTTCTTCCCCTACCACCAACCTCTCGGAAGGACTTACAGACCCACATGTTTAACGTGATCGTACTCCGCGTAAACACGGCGGCAATTTTGGGAATCGAACCCGGGCCTACCGAGTGCAATTTCCGCGCGCTAACCATTGGGCTACTTTGCCCTACGCGACAATCTCCATAACTTTCTTTTTATTCATCCAATTTAGACCGTACCCTCCTTCCCCTACCACCAACTTCTCGGAAGGACTCACGGACCCACATGTTTAACGTGCTCGTACTCCGCGTAAACACGGCGGCAATTTTGGGAATCGAACCCGGGCCTACTGAGTGCAATTCCCGCGCGCTAACCACTGGGATTCTTCGCCCCCAGCGACTATCTCCATAACATTCTTTTTATTTACCCAATTTAGAACGGAACCCAGTGGGAGAGGCATCCACAGGGACCGTACCCTCCTTCCCCTACCACCAACCTCTCGGAAGGACTTCCGGACCCACATGTTTATCGTGATCGTACTCCGCGTGAACACGGCGGCAGTTTTGGAAGTGGCGGGAATCGAACCCGGGCCTACCGAGTGCAATTCCTGAGCGCTAACCACTGGGCTGCCTCGCCCTCCGCAACTTTCTTTATATTCACCCAATTTAGACGGGAACCCTGTGAGGGAGGCATCCACAGGGACCGTACCCTCCTTCCCCTACCACCAACCTCTCGGAAGGACTTCCGGACCCACATGTTTATCGTGATCGTACTCCGCGTGAACACGGCGGCAGTCTTGGAAGTGGCGGGAATCGAACCCGGGCCTACCGAGTGCAATTCCTGAGCGCTAACCACTGGGCTGCCTCGCCCTCCGCAACTTTCTTTATATTCACCCAATTTAGACGGGAACCCTGTGAGGGAGGCATCCACAGGGACCGTACCCTCCTTCCCCTACCACCAACCTCTCGGAAGGACTTCCGGACCCACATGTTTATCGTGATCGTACTCCGCGTGAACACGGCGGCAGTTTTGGAAGTGGCGGGAATCGAACCCGGGCCTACCGAGTGCAATTCCTGAGCGCTAACCACTGGGCTGCCTCGCCCTCCGCAACTTTCTTTATATTCACCCAATTTAGACGGGAACCCTGTGAGGGAGGCATCCACAGGGACCGTACCCTCCTTCCCCTACCACCAACCTCTCGGAAGGACTTCCGGACCCACATGTTTATCGTGATCGTACTCCGCGTGAACACGGCGGCAGTTTTGGAAGTGGCGGGAATCGAACCCGGGCCTACCGAGTGCAATTCCTGAGCGCTAACCACTGGGCTGCCTCGCCCTCCGCAACTTTCTTTATATTCACCCAATTTAGACGGGAACCCTGTGAAGGAGGCATCCACAGGGACCGTACCCTCCTTCCCCTACCACCAACCTCTCGGAAAAACTTACGGGCCCACATGTTTAACGTGATCGTATTCCGCGTGAACACTTCGGCAGTTTTGGCAGTGGCGGGAATCGTACCCGGGCCTACCGCTAACTTCCCGCGCGCTAATTTACAATTTAAAATGACCATATGCTCTCTAAGCTCTTAATTCCATCATCCTCATTCCATCATTTAAAATATCCATAAAATTTAAATATCCATCGTTCCATCATTTAAAATATCCATGAAATTAAAATATCCATCGTTCCATCATTTAAAATATCCATAAAATTAAAATATCCATTTAAAAAATCCATATCGTTCCATCATTTAAAATATAAATATAATAATTTCTACAGTGCATATGTTAAGCTCTTATTTCATTTAAATTCAGAACCGTGACGTCACCTCCACCTTGACGCCCCCACCCACCACCTTCCCTACTTCAGCGGGGGAGAAACGAAACGGCACGCCGAGCGGAACGGCGAGAAATTGAAATTCGGAAACTTTTAAAATCCCGATCCTGTGGGCAATACGGAATATTTCCTGACCAGATTGGACTTGTAAGAATGCCAGATGTTTGACCTTTCTAAAAATGTAAATTATTAGTCGAAATTATGAGTACTTTTTACTATGCGAGAATTTAAAAACCAAAAATCGTTTTTTTGAGTCAAAAGTGACTTTTGCTTTAAAATCATAAAAAAATATTAGAATTTATCTCTGAGATTTGAAATTGATATATTTTTACTCGAAATTCTCTGCTCTTTCCGATGGTGTGATTTGTTTTTTCCTACGATGTCCGGATCGTGGAAAAAAAAGGGCAAAAATGGCAAAAAACGGTCGAAATCGCATAAAACATTAAATAACAAAAAAAATAATTAAAATTTTAAAAATCGGTTTTCACGTGTCCCCTTCCCACCCCCCGGGTCTGCGATTGCAAAATTTCGTAGCTCTCCGACGCGCGGTCGCTGAACGTATAGTGTATAAGACAGACAGACAGACACACACACAGACATTGCCTTTTATTATATAGACTAGCCGCCTTTGGCGACCAGCCTGTTCGCTACCCTTGAAAATCCTGACAGTGGCAAGCTCGCTTTTTAACGATGCTGCTTAGCGAAAAAGTTTTTTTTTTTTTAAGATTGTCCCCACCACCACCCGATGCATAAATGCACCGCGACAATCTCCATAACTTTCTTTTTATTTATTTATTTATTTATTCAGTGTTTAAGTTTTTTCATTGTGGTCCCAACCACCACCCGATGTAAACAATACATCGCCACAATTCAATCCAGCATAATGAGCCAGAAACCTTTAAAAAGCAAACACTAATTCAGTTTTTAATTGTGCCTAGGCTAAAAAGCGTGTAAAAAGCAAACACTTATTCGGGTTTTAATTGTCCTTAGGCCAAAAACCGTATAAAAAGCAATCAATGATTAAGTTTTTTCATTGTGGTTCCAACCAGCACCCGATGTAAATAATACATCGCCACAATTAAGTTTTTACAATACAACAACAGAGTACGCCACAACAATACGTCGCCACAATTAAGTTTTTTCATTGTAGTCCCAACCACCACCCGATGTAAACAATACATCGCCACAATTCAATCCATCATAATGAGCCAGAAACCTTATAAAAAGTAAACACTAATTCGGTTTTAAATATTTTTTTTTTTTTTAAAGATTGTCCCCACCACCACCCGATGCATAAATGCACCGCGACAATCTCCTTAACTTTATTTTTATTTATTTTTTTATTTCTTCAGTGTTTAAGTTTTTGCATTGTGGTCCCAACCACCACCCGATGTAAACAATACATCGCCACAATTCAATCCAGCATAATGAGGCAGAAACCTTATAAAAAGCAAAGATTAATTCGGTTTTTAATTGTGCCTAGGCCAAAAACCGTGTAAAAAGCAAACACTTACTCGGTTTTTAATTGTCCTTAGGCCAAAAACCGTATAAAAGCTTTGGCGACCAGCCTGTTCGCTATCCTTGAAAATTCTGACCGTGGCAAATTCTAACCATGGCACACTCGCTGGCGCGACCTACCAGAAAAGTGTAATTTTTAATTTTGAAAAAAAAAATGTTAAGGAATTCAGGAAAAAGAATTGAAAAAATATTAAGAAATGGACCTTAAACGGCTGCTTTTACTTATTGGTATCCATCCCTGATTATTATCTAATTTCAACTTGAACTTCAATTTTGAACAGATAAAAGAAAAAAAAAATCTTCCAACTGTTTCCCGCCAAACCGCATTATTTAACTAGAGACAGAACCGTTCCCTCTGACCGGAATGAATTTCGACGTAACACGCATCATAGAATATTCCAAATGACAGAAGCTGTTTTTCTCTTCCTGCTTTCTGAAGCATTTTAGGGTTAATGAAAACAAGGGGAGAGAGAAAGAAAGAAAGAAAGAAAAAATTGCTGAATAAAACATAATAATGCAGAATCGCGCACGTAATCACGATGAGGGAATGTTAGCAGGGGAAAAAAATTGAATCTCGCTCTCTGATGAACGGAAGGATGAGGATAACAGTTTTCAGGTTCTAAAAAGGGTTTCGTGACGTTTTACGCGTGAACTCACGCACCGACTTTACTTCTTTATTTTAAATAATGTAAATAATGAAAGAATTTTGACTATGGTGAAGGTCAGATTGGTACACCGGTTGTAATTGGGGTACAATTTACTGTAAAACAAGGAAAACACTTTTTCATTTTATTAAACTTTGAGAAATTTGATATCTGCTCAAGGTGTGCGTATGAAATGTAACTCAAGAATGAATACATATACTGTCAAACATTTCGTGTAGATACGTTATGTATATATATATATATATATATATATATATATATTCCTCAAGTACAATCAAAATGAAATATGAAATATAAAATCCAAGGATATTTATGTTTTATATGCTTTTATATGTTCTTGTGACTTTAAGATTTTTTTCCCCTGGCATACTGTTGATTGTTATTTCGAGCGTGTAGTGGTTTCTGGGAGTGTTTCCTGTGATTAAAAGCATGCTTAAACCAGGAAAAGGGGTTTCAACCCCCCCTTGACCTCTCTACAACCCCATAAACACACAACTTCTAATCGTATTAATCCATTTTCAATCTCATTTTTTCATATATATATATATATATATATATATATATATATATATATATATATATATATATATATATATATACATATATATATATATATATATATATATATATATATATACATATATATATATACATATATATATATATATATATATATATATACATATATATATATATATATATATATATATATATATATACATATATATATATATATATATATATATATATATATATACATATATATATATACATATATATATATATATATATATATACATATATATATATATACATATATATATATACATATATATATATACATATATATATACATATATATATATATATATATATATATATATATATATATATATATATATATATATATATATATATACATACATATATATACATACATATATATACATACATATATATATATATATATATATATATATATATATATATATATATATATATATATATATATATATACATATATATATATACATATATATATATATATATATATATATATACATATATATATATATATATATATATATATATATATATATATACATACATATATATACATACATATATATACATACATATATATATATATATATATATATATATATATATATATATATATATACATACATATATATACATACATATATATACATACATATATATATATATATATATATATATATATATATATATATATATATATATATATATATATATATATATATATATATAAACAATATTAAAATCGTAAATCCAATGGTAGAGTAGAAGAAGTAACTCATAATACACTATCTTAAAAATTTTTATGCCTACAGAATACAATGAAATAAAATGAAATTCAACAATAAAGAGGAAATTATAATACATATTACAGTTCAGAAAGCTAAAGATAATCAACAAAAGTTAATGGAGAGGAAACAAAAAAGGAATACCAAAATAATCAAGAAATTAAAGTTTACACGTGGAAGAGCTTTAGGCTTAAGAATAGTTCATTTCGAAAAATTTTTTTATCGAGTCCTAATATTTTAAACGAAATGAACACAAAAATGCTTGTTTCTGAAACACAAGATAGATTTTATCTATAAACATGTGTTAATAGGACGACAAGCATAAAGATTGAAAGAATAGAAAGGAAACATAAATACCTTAAAATGCACATCAAATGTACAAACGCAACGAACAAAAAATGACAAGACCAATGTTGCCATTCCATAAATAGAAATGAAGTTATTTACTGTTGCCAAAGTGAGTAATAAAAATCGTACTGCGTAATGGCAGTAAAATGTGATATTCTACAGTAAAAGCTGCAAAATAGAAAGATGAAAATATATTGTAATGTAAAAACAAGAGAATGTAGAAGTAAGGCTAAAATAAGATACTAAGGAGAGAATATTAAGAATTTTAGGCTAATCGAAATTAATTAACTATACCATTTACTAAATGTGCTGGATATTCATATAATTTACTGGTCATTCTGAGGTTACTTATGTGCAAAGCATGAAATTTTTTATCTAATAAACTATAAATTCAAAAAGTTGATTAAGTATAATATTTCTAAACAATTGAATCGAGTTGCAGCAATTAAAAGGTAATATGTTATTAATATTGAATTTAAAAAAATCTTTTTTATCATATAAATTAGTAACTATCCCATTAGTAGATTCTATAATTAGATTTAAATCCAAATAATTAATGTTTTTATTAATAGTAGTTTCATTAGGTATTAATTCCAAATTATCCGGATAGAAATCTATATCAATGACATAGTTATCAGTAAATACTAAACAAACCAGATCATCTACATATCTATAAATTTTATAATCTGTAGAAGTAAAGAATTTTTTATAATGATATAGGTATAAATTAGCTAACATACTGCTACTACAGCCACCTTGTGGAACACCTGAGACTTGTAAGTATAATTTATTACCCTGGAAAATATAATTATTGAAAAGAACAAAATGGAGAAGCTTAGGAAAATTGGTAAATGTAGGTTGTTGAGAATGATTAGTAATATAGGCATTATATAAAGCTAATATGACATCATAAAGATCAGTGATCTTAATATTATTAAATAGATCTTTAAAATCAAAAGTTTGAAATCCTATTATTTTACCTAGTGATGTTAATTTATTTTTTAATTCTCTACTATTATTTAGAATAATGTAGTTATCACTAGAATCACGTAAATTACTATTTAGTACATTTCAATAATTTAGTAATAATTTACTAGCAGTAGTAGAGTATGAATTATGACCACTCGTTACAGTTCTAAATTTAATAGGATTTTTATGAAATTTAGGAATAAGCACAATATATGGAAATTTCAAAAATTTATTATTAATATCTAAATCACTATACATATTGACAATTTTCAATTTGATACTATTAACAGAGTGTGAAAGCCCCAGGCCGTCCGGCTCGTCCAGAGGACTTAGAGCAACAAGATGGACGACCGGGCTATTAACAGAGTGTGAATCAATTTTAAATAGACTATTATTTTTTAAATAATCTAACAGATATTGTATATAGAATTTTTTACAGATAATAGCATAATTATTAGAGGCTTTATCAACATAAGTAATAACAAAAGATTTATGTAAATCATTAATAGTGTTTTATATTTATCCATATTATATATAGATCTAGATAAATTGATACTCCAAATGGCATTTTTAATAGACTTTAAAATAGTAAATTTCCACATATTAAATGCCTCTAAAGGCTGAGCATATTTAGAAGCTAATCCATAAATATATTTATCAAGGTCGAGATTTATTGATTTTAAGACTTTATTAGAATTATTACAAGAAGGTAACCTGGATTTTGTACCAAATGACATTAAGGTTTTAAAAATTTATCTTTAACTATGGTTAAGTCTCCATCAACTATGATCCATCCCCAAGTGGGAATTTATAAAATTAGCATAATTATCAACTCCACAAATACATTCACCATCCAAATTTGTTGAGGAATCTTTATCGACTGATAGAGATTGGGAAATTTCATTGTAATTGAAAATTGTTCTTCCAATAGGCTTGTTGTATTTTTAGTAACATTCAAATTCTTAACAGGCAATAAATGATGAAACCGATTAAATAAATTCATATATATATATATATATATATATATATATATATATATATATATATATATATATATATATATATATATATATATATATAATATATATACAAGGTAGGATCAAAAAGTTCGGAGACTGTGCTGATATCTCCAACCCTGATTGGAGGAGAAGGAAACTATTTTACCGTGGCGTAGAGACACATGTGACGCTAGATGTGAAAAAGAAGAAGCAGGTCCGCAGTGTAGGGTTTTCGCAAGGCATAAAAGCGATATAAATGAAATATTCATTGCTTTTACATAAAGAACCAGACGATTTATATTCCGATGACGTCATTTGAATAAAGTTCATTTTTTTTCGCCGAAGTTTTAAGTTTAAAAATATAATAAATTTTTGTAGTAATGTAATAATTTAAAATATATCAGCGCTGAATGTATCGCATTTTAGAAATGTTTAAATAAAATTGCATTTCAGTTGGAAAGTGTTTCATAATCAATGCTTATGCATGATTGCTCTGTAGTCGTGTAGTCGTTCGCGTTAACCGGAAACAGAAATGGCGTTTAAAGAACAACGTGCGAATATCAAATTCTGCCAGCGTTTGGGAAAATTACCGACAGAAACATTGCACCGGTTGTAGCAGTTTGGCGCCATTTCGTCGGTTTGGCAGCATTAAAATAATTCGTCAAGTTGGCGATATTTCGGCAAATTTGACACTAAATTTTCATCAAGCGTTATGGACGGAGAAATAGGTTATTTTTAGAGTGGATAAACGATGAATGGCGTCCAAATGCAAAACTATTACCTAAAGTATCTTCTTCCGTGAATGGAACGAGCTAGATTCACGAGAATGATGATACATTTATCGCATAATATTATATATGAAAAGTGAACATATGTCATAATAGTTAATACTTTTTTCTTAATTTTATGTGCATTTTTGATAAATTTATTTGAAAAATGTGCAGTATCTCGAGAACAGTTCATGTTAGCGTTCTGAAGTTTATGTCAATCGCTTTCTAATGAAAAATTACATAAGAAATGATTATTTACGTAACTTTATTGAAGGTTTTGATTTTGTAATGATTTTTTAATAATTTCATTTTAAAATTTGGGGGGTTCTGCACATTTGATTGCGCTTAAAACAATAGGCTTCCAATATTCACTGGTTGTAATTTTGGTATCAAATTTCATTCAAAATGCTTCATTTCTTCGTCAGATACCCCCCCCCCCCCACACACACACACACACAGTCACAATACTTTCCTTATACATTATAATATGCATATAAGGAAAGTAAAGATGAAGATTTTTTCCCGAATCGTACCAAAATCAAATATGCACCAGGGTAACACCCACAACTGACTTACCTGTTACATTTTATGAAATTTGATCCATTAGTTTTAGAATTAGAGTGAATGTGTACATTGCACAGACAGACACACACACACACAGATGTTAGGCTAAAAATAGAATTTCGTGTTCTAGAAGTCCCAAAACGTGTAGATCCGTCGAAAAATCGAGTTGTGATTTTCAACACGATTCCAATACTTTCCTTATACATTACCATGCCTTGTAGGGAAAGTGAAAAGCGAAACCAAAATTATTTTTTTAACAATTAAAAATTAAAAAAAAAGTTTTTAAAATGGATATAATCCTGAATTACAAAACTCTATTTGCAAAATAGAGATATTTTTTAATTGGTGAAAAGCATGTTTTTTAATTTTTTTTTTCTGGATATTTTGATAAGAGAAAATAGAAAAGAAATTTCTTTTATAAGAATGAACTGTAGTTAGAGCAACGTACATTTAAAAATTATAAATTTATGAACAAATTCCGGAGTCAAATGTTAGATAACATTATAGATATATTATGTCTCAAATTTCATAGTTCGAGCTCTAATCTTTCTTGAGTTTAATTTAAATGCTAAACTTGCAAAAATTTGATTTCTTAGAAAACAAGGTTTAAAGTCCTCTTTTAAACAGTAAGTATAAAAAAAATTAAGTTTTCAATGTTTAATTTCTTTTAAGTTTTAAAGAATCTAAGTCATATTTATATCATTTCAATTCTGCACTAGTTAATTTTTTTTTTAACTTAATAAAACGAAATATTCATTTTTTCGATAATTTTTTTTTCTCCGGAAAATGGGGATAAAATGGGCAGCGTAGGATTTCAAATTGGTTCTTATACAGATAATGCATATTTTATTATTTACATTTGATTTGTCACAAACATGACATAGAAAAAAATTATTTGATTGTTTTTCCCAGATTTGTTACCATTTAATTTTGAGTAAACCTTGCCTTTGAACGAAGAGTACTTAATAATAATAATTATAATATCTCGGCGAATTCTTCGTTAAAATGTACTGGGTAAATTTCTTTCGACCTAATTATGCAAGACGCAAATTTTACTAATTAACATTTTTTATTGGGGGGACACTATCAAAAATTTAAATTTCCCATTTTTATGAAATTATCAGTCCTGAAGTGCAACTATCTTCTATATAATAAAAGGCAATGTCTGTGTGTCTGTCTTATACACTATACGTTTCGCGACCGCGCGTCGGAGAGCTACGAAATTTGGCAATCGGAGACCCGGGGGGGAGGGAAGGGGACACGTGAAAACCGATTTTTAAAATTTTAATTATTTTTTTATTTATTTAATGTTTTATGCGATTTCGACCGTTTTTTGCCCTTTTTGCCCTTTTTTCTCCACGATCCAGACATCGTAGAAAAAAACAAATTACACCATCGGAAAGAGCAGAGAATTTCGAGTAAAAATATATCAATTTCAAATCTGAATTTCGATTTCTAATATTTTTTAAAGATTTTAAAACAAAAGTAACTTTTTGCTCAAGAAAACGATTTTTGGTTTTTAAATTCTCGCATCGTGAAAAGTACTCATAATTTCGACTAATAATTTACATTTTCAGAAAGGTCAAACATCTGGCATTCTTACAAGTCTAATCTGGTCCAGAAATAATGAAAATTGCCTTCAGGATCGCAATTTTAAAGACGTCATGATTTTAAATTTCTCGCCGTTCCGCTCGGCGTGACGCTTCATTTCTCCCCCGCTGAAGCAGGGAAGGTGGTGGGTGGGGACGTCAAGGTGGAGGTGACGTCACGGTTCTGTATATGCATAGCGATGGGTGGGACAATAAGAAACCGAATTAGTTTTTACTTTCCGTTTCCCGCGCTTCCGATTTTAAATGAAATAAGAGCTTAACATATGCACTGTAGAAATTATTATATTTATATTTTAAATGATGGAACGATATGGATTTTTTAAATGGATATTTTAATTTTATGGATATTTTAAATGATGGAACGATGGATATTTTAATTTTATGGATATTTTAAATGATGGAACGATGGATATTTAAATTTTATGGATATTTTAAATGATGGAACAATGGAATGAGGATGATGGAATTAAGAGCTTAGAGAGCATATAGTCATTTTAAATTGTAAATTAGCGCGCGGGAAGTTAGCGGTAGGCCCGGGTACGATTCCCGCCACTGCCAAAACTGCCGAAGTGTTCACGCGGAATACGATCACGTTAAACATGTGGGCCCGTAAGTCCTTCCGAGAGGTTGGTGGTAGGGGAAGGAGGGTACGGTCCCTGTGGATGCCTCCCTCACAGGGTTCCCGTCTAAATTGGGTGAATATAAAGAAAGTTGCGGAGGGCGAGGCAGCCCAGTGGTTAGCGCTCAGGAATTGCACTCGGTAGGCCCGGGTTCGATTCCCGCCACTTCCAAAACTGCCGCCGTGTTCACGCGGAGTACGATCACGATAAACATGTGGGTCCGGAAGTCCTTCCGAGAGGTTGGTGGTAGGGGAAGGAGGGTACGGTCCCTGTGGATGCCTCCCTCACAGGGTTCCCGTCTAAATTGGGTGAATATAAAGAAAGTTGCGGAGGGCGAGGCAGTCCAGTGGTTAGCGCTCAGGAATTGCATTCGGTAGGCCCGGGTTCGATTCCCGCCACTTCCAAAACTGCCGCAGTGTTCACGCGGAGTACGATCACGATAAACATGTGGGTCCGGAAGTCCTTCCGAGAGGTTGGTGGTAGGGGAAGGAGGGTACGGTCCCTGTGGATGCCTCCCTCACAGGGTTCCCGTCTAAATTGGGTGAATATAAAGAAAGTTGCGGAGGGCGAGGCAGCCCAGTGGTTAGCGCTCAGGAATTGCACTCGGTAGGCCCGGGTTCGATTCCCGCCACTTCCAAAACTGCCGCCGTGTTCACGCGGAGTACGATCACGATAAACATGTGGGTCCGGAAGTCCTTCCGAGAGGTTGGTGGTAGGGGAAGGAGGGTACGGTCCCTGTGGATGCCTCTCCCACTGGGTTCCGTTCTAAATTGGGTAAATAAAAAGAATGTTATGGAGATAGTCGCTGGGGGCGAAGAAGCCCAGTGGTTAGCGCGCGGGAATTGCACTCAGTAGGCCCGGGTTCGATTCCCAAAATTGCCGCCGTGTTTACGCGGAGTACGATCATGTTAAACATGTGGGTCCGTGAGTCCTTCCGAGAAGTTGGTGGTAGGGGAAGGAGGGTACGGTCTAAATTGGATGAATAAAAAGAAAGTTATGGAGATTGTCGCGTAGGGCAAAGTAGCCCAATGGTTAGCGCGCGGAAATTGCACTCGGTAGGCCCGGGTTCTATTCCCAAAATTGCCGCCGTGTTTACGCGGAGTACGATCACGTTAAACATGTGGGTCTGTAAGTCCTTCCGAGAGGTTGGTGGTAAGGGAAGAAGGGTACGGTCCCTGTGGATGCTTCTCCCACTTGGTTCCGGTCTAAATTGGGTGAATAAAAAGAAAGTTATGAAGAATATCGCGGAGGGTGAAGTACCCCAGTGGTTAGTGCGCGGGATTTGCACTTGGTAGGCCCGGGTTCGATTCCCAAAATTGCCGAATAAAAATAAAGTTATGGAGATTGTCGCGGATGGCACGGTAGCCCAGTGGTTAGCGCGCGGGAATTTCACTCGGTAGGCCCGGGTTCGATTCCCGCCATTGCCAAAACTGCAGCCGTGTTCACGCGGAGTACGATCACGTTAAACGTGTGGGACTGCAAGTCCTTCCGAGAGGTTTGTGGTAGGGGAAGGAGGGTACGGTCTCTTTGGATGCCTCCCCCATTGGGTTCCGGTCTAAATTGTGTGGCACTTCCTGGCCTTCCAAGCAGTTACCTTACACCTTTCTGGTAGGTCGCGCCAACGAGTTTGCCACGGTCAGAATTTTCAAGGGTAGCGAACAGGCTGGTCGCCAAAGGCGGCTAGTACATAATAAAGGAAAATGTGTGTGTGACCTGTAGCGGTAAATCTAAGCGTCGTCCGACAGCGAAATTTAATACACAGATACTTCAGGACAGTGTTTCTTTCAGAATCTTTTGGCCGGGGGGGGGGGGGGTCGAATGAAGTTTTTGGAAGGGGCAAGTTTTCTATTTGCCCTATACAAATATACAAATATAACTAAATGCTGTATAACATAAATAGAAACTATAGGTTAACGTAAAATGTCTCCGCGGGGCGAATATACTCGTCTCCGGGGGACTTCGTCCCCCCCGAAGGTATGCCTGAAAGAAACACTGCTTCAGGACCCAAATAGGTACACCTTGGCGTTGTGATTTTAAAATTCAAAATATTTTTTTAGTTGTGAATTTTTAAATTCTAAAATTACGAATTTTTGACTTAGGGGCGTAGCGGGAGAAAGCACATAAGTCAAAAAAATTCCAATTTTTTTTTTTATAACATATTTGATTTAAGAAATTTATGATCTTTGTTGTGAGAAATGTACATAAGCCTGTTAGGCTTCCAAGATGTTAAAAAAAGAAAATCTTTAAACACTTATTAAATTTTGTATGGATAGCAGTGTGGTAAAAAATATAAATTAAGAAAAGTTATTATTTATTTATCTCATAAATGCATAACAAACTCCATAAAAATTAAATTTGTATTCATTCTGAAAACGAAAAAATAAAATTATAAAAGAAAGTTCTCCCGAAAGCATCAAATTTTTTTCCCTCGATTTTTTAAAATCCTTGTTTTCGACTTTACGTCCTTTTTCCCGCCAGTTCTGGATTTAGCTTTTGAGTTTTTTCTAAAATTGCGAATTCAAGATGCCATCCTGTTTTGTTTATTTGGTATTTTATTATCATTATGAGTATTGTGCTAAAATTGGACTGAAATTGGATGAAAATTTGCTGAGAGCAATTATTTTCGGGTTTAAAGGATTTTTTTTTTTTTTGCGATTTCAAGTATTTTCGTTTATTTGTGTCGCGAGAATGATTTTAGTTCAGAACAGACGATTTTGAAAAGGAGTGTTGTTATCTCTATCTGTATTAATTTGTATTATACAGATTGATACAGATATATCTGTATTAATATATCTGTATTAATTTGTAAATTAAGCAGGCGCTTAATTTATCGAAAGCTAGAAAATGTACTCGCAGTTGTCAAGGATTTAAAATGTCGTGGCATAGTCAGTAAACGGTCGTGGCGTAGTCACGTGTGAACCCATGTAACAGTTTTTTTTTAAGAAAACTAGAACATGTACCCGGCTTTGCCGGGAATTTAGGATGCAAATCTTTGATAAATACTACACCCGAACTCTCATCCAATTCCGGAAAATCAAATAACGTTTCAAAAATAGGTTTGTTCATAACAAAAACAAAGTAAAAAAAAAAGTTGTGTGGGTGTACACATGGCTACGCCATGACTGCTCATATTAAATCCCGGACAACGTCGGGTTCATTTTCTTGTTATAGATAAATTCTTCTCTGTTATCGGATTACTTTTCATATTTCAATTTATTTCTACGACGTCGATTTTATATTCCATTTCGACCCTCTTCTTGAAACACCGGCAATCGGTATACAACCAGGTATACAGGGGTTGTATACCCTGTATACAACCGGGTACATTTTCTAGTCCTAGTTAATTCTTCTCTGTTATCGGATTATTTTTCCTATTCCAATTTATTTCTACGACGTCGAATTTATATTCCATTTCGACACTCGGGTTGTATACCGAAACACCGGTAATTGGTATACAACCCGACCCCTAAGCCACTGTCAAAGGATAGATATTCGGCACGTCGCCAAACCGGCGATTCATAGCCAAATCTCGATTATCTCATCTTGATCTTCTCAGTCAGTCACTGAGAGCGTAACAGCGGAAGTGTGGCACTTCCAGTGAGCGTGGTTACGGAGACTGGGTAACGGACACAACGACCGACAGTAACCTTGGCACTCTGTTGATTTCGCTCGCCAAAATCTCCATACCGATTCTCATCGCCTCATCGGAAGACCGAAGACGGGCCCGAAAAAAATTTTGTTTTCAGTTCAGTAATCCGCCAAGATTCATTTTTTGTCACTCAGAACGTAATTCTGAATCTGCCGCATAATTCCACGCACCACTGCAGCGTGACAGAGCTTGATTTCTCCTCGGAAAGCTCGCGTTGACAGTGACCCCCTACTTGTAGGGGTTTTTTTCGACATTAGAAAACTTTTCTATCTTAGATGCGACAAAGAAAAAAACAATTTCTTTGAGTAGAACCGCTCATCCAATATACATAAGCTCAGCGGTTAAGGCGTTAAGATTGCACGCGGTTGACCCGGGTTGGGTCTCCTCCGCCCAAAATCATCTACGGGCAGTATGGGCACGTTAAAAATGTAGGTCCGAGATATGACGGGTTAGGAGAAGGATGGTACGGTCCCTGTGGTTGCTATTCCCGTTGGGTTCCCATCTAAATTGGATGGTACAGTACCGGCCGTCGAGAAAAAGTTATTTTACACATTCAGTGTAGGTCGGACGGGCTGGGTATGAAAAAAAAAATATCTCTGTCACGCTTGACGGCTAATCGGCGAAATTAGATCAGTTTTATTCCAATTCAGCTAAAAATTCGAGAAATTGTATAAAACTTTAAAAAAATCGGAAAAATTAAATGAATTTTTAAATATTTTCAAAACTTCTAAAAAAGTTAAAGATTCGAGAAATTTCACAAAACTTTCGAAAATATTAAAAATTAAAGGGATTTTCAAATACAAATAAAATCCCCAAAACCTTCAAACCGACACAACCTACACATATTCAAAACACTATCTCCTCTGTTAGTTTGTACTTTCCTTATATATACATAATGTATAAGGAAAGTATTTTTGACGGGGTCGAAAATTCGAATTCGAGTTTTTGACGGGAGAGCACGTTTCAAGCATCCCTGACACGAATCAGATGTTTTTGAGATGATGTCTATGTGTGTGTGTGTGTGTGTGTGTGTGTGAAAGTATGCGTGTGAGTGTATGTGTGTGTGTGTGCGTGCGTGTGTGTAAAAGTATGTGTGTAATACCTGCCCTAGGCCATTTGCCGCCCTGGTGCAAAAGAAAAAAAAATGTCCGCCCCGACTAAGAAATTATTACTTTCCTTATATACAATAATGTATAAGAAAAGTATTGTGACGGGGTCGAAAATTCGAATTCGAGTTTTCGAAGGAAGAGCACGTGTCAAGCATCCCTGATCACGAATCGAACATTTTTGAGGTGGTGTCTGTGTGGTGTGTGTGTGAAAGTATGTGTGTGTGTATGTGAAAATATGTGTGTATGTGTTGTTGTTGTTGAGACCCAGACCGTCCGACCTACCAGAAAGGTGTAAGGTAACTGTATGGACGGCCGGGAAGTGCCACCCAATTTAGACCGGAACCCAGTGGGGGAGGCATCCACAGGGACAGTACCCTCCTTCCCCTACCACCAACCTCTCGGAAGGATGTGTGTATGTGTGTGAAAGTTTGTGTGTGTGTCAGTGAGTCTGTGGAGACGATAACTGACGAACGGATGGACCGATTCGAACGACATTTGGTAGAAAAATTACAATCCATGAATACTGGAAGCGTATTGTTTTTATAAGCATGTTCAGAACCTCCTAAATTTTCGAGTGAAATTTTGAAAAAATCATTAAAAAATTAAAAGCTTTAATAAAGTTACGTAAATAGTCATTTCTTATGTAATTTTTCATTAGAAAACGATTAAAACAAATTTTAGAACGCTAGCATAAACCGTTCTCGAGATATTGCACATTTTTCAAAAAAAATTATCAAAAAATCATATAAAATTAAAAAAAATATTTTCTATTGTTGAAATATATTCAGTTTTCATAAGTAATATCATGCGATAAATTGGGTGACGTCATTCTCATGGATCAAATTTGTTCCATTCATGAGAAAAAATACTTTAGGTAATACTCTTGTATTTGGACGCCAATAGTCAGTTATATGTAACAAGAATAACTTATTTCTCAGTCCATAACGCTTGGCGAGATTTTGGCGGACTATCGCCAACTTGGCGACTTTTTAAATGTTGCCAAATTAACGAAAGTATCGCCAAATTGATAAAAATGACGACTAGATGATGAAGTACTTAAGTATTTTAATATATGGACTCTATCGGTTATTGAGGATGCTAACAATATTGATGATTGTTTAGAGTTGCGCGAAGTATGAGTTAATTGAGTATTTTAAAATAGTTGTACATGGTGTCATCCTGAAAATCGCCTAATGTACAATTTAACGCTAAAAACACAGCGCCGTGGGTCTTATACATTATTTTTTTATTGTAAAACTAGTAAATCCATTGCATAATATAAGGAAAGTCATGTGCTGCCCACATCAGATTTTTTTAACCTGGAATCTTGCTTTTTTGACCGAAAACTAAATGTGTGAAAAATTACAGGTTGCAGTCAAAAATCTGAAGAGGAAAAAAAGAAAAAAAAAGTCAAGATCTTTATGTGATTGCTCAAGATGTGCAAAACATGGTTTAAGATGCGAATTTTTAACACTTTCCACAGTTGAAAAGCGTTTATTACTTTGGTCATTCATTCATTCTGTCTGTCTGTCCGTTCGCACGATAACTGCCGTAAAAATGATTTTATCAAAATGAAATTTTAGTAAGTTTTTCAGATGGTCTGTATGGGAACTGTATGGGATGACATATGGGAATGTAAATGAATAATATCACCCAATTAGTTTTTGATTGAATCCGGGTTGAAAACGCAAAATACATTGAATCCTATGCTACCTAATTTTTCAAACATTTGTTAGGCGAAGTTAAAATTCAAAAATTGTTTCAAAAATTTTAGAAAATATTCAAATTATCCCCTAAAACATATAAAACAAATTCTAGCAAAATATGTTCGGTAGTTTTTTAAATAAAAATTAAAATAATAATTACACCCAAATAATATGAGGAGATCACTTGACAAACTTCAAAGTAAAATAAGATCTCTATCTTTTTTTACCAGAGTCAAAATCGTGATTTTTAAAGTTCTTTTAAATTTATATTTAGCGTTGTATCCGCCCAAAAACTGCTTTATTTTTGCGTATTTTCTGTGCATCTATATTCTGCGCCAACGCAATTACTGTATTTTGTAATTTAAATAATCATCCAACTTTGAATATTTCTACAACGAAGCCTAATTTTAATGGATGCAGAAAGTAAACAAGTTATTGTAAAGATGAGTTGTATAAGAACGGCTGAATTTTTTTCACGCAAAATTATTTGAATCTGGAATAAAATTGTATGAATGAACTGTTTTCACAGAGAGAGCCAGACGATTTATATTTCGATGACATCATTTGAATAAAGTTCATTGTTTTCAATGAAGTTTTCAAGTAAAATAAATTATTGTAGTTCTATGATAATTAAAAAAATATCACCGCTGAATGTATCGCATTTTAGAGATGTTTAAATGAAATTGCATTTCAGTTGGAATGTGTTTTTTAATCAATGCTTTATGCAGGATTAATCTTTCTTATTGTTTAATACTAGACTAACGGAAGCGGTTATTTTGACCGCATAACTACTTTGACCGCTGCCGTCGTTCTAGGAAGATCTTTGATTTGTTCTCTTATTATAAAACCTAGAATAATTTTCTTCTATGTTTTCAATAACTTTAAGACAATAAGAAAATTCCTAAAATATCAATGGAGTGGGATTAGTCATTTTGGAAGAATCGCTTTTCAAAGTACAGGGTGGTCATAAAAAAATTTCGCCGATATATGAACCCCTAGCGGCCTATCCGCTCAACCAATCGAAAGGAAATTTCAGATATTGTTATTTGAAGGTATGTCCTCGAGATTGTGATGATTTCAAACAATAGAGCTCTCACGGTTACGGTTACAGTGAAAAAATTTCGAAATTTTCGAATGGCAACACCCACTTTTTTCCTGCGCAAATTGATCAGAACATTGAAAAACCATAAATGGCGTTGGAACGATACACATATGATGAAAACTGGCGACGTAAAACATTTGCAAAGAAGAGCATTGTAAAGGACCAATGACAACATAGAGGAGGTGCATTGACGCACTTTGCGTATTTCACAGGGATAGACAGTAGAAGCACCCATCACAGAACACTATGTGCAAAGCATTGCTTGTGGAAAACCTTTAATAAGCAGTGTGGGAAAATTGTTTCTTCAATCAGCTGTTCGAACGTGCCAACAAGATGACACTTACAGGGAAACAACGAGGTGAATTGATAAAGCTGTTTTATCTGAACGGGGAAAATGCTGCCGAAGCAGAGCGAGTTTATCGGCGAAATCATAAGCAAAGACGAGGCCCATGTTCCGTACGAACTGTATGTGATTTGGTAAAAAAGATTTGAAGAAACTGGATGCACATGTGATCCGGACGACCATCTGTTCCTGTTGAAGTTGTTGCGGAAGTGCATAATACGATTAATACAGGTCCATTGCGTACTGCAAGAAGTGTTGCCCGCAATTTGGATGTACCGAAAACCACAGTCCTCAAGCTTCTGCGCTCTGTTCTGCGGATGTTTCCTTATCGATTCCAGCGCGTCCAGATGTTGCAACCTGGAGACGAGCAACAGCATGTCGACTTTGCGAATTCTTTCCTCATCAGATATGATGAAGATAGCAGGTGGTCGCTGCGGACATTATGGACGAATGAGGCACATTTCTAACTGGGAACGTAATCTCCAAGAACTGCGTTCACTGGACTGACGAAAATCCTCACGATGTGGCATCAGTGCCTTTACACGAAGCTAAAGTGAGTGTGTGGTGCGGCATCGCAAGCACATTCGTTCTCGGTCCGTACTTCTTCGAAGAGGTCACTTCCAATGGTATGCAAACGTGCTCCATCACAGGTCCTCGGTATAAAACGATGTTGCAGAATGACGTCATTCCAGAATTGCAGCAGCGAAATGTCGTTCATGACATTGTATGGATGGAAGTTGGTGCTCCTCCACACGTCGCTACATGTGTTCGACAAGTGTTGCAACAGAACTTTGGTGATAGAACCATCTCCCGTAACTTTGCAGTTTCGTGGCCACCGCGATCCCCCGACCTCACTCCGATGGATTTCTGGTTCTGGGGTTATCTGAAATCTAAGGTGTATACATCAAATCCACCAGATATGTCAGAATTGAAAGATGCCATAAAACGTGAAGATATACAGATTCCTCCTGCGATGTTACGTTCGTCATTGTTGTCAACAATCTCCCGCATGTAATGCGTTATCGTCTGCGAAGGTGGGCACGTTGAAAACTTGTAATTCCAATAAAAGTTTTATCCCTCTCCTCTCTTATGTTGTCATGGGTCCTTTACAATGCTCTTCTTTGCAAATGTTTTACACCGCCAATTTTCGTCATACGTGTATTGTTCCAACGCCATTTATGGGTTTTCAATGCGCTGATCAATTTGCGCAGGAAAAAAGTGGGTGCTGCCATTCGAAAATTTCGAAATTTTTTCACTGTAACCGTGAGAGATCTATTGTTTGAAATCATCACAATCTCGAGCGCATACCTTCAAATAACAATATCTGAAATTTCCTTTCGATTGCTTGAGCGGATAGGCCGCTAGGGGTTATACGGTTAAAAGTTATACGGTTAAAATGATCGCTTCCGTCGTTCTAGTGTTAATTGTGTGGTGTCAAGCATTAATTACGCAGCGGGTGCTTATTCAGCGGTGCGCATCTTAAGTCTCGAGCAATGCCTCCAAATTCGTGCTAGTCGACTTTTATTTATTTAATAAGAAATAAATTATTAAATTTATGTAATTATAAGTACGAGAGTGACCCGCGGGCATTCTGCACGTAATTAATTAAAAAAATTAGTTTATTCATGGGATATCTATAAGACGTACTCAATGACTTTCAGCGTGGTCACAACACAAAAGGTGGTATTTTAATACCTATTATTGCAAATAAATTAAATAAGAATACAATATCGAGCTTCACTGCTAGTATCTAATGTCATACGCAACGCAACGGTTTCGAGATTATTATAATATCCATTGTTGTAAATAAAAAGAAACCAATATCCAGCTTCACTGTTAGTATCAGATGTCTTACGCAACGTATTCTCTTGTTTATATGTACATTTTTCTATGATAACATAATTAATTGAACAATTTGCTAAGTAGCAAAGTACCCCTTGATTTCTTTTTATATACAACAAGAGTCGTGTACCACAGTTTGGGAAATATATCATTAGACTATGTACATATTTAGGGGTTTGCATACTTGAAGACAGCTAAATGACAGGTACAATGAAAAATATGATGTTTCGTATTCAGAGTAGTTCAAAACGTGTAAATTCATTCAAATAGGAGAGTCAGGTTTTTTTAACATCTGCGATACCTTTCTATAACGTACACTACATTTTAGCGAAAGTTAAAATTTACTGTAAAATAAAAAGTGGTTTTGGTAAAAAGAAAAAAAGCTTTAAATTTGGAGAATTTTTAAATTATTTTCCTCTATTTAACGCGCCTTTAATTTTACAGTACAAGTATTTTTTTCTCGAAAATTTTCGGTTTCGAGATTTTGATGCCAGTATATGTTTTAAGATCTCTTGAACAAGTTTTGACTATTTTGACCTGAGAATACACCCCCGTTTCCAGAGAATACGTCGTAACAATATAGTATATAACATAGAAACAAATAATTTGGGATTGGATGTTGTTACACCTAGTTTTTATCCCTTCTCTTTCGGTGTTTGAGATTTCGGTATTTTGAGTTCTAGGGATTTGCTTCAGTTCTAGTGGCTAGAAAGTTGAAAGTTTTTAGAATCAGTGCGTTTCTAACACTTAACAATATAGTTGAAAAGTGTTTATGACTCTGGTCACTTTGTTTGTCTGTCTATCTGTCCGTTCGCACGATAACTGCCGTAAAAACGACTTTATCAAAATGAAATTTTAGTATGTTGTTGAGACGGTTTGTGGGACATAAGGGAATGCAAATGAATAATATCACCCAATCAGTTTTGAATTGAACTCGGGTTGAAAAAGTGAAATACATTGAATCCTATGGGATCGAATTTTTCAAACATTTTTTAAGCGCAGTTAAAATTCATAAATTGCTTCGAAAATTTCAGAAAATATCCAAATTATCCCATAAAAAATATAAGAAAAATTTCAGCAAAATATGTTCGGTAAATTTTTAAATAAAAAATTAAAATAATAATGACACTCATATAATATGAAGAGATCACGTGACCCACTTCAAAATACAATAGGGCATCCATCTTTTTTTCCCAGCATAAAAATCGTGATTTTTAAAGTTCTTTTAAATTTACATAGAGTGTTGCATCCGTCCTAAAACCGCTTTATTTCTGCGTATTTTCTGCGCATCTATATTCTGCGCCAATGCAATGACACTATTTTTGAGTGTAAATGATCATCCAACGTTAATTATTTCTACAACGAAGTCTCATTTTAATGGATGCAGAATGTAAACAAGTGATTGTAAAATGAGTTGTATAAGAATTGCTGATTTTTTTTACGCCAAATTATTCAGCTCTGGAGTCTGGAATAAAAGTGATACGAATGAAACATTCATTGCTTTTATATAGAGAGCCAGACGATTTATATTTGGATGACGTCATTTGAATAAAGTTCATTTTCTTCGATGAAGTACAAGTTTCCAATTATATTAAATTATTGCAGCACTGTGATCATTTAGAAAATGTCAGCACTAAATGTGTTGCATTTTAGAAATGTTTAAATAAAATTGCATTTGAGTTGGAAATTATTTCATAGTCAATACTTTATGCATGATTGATCTTTCTTGTATTTACTTTCTGTTAGTTTAGGTTTTTAGGCTTGAAGTGAGTTAAAATCAGCCCGCCCCGGCATAACTGTCCGTTGGACGATTTTATGTTTACGTTTTTTGTAGTCCGTTTTTCGTGGTGTGTGTGGAGTTTTTCTGTATTTTCCTTTAGATTCTTAAGAACCGCTATCTTGGCTGGAGCATTCACGCTGCTGGAACGAAATGGAGCAGCAGGGGGTAAAGGATTTCAATATGTTTAAGTGTTGGAATGGTATTTCTGAAAAGAGTCAAATGTCGAATGTGAATGTTTTTGTAATTCCTGAACCCATCAAAGAACAGGTTCGGAAAGCTTATAATGGTTTTGTAAAAGCTCCGAAACTCGATTGATCCAAGTGGATGGTTACCTACCTAGCATACACCCCCAAGAAACTGAAAGATGAACTGACCGGAAAGTTAGGATCGGGGAGAGAGATTGGATTTTTAAAGATGACTCGCGATAGCAAGCTGCTTGCTATTTCTCAGGACTTGTAAACTATTATGAAAATTATTGTTGCTAATATGATTTTAAAGGGGGGGGGGTTGAGATTTTATTCGAATCAATAACTACATGATGTTTCCTGCATAACATTTCCAGGCCATGCACATGTCATGTCTATTGTTAAGGGGTAGCGTTTGGATGGGTTGACGAGGTAATTTCCCCCCATAGAATTTTCAACGAATCAGAGATGGGGTAAAATAACCATTAACTAAGATTTTGATCATGCCAGCTTGGACTCCAGTCGGGATAAGAAGAAGACACCTAGTCCCTGTAACAATTCTTTGATTTCTTGTAAGTTTTTATCTCTTAATACCTGATTAGTAAATGTCCCAACAGGTCATCCAAGTCTGTAGTTTAAGCCATAATGTCCAATAAGTCCAAATTATACCAAGGTAAGAACCAGGATAATTCGAATATCAAGTTTAAATTATTTCCAAAAAGCCAAAAGACCAGTTAAAAGAGAGAACACACTCCAGACTGTTCAAACCCCAAAGGCACCAAGTGAACACTTTCTTAAAGTTAGACCACTCATTGAATTATGTCTATCCCTTACTGAATTATATCACTCACTGAATTACGTCTAAAGATTAGTAAATTATAGTTTTAAAGTAGCAAAGCTCAATATTTACCCCCTCTTAGCAGAAATACGACGTTTAGCATTTCAATTTACACACTCAATTTAGCTTAAGAACACACCGGAGCACTGTATTATCACTATCTGGTCATTTATTAATCATAGATTAGATCAATTAATGTATAAATCATCAATTTTAAAACAAAGTTAACCAGAGCCAATTAGCTATCAACGTATATGTTATGAACTTTATCATGTAGTATCTTCAATTTAGCTTATATGTACAATAAATCAGTATCATATCATTCACCAAAAACACCTAAAGATCAATAAATTAACACATCCTATCTTAACGTCGACGTAAACTTGATATTTGACATATCAGTCTATAAGTTAATGACACCCTCTAGAATAACAGATTTGGCTTGAGAACACGCCAAGACACGTTGTTATCACTAAATGATACTTTATTAATCACAGATGGCCTTTATTAATGTACACATCATCCATTTTAGAACTACATTGTCAATAAGCTTTTAGCATGACAATGTAGTTCTAAAATGAACGTTATGATGAACGTTATCATATAATATCAATAATTCAGCTTATATATACACCAAATTAACGTCAATGGACTCACTTGACTTCACTCAAGAACCAATAAAGCATGGCTTTAAGTCAGCAAAGCTTAAGTTTTTACACTTTAAGTTTCTCATTAGCTGAGCTATGGTACGTGATGCTACGTGAAGAGGATCTAAGTGTCTTCGTTTCCGGATCGAGTTGCCGAAGGTTGGTGAGGAGGTGTAAGGTTTGGCATGGGGGGGAGAGGGGGTCCCGTGATGGAACAACAAGTGTAGCTTTCTGTTGGGCCAAAAAATGGATGAATAAAAAAATAAATTTTTAAATATTAAAAAAATATACATATATATATATATATATTTTAGCTAATGGGTGACAAATATGAACTACAATGTAGTAAAACTGATCAGTGTCCAAAATCAATCCCAAGTCATGCAAACTTTTATTAAAACACCTGGGACGTGTAAAACTCCTGTTTACAGAAAGTGACCCATATGGATAGGACGAAAAATTGGCTAAAATATCTTTTTCGTCATTTTCCGTCAGTACTAGATGCCTGATTTTGTGCAATTAAACTCAATTTAATGAATTATTAAAGAAATAAAGAAAAATAATTTGAGTCTGCAGAGAAAGTCATGTGCTGCCCACATCAGATTTTTTATTGTTGGTAGACATACTATATAAATTGTACAGTTTATCCGTAAAGCACTTGAATCTGCTTATTCCCGAAACTTCTTCAACAGCAACGCCAATGCTCAATTCGAGCTTATATGATACAAACTGTGCCATTTAACCAGCCGGCGGGTATTTGGAACAGATGAGTTCTAGCACTCTTGAACGGCATTCCAACCTATTTGACAATAATATTTGACTGTAATATCAATCCAATTTTCATCCTAAGATGTTTCTGTGAAATCATTTACTTGCAAGCAGTTAAAAATTGCATTTGTGAGGTGTATTCTGCTGGTAGTCTTGTTAATTCTATCGGATCTAGAGAGACTATCGGATCTAGAAAGCAGGACTACTATCGTTGAAGCAGTTCTTCTATTTATGACCAGCACAGACGTGTGACTCTCTAGTCTCCTCATGTACAAGTACAGAAATTTTAACATCATTTTTATTACTTTCCCTACATACATATATAATGTATAGTGAACGTATTATGACGGGGTCGTCGAAAATTCGAATTCCGAGTTTTTGATAAAACTGCACAATTCAAGCATCCCTGAACTCGAATCGGAAGTTTCTGAGGTGATGTTTGTGTGTGTATGTATGCGTATGTGTGTGTTCGTGAGTCTATGAATGCGACATGGAGAGCGATTGGCACAAACATAATTTGACACGGTTATTATGATCCTTGAATACTGAAACTCCATTGATTTTAAACGCGATCGAAAGTTCAGAAGACTACTAAATCAATAATGTTAAATAAATAATAATTTTATGCTTCATTTTCACTTTCCCTGCAATACACGGTAATGTATAGGGAAAGTATTGGAATCATAACGAAAATGGCAACTCGAGTTTTCGACGGATCTACACGTTTTAACACCTCTAGAATACTATAAAATCATTTTTAGAATGCCGTTTGTGTGTCTGTCTGTGCAGATTTTGTATCCACTCTAACTAAAAAACTAATGGACCGAATTTCATAAAATTGGATAGGTAAGTCACTTGTGGGCGACTCTAGTGCTGATTAGCTTTGGGTACAATTCGGGATAAAAGAACCTGTCTTTTTTTACGAAATGGCCAGCAGAAATCGTCAAAATCTAAAATAAAAACCTACGTATGCTCAAATATATCCATTAAATGCTTGTTTTATATGCCATTTTTAACGATCAAAAGAATAAGACCCACATCAATGCACTAGGACTAGCCGTTCTCGAGATAGTTTAGTTTTTTCGCATTTTCGCTACACCACTTTTGAAAATATGCGCAGATACCAAATGAGAAAGAAAATTGAATTAAAAGTGCATATTCAGTGTCATTATAAATAATTATGGGTGTTATTTTGTGCCATGAAACTCAATATAATGAATTATATAATATATTGAAGAAACAAAGAGAACGTGAATATGAGTCTACAGGGAAAGTCATGTGTTACCCACATCAGAATTTTTATTCTAGAACAAATAACAAACTCTAGAATGCTGCTTGAACCGTTCCCGAGACATTGCACATTTTCCAAATGAATGTGTCTAAAAAAATATATATAAAATCGAACAGTAATAAATATCATAAAAACATGTGACACTTGGCGATACATTTGACGACCGCGGTGACTCAAGTGGAAAAATATCGTCAACTTGATGAGTTTTTTTTATATTAGGATGTCAAATGGATGAAAATGCCCCCAAATGGAGCAATTAATAATTAACACATTTTAATATAGTGAAATATATCGCTTAACCGATGTTAGGAATATTTCCAATTATCAAGCTAGATTTGAATAAAATATAAGTTAACACTGCAAAATAACTTCACATCATCATCCAGATACCAATAGTCCTACCGTGATGAAAACACCGGTTCTCGTTAGATCACCGAAGTCAAGTAGCATCGGGCGCGGTTAGTACTTGGGTGGGTGACCACCTGGGAACACAGCCTGCTGTTGGGCTCCATTTCGCCAGCCCCCCCACCTCGGAATTTCAAAATTTCAATGATGCCATTCGTTTGTACTACGTTTGTACCGGATTGTACCGTCAAAATTTTCGTTTGTACCACTTCCGGAACGGGGTTATTCCCATTTCAAAGTGGGGGGGCTGGCGAAACGGCAGCCCCCCCACCTCGGAATTTCAAAATTTCAATGATGCCATTCGTTTGTACTACGTTTGTACCGGATTGTACCGTCAAAATTTTCGTTTGTACCACTTCCGGAACGGGGTTATTCTCATTTCAAAGTGGGGGGGCTGGCGAAACGGCAGCCCCCCCACCTCGGAATTTCAAAATTTCGTCGATGCCATTCGTTTGTACTACGTTTGTACCGGTTTGTACCGTAAAAATTTTCGTTTGTACCACTTCCGGTACGGCGTAATTTTAATTTTAAAATGGGTGACCTTGAGCTCCGACAAACCCAACCTCGAAATTTCAAAATTTCGTCGATGCCATTCGTTTGTATTACGTTTGTACCGGTTTGTACCGTAAAAATTTTCGTTTGTACCACTTCCGGTACGGCGTAATTTTAATTTAAAAGTGGGTGACCTTGAGCTCCGGCAGCCCCCCCACGTCGGAATTTCAAAATTTCGTCGATGCCATTCGTTTGTACTACGTTTGTACTGGTTTGTACCGTAAAAATTTTCGTTTGTACCACTTCCGGTACGGCATAATTTTCATTTAAATGTGGGTGACCTTGAGCTCCGGCAACCCCCCACTTCGAAATTTCAAAATTTCGTCGATGCCATTCGTTTGTATTACGTTTGTACCGGTTTGTACCGTAAAAATTTTCGTTTGTACCACTTCCGGTACGGCGTAATTTTTATTTAAAAGTGAGTGACCTTCAGCTCCAGCAACCCCCCACCTCAAAATTTCAAAATTTCGTCGATGCCGTTCGTTTGTACTACGTTTGTACCGGTTTGTACCGAAAAAATTTTCGTTTGTACCACTTCCGGTACGGCGTAATTTTTATTTAAAAATCGGTCACCTTGAGCTTCGGCAACCCCCCCACCTCGAAATTTCAAAATTTCGTCGATGCCATTCGTTTGTACTACATTTGTACTGGTTTGTACCGTAAAAATTTTCGTTTGTACCACTTCCGGTATGGCGTAATTTCTATTTAAAAGTTGGTGACCTTGAGCTCCGGTAACCCCCCACCTCGAAATTTCAAAATTTCGTCGATGCCATTCGTTTGTATAACGTTTGTACTGGTTTGTACCGTAAAAATTTTCAATTGTACCACTTCCGGTACGGCGTAATTTTTATTTAAAAGTCGGTCACCTTGAGTTTCGGCAAGCCCCCACCTCGAAATTTCAGAATTTAGTTGATGATTCCATTCATTTGTGGGACGTTTGTACCGGATTGTACCAAAAAATGTTCGTTTGTACCACTTCCGGTACGGCGTTATTCTCATTTCAAAGTGAGGGGGGAGAAACATCAGCCCCCACCTAAGAATTTGAAAATTTCGTCAATGCCATTCGTTTGTACTACGTTTGTACCGGATTGTACTACCGTAAAAATATTCGTTTGTACCACTTCCGGTACGGTGTTGTTCTCATTTCAAAGTGGGCTTGCTTTAGAAACGGCAGCCCCGTTCACCTAGGAATTTCAAAATTTCGTCGATGCCATTGGTTTGTACTACGTTTGTACCAAATGGTACCGTAAAAATTTTCATTTGTACCACTTCCGATACAGCGTAATTTTTATATAAATGTGGGTGTCCTTGAGCATCGGCAACCCCCCACCTCGTAATTTTAAAATTTCGTCGATGCCATTGGTTTGTACTACGTTTGTACCGGATTGTATCGCAAAAATTTTCGTGTGTACTACTTCCGGTACGGCGTAATATTCATTTCAAAGTGGAGGCTGGAAAAATGGCAGCTTTGACCTCGGAATTTTCATATTTCAGTGACGTCGTTCGCATGTACTTCATTTGCATGGAATGTACCGCTAAAATTTTCATTTATACCGTTTCCTATATATAGTTGTTCCCATTTCAAAGTGGGAGACTCCATTTCGCCCCTTCTCAGTTCCGAATTTCCAATATGCATCAAATAATTAAAGAACATGCTTTTATGACAATAAAATTTATATATGTATTAAAACATACAAATACAAATAAATATATTTTTACAAATCAGCACATTTATTCAGTACATTATTCAAATATTTTGCTTAAGCCGACGCAGTGGTCGAGTGGTCAAGGCGAGTGTTTCCACAGCAATCGCTCGACCGCCGCGTTGTGGGTTCGAGTCCCACGTAAAACATGGATGTTTGTGTTGCGGGCGTAGTGTGTTCCGCCCCCCCTCTGGTGCGCCTGGGGCAACGTCTTAGGACGGCTAAATGGTTCACGTTCTGGCCGCTGACGAAAGGCGAATGACGAAAGTCAAGTGCCTGGCCATTAATATATATATATATATATATTTATTTATTTATTTATTTATTTATTTATTCAATTAACGTGGCAACTACAGATGAAATCCAGTTACAGTAGCCACACAAGAAATTAAAAAGTACAGAACATAGGATACAAGAATACTAATTAGTAAACATATCAAGCGCATTGAAACAGGCTTTTTTAAAACAGGCAGGGGTCAAGTTAAATATATCAATATCAGCACAATAAGTATTATATAGATCAACAAATTTATAGATAGAATAGCATTTAATATAGTTGCACTTAACAATAGTATTGTGAAAAAGAGTTTTTTTCCTGGTATTATTGACAGGTATGTGGAATTCCAGGCAAGAAAGTAAAGTAGGGCAATCAATAGTATTATTTAAAACCTTATAATAAAACAAAAGGCAGGACCAGTTTCTTCTTTTTTTAAGAGACATTAAACTATATTTCCGTCTGAGTTCCCTTGTATGCATATCATAAGGATAATAGCCAGTCAATCTGTAATCAATAGTACGTAAAAGTTTATTTTGCACGATTTCTATCCGTTGAGAATGTAGATTGTAAACAGGGTCCCAAATCATTGCACAATATTCCAAGATTGGTTTAACAAGAGTATTATAAATACAAATAATCGTATCAGAACTGGCAAAAACACGAGATCGTCTTAAGGTGAAACCAAGTCTTTGGTAGGCCCTTTTAATAATATTATCGATATGTCTCTGAAAGTTAAAAGTATCATCGAAAGTGACACCTAAATCAATAATATGAGTACATCGAGATAGAGATGAATTATTTAAAATATAATTGTAATTAAGAATATTATGGATCCTAGCAATGCTCATAACATAGCATTTAGAAATATTTAAATGAAGTTTATTTAGTACAGACCAGTTATACAGTTCATCTAGATCTCTCTGCAGCAGTTCACAATCAGTTAATGAGTTGATTTTCATATAAAGTTTCAAATCGTCTGCAAACATAAGACATTTAGCTGTTTTAAAAATCCGGGGAATTTCATTAATAAAAATTAAAAAAAGGAGTGGGCCCAGATTAGAACCCTGAGGAACACCAGAGGAATTACTGTATAGTCTAGAGTTTACACCACAGTACTTTACAGAATACAGTCTATCTGAAATATAAGAGTATAACCAAGTCGACAAATGAACACTAAAACCGCAAGTAATCAGTTTACGGGTTAATAACCCCAGATCGATGTGATCAAAAGCTTTACTAAAGTCAGTATAAATTACATCAAGTTGTCTCTTGGTTTTAATAGCATCAACAATGTCACTGGTAAGGCAAGCTAAATTAGTTACAGTTGATCGTCTTGGCATAAACCCATGCTGGTACGGAGAAATCCATTGCTTAATTTGGGAAAAGATCCTTTCATGCATAACACATTCAAAAACTTTTGAAAAAGGGGAAAGAATGGTAATAGGCCTGTAGTTCGAAATATCATGCTTGTTGTTCTTTTTATGTACAGGAATAACTTGACCATATTTCCAGACATTGGGAAAAGCCATAGTTTTAATCGAAATATTAAACAAAATAAGCAAAGGGTAAGTTAGAGAGTCAGCACAACCTTTGATAATGAAAGAAGGAACATCATCACAGCTTAAAGACTGGCTGGATTTTAACTTCTTTAAGGCTTTGACAACATCATTTTCAGTAATATATGTAACCTTAATTAAGTCAATGTTATTGAGTTCACAATACTTGGTTAGCAGTTCAAAATCAACAGGTTGGCTACTTTGGATATAAACAGATTCAAAGAAATCAGCAAAGCAGTTTGCAATATCATTAACAGTAGAATAATCAGTATTATTATAACTCATTGTTGAGCTCCCATGACTACCAGGCGAATCACCTTTACAAAAATTCCAGAAAGCCTTAGGGTTCTTATTGAGTTCTTGTTCCATGATAGCAACATGATTGGTAAAATCAGTTTTGATTCCATCTTTCACAGATTTGCGTAGTCTATGAAATTCCTGAAGATCACTTATATCACCACCTCTAATAGATTTTTTACGATATTTTTTTTTTAATTTTATATTATGGATTGTGCTAGAAGAATACCACGATTTATATCTCCGCTTAGTAGGAATATATTTTGGTATACATAAGTCAAATATCCCATAGACACAGTCATAAAAACTCGATATAGCATCATTAACATTTGTATATGTATTTAGAAAGTTCCAGTCTGTATTATAAAAGTAGTCATATAGCATAGGATAGTTGGCCTTTCTAAAGTTATATTTCATATTATTATTAATTCGATGATTTCTACTCACCTTCTTAATCAATATAGTTCCCTCCAGAGCAGGATGGTATGGATCCTCTTTAACGAAACTGAAGGTAGAATGTTCAATAATAATCTGTTTATAGTTAGTCAAGACAAGATCAAGAATTTTGCCATATTTATTACAAACAGTGTTTAATTGATCAAGATTTAGGAACTGCATAAAGTTAGAAATAGCATACTCAACTTGAGTGTGGCCAGATAGGGTACCAGTATTGGAATGGTTGAAATTTACAGAAGAAAGATTAAAGTCTCCAAATAGATATATATATATATATATATATATATATATATATATATATATTTTGCTTAACATATATTTATACAAATATTCAACTCAATTTACATTTATATAAATATTTAGTTTAATTTACATTTTCACAAATATTTAACTCAATTGACATTTATATAAATATTTAGCTCAATTTGCACTTATACAAAGTAGCACTTATACATACTAATACGAATATGTAGCACATGTACATTGAAAAATTTGAAGATATATTTCGGTACTTGTGAGTATTTAAAATAGGTTTCAGGAAATAAAGTATTTAAAATATTGATTAATTAAAAAATGTTATGTACCCAACACAATTGAGTATAATATAGTTTTAAAAGTAAAGTAGGAATTAGCTATCATGGATGTGAGAATTTGGTTGCAAATCATTTTAATTGCATTCATTTAATTTTATTTATATAAAAATTAGCGAAATTATTTTGCAGAAGTACTGCTTTTACTGTCCTGCATATTAGTTTCCCTATAGAGTATAGGGAACTTATTTAACTGGGGCAAGTTTTCAACGGAAGAACACGTTTCAAGCATCCTAGAACAAGAACCGAACGTTTATGAAGTCATTTCTGTATGTGTTAGCACGTGTGAATACACGCTAATATACTGTTACGACGTATTCTCTGGAATCGTGGGTGTGCGTCCAGGATACAAGAAAGAATCCAAATTTCTGGATAACTAACACGTTTATAAGCACAACATAAACAGGAATAAGATACAGCAAATGGTTCGATAACTATCTCACAAGATTACTAAACAACTGCTAGGTACAGTAAAATAGCAATTAAATACTCAGTTAATTTCACAAAACAGCGGATGCTATCCTGAAGACAATGACTTATCTCATAATTTCAATGTAGCTCGTATCACGTCAACTGCTCTCCAATTGAGCGATGACTCTTTTTATATATTCTCAGTAGAAACTGCCAGAAGGGGCTCATATCTCGTAGAATACTCGTCATTTTAAGAAGGTTCTCGAACATTCGAAATGTCGCCAATAAAACACCAAATCTGGCAACCATAGCTCGACAGTCCTGAAATGGCATCCCTAGACCCACAGCATAGGGATGGCTGCCTGTACGGTGTTTCACTTCTGGTTCTCAAAAGTGCTTCCACTGAAGGCTTCATGATCGGGACAGTACATAGTGTATGTGTGTGCCTGTGAGTCGGCGGAGGTGTCACACGCGAATGAAGAGTTTTGAATATAATTTGGTACGATTATTGACCTCAGTGTATACTGGATTCCAATTGATTTTAAATGTAATCGAAAGTTTGGAAGACCCCCCCCCCCCCCGCCTCCCCCATATTTTGAACGAAAGCTTGAAAAAATCATTAACCAGAACTTTCAATAATGATAAAAAAAAAAAATCATTTCAGACGTAATTGATAGACAAATGATAGAAACTTTAGAATGTTAGAATGAACCATTCTCGAGATACTACACAAGTTTCGAATAAATTTTTGAAAAAATTATTAAAGCAAATTAAGAATCTGAATGCTGTTAAATGTTTAATTATTTCATACATAATATCCACTTAGAAAACGATTGACATACCACATACGACATTTCGAGATATTGCACATTTTTCATGTAAATTTATTCAAAACATAATGTTAAATTAAACAAGAAAGATCAATCATGCATAAGCATTGATTATGAAACACTTTCCAACTGAAATGTAATTTCATTTAAAAATTTCTGAAATGTGATACATTTAGTGGTGATATCTTTTACATTATCACAGTACTACAGTAATTTATTATACTTTTATGTATTTCATTTTTAATGTATTTCATTTTTTCAACCCGGGTTCAATGCAAAACTAATTGGGTGATATTATTCATTTATATTCCCATAGGTCCCACAGACCGTCTGAACAACATACTAAAATTTCATTTTGATTAAGTCATTTTTACTGCAGTTATCGTGCGAACGAACAGACAGAAGGAACAAAGTCATAAACACTTTTCAACTATGCTATAAAGTGTTAATAAGGAAGAATTTCAAAATGTACATTATATAACAAAATTATACAACAAAAATAATAATGGGAATAAATAATATACTATAATTTATGACATAAAAGTCCTATAAAGTTCTTCTGAACAATATTGCCATATACTCTAAATACATAATAATACAAGAAAGATCAATCATGCATAAGCATTGATTATGAAACACTTTCCAACTGAAATGCAATTTCATTTAAAAATCTCTAAAATGTGATACATTCAGTGGTGATATCCTTTACATTATACAGTACATTACACAGTACTACAGTAATTTATTACACTTAAATATTTAAAACTGTATCGAAATATAAATCATCTGATTCTTTATGCAAAATCAATGAATATTTCATTCATATAACTTGTATTCCAGACTCCAGAGCTAAATAATTTTGTGTGAAAAAAATTCAGCAATTCTTATGTAATTCATCTTACAATCGCTTGAGATATTTGCATTCTGCATATGTTAAAATTAGGCTTCGTTGAAGAAATAATAAAATTTTAGGGATCATTTAAAATCACAACTATTGTAATTGCATAGGCACGGAATTTAGGTACACAGATAATACACAGATAATATATGTGTGTATGTGTATGTACTCAAAGTATTGGAATCGTGCCGAAGATCGGAACTCGAATTTTCAAAGGATCTACACGTTTTGGGACTTCTAGAACACGAAAAAACTATTTTTAGGAAGACGTCTGTGTGTGTAAGGTTGTATCTGTGTATGTTTCTGTGTGTCTGTGTGGATATTACATCCACTCTAATTGAAAAACTAATAGACCGATTTTCATACAATTTGGTAGGTATGTTTTTTGTGGGAAATCCTGATGTTCATTAGATTATAGTACGATTCGTAATAAAAGAATCTGCCTTCTTTGCGAAATGGCCGCAGAAATTGCCTTTATCCACTCTAGCTAAAAACTAATGGAAAAAATTTAACAAAATGTGGTGCATAATATTTCAATAACCTACAAGTGATTTATATACCAAATTTAACAAAATTTTGTATATAAATCATTTGTAGGTTATTCTACTACGATTCGGGAAAAAGGAACTGGCTAATTTTGCGAAATGGCCCGCAAAAATCGTTATATATAAAAATATAAGACTACGTGTGTTCAATTATATCAATTAAATTCCTATTTTATACGTGATTTTTGACAACAAAAAGAATAAGACTAACCCCATTACTCTAGGACTAGCCGTTCCTGAGATATTCTAGTTTTTTCGCGTTTTCGCTACGCCACCTTTGACAATAAGTCCAGCTATCAAATGAGAACCAAATTTAAGTTTCACGTGTAAATTCAATGTCATTTAAAATACTTATGGTTGTTATTTTATGCAGATAAACTCAAATTATTATTGAATAAATAAAGAGAACGAATATGAGTCTGCAGGGAAAGACATGGGCTGTCCACATCAGAATTTTTAACAATATTACAACAATGATTTATAGAAGTGAACGGGGATTATTTTCAGGCCATTTCGAAAAAAATGTATGATCTATATTTAAAGATCCATTAAATTTTTGTCGAATAAAATGTTCAACAAATTTAAGCTGTGTACCAAATTTTAACTCTCTAGGACGTATGAAAGTGCATTAAAAATGCCATCCAATAAGTATATCATGAAGAGTTATATAAAATTTAAAAAAAATGAAAAATTGTTATCTACAAAATTTATTTTAAAATGTGAAGCCTCTCCCATATGCACTACGTTTAAACAAATGGAAAGATATTTATTATATAATATATCTCTCTTTTCTTTCTGGAAGATATCCCAAAGTCAGAATTTAATTGAATTTGTTTTTTTCCCTATATTAAATAATTTTTAATTAAAAAACTACTTAACATATTTTACTGAATTTTTTTTATATATTCTATGGGATAATGTGAATATTTCCTAAAAATTTCGAAGCAATTCGTGAATTTTAAATTTACTTAAAAAATGTTTGAAAAATTAGGTCCCATAGGGTTCAATGTATTTCATTTTTTCAACCCGGGTTCAATAAAAAACTAATTGGGTGATATTATTTATTTATATTCCTATAGGGCCTACAGACCGTCTAAACAACATACTAAAATTTCATTTTGATAAAGTTATTTTTACGGCAGTTATCGTGCTAACGGACAGACAGACAGACAGACAGAATGAACAAAGTCATAAACACTTTTCAACTTTGTTGTAAAGTGTTAAAAAAAGGGAAGAAAGTATCGCCACATATAACACTTAGTAACAGTGTAGTAACACCTTCCACATACAATATTATGCAACATTATTCATATAAATCTAGATCATTCCATTCACTGGAAAAAATACATTTTGACAGTGATAGTAATTTGACGCCTATGAATTCGCCAATAGTAATTTATTTCATGTAATTGATATTAAACAAATGTTGATGTCATTTCATGATATTGTAATTAAGTAAACGTGAATATGAGAAGGTCATTCGTTTGGACTAGTAATTTGCCCAAAGCACCTAATTTCAATTGACGTCGTATTATTTTAATGCCAAAAACATTGTTCTGTGGACCTTGTACACCATTGTTTCGCCGTGAAAGAAGTAGAATCATTGCATTATGTAGGAAAAGTCATGTTCTGCCCACATCAGATTTTTTAATCCATTCTGAGCCAGCTGATAATTAATTTGCACAAGCAGCTTGCTAGACAATTCTATGAAACCAAACATTGCAAATTTTCTTATTATTAGGCCAATTAGCAATTGCACACCAGGGTATCACCGAAAAAAGTTTAAATATGAATTGCAATTACTGCTTACAGAAAATCCGCCAAGAAAGAAGGAAGGCCGCCACTCTGACGTCGCAACCTTTCAGTGGACTAATCCCATATCCTCGAATGAGTATCAATTTAGTACTTATGAAATTTCAGAAAATGTAACATTGAGTAATTAGATTGCATGCTATTGAAGAATTATCTCATTGTATACAAAAAATATAAAATAATAATATTATAACTTCTATCAGCATAAAGTTGTACAATGTAGCATTAGTAATATACTAACGTAATATTTTGAACTTTTTTTTTAAAATTAAAGTACCTGTACAAGCAAGTATTTCTTTAATTCTCTATACTTTCACTCGAAATGTCTTCGAAACTAAAGATCGATATAAATAGTAGGCGACAAAAGTATGTATTAGAAAATTAAGTTTCTAATAGATTCCTTTTGAAGTTTGCCGCAAAAGGCAACACTCCTCTAGCAGGATGACCATACTTATCTCATACCTAATAGAAATATATTTCCTTGAATTCCTTTAAATTAAAAACACTTGTCAGAAACGTAAGGATTTCCCTCAAAATCTAAACTGCTGATTAATTTTAAATGCAGAAATAATGAAAAAATAGACCAAATTACTAATTAATACTCATAACAAACTAAGATTAATAATTAAAAGCAATTAAAAGAGTTCAAAACATAAAACAATAAGAAGTTATCTTGTTGAACACCAATGTTTGTCACAGAAATGTCAGTTTTATACTGGAACGTGGTGGTGTCCATGTACACAACTAGTTTCAAAAATTATAATATTCCATTAGTAAATAGTCCCCCTTCTCAAATTTAATGTCTTGCATATTTTCTATAAAGCTATAAAAATAATTTTATTACCTATGTAATTGTACAAATAAATATATGATATATGAATATCACTAGAAACATGGTATGATTAATAAAAACAATATGATATTTCTTAATGACAGATTAATTGATTTGCATAATTTTGAATCCAGGTGAATTTGAATTACAAAGTACAAGATCTTATTGGCATTAATAATCACCTAATGACATTTTGCCTTACAGAAAAGACTATGATGGAAAATTAAACTGTAACATTAAGAAGATATATCATGTAAGCTTAAGATGTACAGCATGTAAGCTTAGATGTACGGCATGTAAGCTTAAGAATTGGTACAAACGAAAATTTTTATGGTATAATATCCGGTAATTATCCGGTTCAAACGTAGTCCAAACGCATGGCATCGACGAAATTTTGAAATTCCGAGGTGGGAGGATTACCGATGCTCAAGGCCACTCACTTTTAAATAAAAATTACGCCGTACCGGAATTGATACAAACGAAAACTTTCACGGTACAATCCAGTACAAACATAGTACAAACGAATGGAATCAACGAAATTTTGAAATTTCGAGGTGGGGATTGCCGATGCTCAAGGTCACAGACTTTTAAATAAAAATTACGCCGTACCGGAAATGGTACAAACGAAAATTTTCACGATACAATCCGGTACAAACGTCCTACAAACGAATGCAATCATGAACTAAATTCTGAAATTTCGAGGTGGGGGGCTTGCCGAAGCTCAAGGTAACCGACTTTTAAATAAAAATTACGCCGTACCGGAAGTGGTACAAACGAAAATTTTTACGGTACAAACGTAGTACAAACGAATGGCATTAACGAAATTCTGAAATTTCGAGGTGGGGGATTGCCGAAGCTCAAGGTGACCGACATTTAATTAAAAATTACGCCGTACCGGAAGTGGTACATACGAAAATTTTTACGGTACAAACCGGTACAAACGTAGTACAAACGAACGGCATCGACGAAATTTTGAAATTTCGAGGTGGGGTGTTGCTGGAGCTGAAGGTCACCCACTTTTAAATAAAAATTACGCCGTACCGGAAGTGGTACAAACGAAAATTTTTACGGTACAAACCGGTACAAACGTAATATAAACGAATGGCATCGACGAAATTTTGAAATTTCGAGGTGGGAAGTTACCGGAGCTCAAGGTCATCCACTTTTAAATAAAAATTACGCCGTACCGGAAGTGGTACAAACGAAAATTTTTACGGTACAAACCAGTACAAATGTAGTACAAACGAATGGCATCGACGAAATTTTGAAATTTCGAGGTGGGGGGTTGCCGAATCTCAAGGTGACCGATTTTTAAATAAAAATTACGCCGTACCGGAAGTGGTACAAACGAAAATTTTTACGGTACAAACCGGTACAAACGTAGTACAAACGAATGGCATTGACGAAATTTTCAAATTCTTAGGAGGGGGCTGATGTTTCTCTCCTCTCACTTTGAAATGAGAATAACGCCGTACCGGAAGTGGTACAAACGAACATTTTTTGGTACAATCCGGTACAAATGTCCCACAAACGAATGGAATCATCAATTAAATTCTGAAATTTCGAGGTGGGGACTTGCCGAAACTCAAGGTGACCCACTTTTAAATAAAAATTACGCCGTACCGGAAGTGGTACAAACGAAAATTTTTTCGGTACAAACCGGTACAAACATAATACAAACGAATGGCATCGACGAAATTTTGAAATTTCGAAGTGGGGGGGTTGCCGGAGCTCAAGGTCACCAACTTTTAAATAGAAATTACGCCATACCGGAAGTGGTACAAACGAAAATTTTTACGGTACAAACCAGTACAAATGTAGTACAAACGAATGGCATCGACGAAATTTTGAAATTTCGAGGTGGGGGGTTGCCGAATCTCAAGGTGACCGATTTTTAAATAAAAATTACGCCGTACCGGAAGTGGTACAAACGAAAATTTTTACGGTACAAACCGGTACAAACGTAGTACAAACGAATGGCATTGACGAAATTTTCAAATTCTTAGGAGGGGGCTGATGTTTCTCTCCTCTCACTTTGAAATGAGAATAACGCCGTACCGGAAGTGGTACAAACGAACATTTTTTGGTACAATCCGGTACAAATGTCCCACAAACGAATGGAATCATCAATTAAATTCTGAAATTTCGAGGTGGGGACTTGCCGAAACTCAAGGTGACCCACTTTTAAATAAAAATTACGCCGTACCGGAAGTGGTACAAACGAAAATTTTTTCGGTACAAACCGGTACAAACATAATACAAACGAATGGCATCGACGAAATTTTGAAATTTCGAAGTGGGGGGTTGCCGGAGCTCAAGGTCACCAACTTTTAAATAGAAATTACGCCATACCGGAAGTGGTACAAACGAAAATTTTTACGGTACAAACCAGTACAAATGTAGTACAAACGAATGGCATCGACGAAATTTTGAAATTTCGAGGTGGGGGGTTGCCGAATCTCAAGGTGACCGATTTTTAAATAAAAATTACGCCGTACCGGAAGTGGTACAAACGAAAATTTTTACGGTACAAACCGGTACAAACGTAGTACAAACGAATGGCATTGACGAAATTTTCAAATTCTTAGGAGGGGGCTGATGTTTCTCTCCTCTCACTTTGAAATGAGAATAACGCCGTACCGGAAGTGGTATAAACGAACATTTTTTGGTACAATCCGGTACAAATGTCCCACAAACGAATGGAATCATCAATTAAATTCTGAAATTTCGAGGTGGGGACTTGCCGAAACTCAAGGTGACCCACTTTTAAATAAAAATTACGCCGTACCGGAAGTGGTACAAACGAAAATTTTTTCGGTACAAACCGGTACAAACATAATACAAACGAATGGCATCGACGAAATTTTGAAATTTCGAAGTGGGGGGTTGCCGGAGCTCAAGGTCACCAACTTTTAAATAGAAATTACGCCATACCGGAAGTGGTACAAACGAAAATTTTTACGGTACAAACCAGTACAAATGTAGTACAAACGAATGGCATCGACGAAATTTTGAAATTTCGAAGTGGGGGGTTGCCGAAGCTCAAGGTGACCGATTTTTAAATAAAAATTACGCCGTACCGGAAGTGGTACAAACGAAAATTTTTTCGGTACAAACCGGTACGAACGTAGTACAAACGAACGGCATCGACGAAATTTTGAAATTTCGAGGTGGGGGGTTGCTGGAGCTGAAGGTCACTCACTTTTAAATAAAAATTACGCCGTACCGGAAGTGGTACAAACGAAAATTTTTACGGTACAAACCGGTACAAACGTAATACAAACGAATGGCATCGACGAAATTTTGAAATTTCGAAGTGGGGGGTTGCCGGAGCTCAAGGTCACCCACATTTAAATGAAAATTATGCCGTACCGGAAGTGGTACAAACGAAAATTTTTACGGTACAAACCAGTACAAACGTAGTACAAACGAATGGCATCGACGAAATTTTGAAATTCCGACGTGGGGGGGCTGCCGGAGCTCAAGGTCACCCACTTTTAAATTAAAATTACGCCGTACCGGAAGTGGTACAAACGAAAATTTTTACGGTACAAACCGGTACAAACGTAATACAAACGAATGGCATCGACGAAATTTTGAAATTTCGAGGTTGGGTTTGTCGGAGCTCAAGGTCACCCATTTTAAAATTAAAATTACGCCGTACCGGAAGTGGTACAAACGAAAATTTTTACGGTACAAACCGGTACAAACGTAGTACAAACGAATGGCATCGACGAAATTTTGAAATTCCGAGGTGGGGGGGCTGCCGTTTCGCCAGCCCCCCCACTTTGAAATGAGAATAACCCCGTTCCGGAAGTGGTACAAACGAAAATTTTGACGGTACAATCCGGTACAAACGTAGTACAAACGAATGGCATCATTGAAATTTTGAAATTCCGAGGTGGGGGGGCTGCCGTTTCGCCAGCCCCCCCACTTTGAAATGGGAATAACCCCGTTCCGGAAGTGGTACAAACGAAAATTTTGACGGTACAATCCGGTACAAACGTAGTACAAACGAATGGCATCATTGAAATTTTGAAATTCCGAGGTGGGGGGGCTGGCGAAATGGAGCTCTGCTGTTGGCACATTTCGGGTGCGGTAGTCCGGTGGTTTGCGCGCTGAATTTGCATGCTGCCACAACTGCCGCCGTGTTCATGCGGAGTACGATCACGTTAAACATAGGGATCCGTAAGTCCTTCCGAGAGGTTGGGGAAGGAGGATACGGTCCCTGTGGATGCCTACCCCACTGGGTTCCAGTCTAAATTGGGTGGCACTTCCCGGCCGTCCAAACTGTTACCTTACACCTTTCTGGTAGGTCGGACGGTTTGGGTCTCAACAACAACATTATCATCCAGATAAACGCCCAGTGTACTTTTCAACGCCAAAAACAGTGTGCTGTGGATTTTGTCCATCATTATGTCGCATTGAAAGAAGTACTTGCATTATGCAGGGAAAGTCATGTGCTGCCCACATGAGAATTCTAATAACAACACTACAAAAGTTTTTCCGCATTGGATTACCCATGTGATGCCAGAAATCTTCCCCGGCACTAAAATCTGTAAGTTCCCATTTCAATTCTATCGCAGCCTTGGCGAAGAAATTAAATCAGGGTGATCTATAAACGGTTTATTTTTTCCAAGCATATAAGTTTGTTGCGAAATACTCTACAGGTTGTCTGGTGATCATGTTTAGCTTGCTTACTTAAAACATTTATAAGGGGCCCATTTCTGTTAAATTCCACATATTCTTGGGAATCATTATGTACTTTGGAGTTTTTGTGATCAGCCATTTTTTTCCTCTTAATGTTTTCATTTGAGTTTGTTTGTTTGTTTGTTCCATATGGCGAACTCCAGAATTTAATCCGTGTTTATTTACCCTAGCTTGGACGGCTTTTACTCCCAGAGTACTAGCATTTCTGCAAATAAAGCACCCCATATTATTTTTAGATGCAGCCACACGTATTGCTCTGAAAAACCTTTAACTTGATCCTATGACCAGCAGTTAAGACTAATCTTCTTGGGTATTATTATCGATATTTGCCTCTAGGATTTCATGCGCATGAGATTTATTAGAAATTCTTGTCTTTTTTATTTTATTTGGTTTTCTGTTCGAACTAGGAATTAAAAGTCTTCGTGGAAAATTCGTTCATTTTTCTCTCCATTTATACGCATTGAAACACTACATACAGAAACCTAAAACCACGGTAATGGACGATCCGGAGCGAATGAAAACAAAAAAATCTGATGTGGGCAGCACATGACTTATAAAATGCAATGAATTGACTATTTTTACAGTAAAAAGATAATGTATAAGATCCACGGTACTGTGTTTTTATCGTTGAATTGTATATTTAGCGATTTTAAGGATGACAACATGTAAAACTATTTCAAAGAACCCAATTAACTTATATTTTGCGTAACTCTAAATAAACAATTATCAATATTCATAGCACCCCCAATAGTCCGTATATTAAAACATTTTAATAATTAATTTATTAATTAAGCGTCATTTTCATACATTTAACGACGTTTTTGTCACTAAATGGATGAAATAATCGATGAAATTTGATGAAATTAATGAAATTTTTGATAAATTTATTTGAAAATGTGCAATATCTCGAGAACGGTCCATGCTAGCGTTCCAAAGTGTATGTTCGTTTTCTAATGAAAAAGTAAATAAAACATGACTATTTACGTAACTTTATTGAAGGTTTTGAGTTTTTGTTGATTTTTTCAAAATTTCACTCAAAAATTTAAGCGGGTTCTGAGCATTCGACTGCATTCAAAAACATTAAACTTCCAATATTCACGGATTGTAATTTTTGTGCCAAATTCTATTCGTATTGCTTCATTCGTTCGTGGGATATCGTTTCCACAGACTCTCTCTCTCTCTATATATATATATATATCTCACACACACATACACGCACACACATACACACACACAGACATCACCTCAAAAACGTCTGATTCATGTTCAGGGATGCTTGAAACGTGCTCTCTCGTCAAAAATTCGAAATCAAATTTTCGACCCCGTCACAATACTTTCTTTATACATTATACTATGTATATAAGGAAAGTAAAAATCTGATGTGAGCAGCACATGACTTTCGCTACAGACTCAAACTCATTTTCTTTTTATTTTATTAATGATTCATTAAATTGAGTTTAATGTCACAAAGAAAAACACGCATAATTATTTAAAATGACACTCAATTTGCACTTTTAATTCAAATTTCGTTTTTATTTGGTAACTACATATATTTTCAAAGGCGGCACAGTAAACGGCGGGACGGCTAATCCAAGGACGGCTAATCCTAGAGTAATGGGGTTGGTCTTATTCTTTTCATCGTTGAAAAGCATGTGTAAAACAAGCATGTCATGGATACATTTGAGCATACGTAATTTTTATATTTTATATTTTGATGCTTTTTGTGGGCCATTTTGTAAAAATAAAAGCATGTTATGATTTTCAGATTTGTACCACAGGAGTTAATCAGCACCAGCATATTTTACGGTTGACTAATCTACCAAATTGTGTCGAATTTGGTTAGTTTTTGAGTTAGAGTAGATACAAACAATTTTTCCGGGCCATATCGCAAAAAAGGCAGGTTCTTTTAATACAAATCATACCAAAATCTAATCAGCACCAGATCCACAAGTGACTTACCTACCAAATTCTATGAAATTCGGTTCATTCGATTTTCAGTTAGAGTGGATACATACCTTGCACAGACACACACACACACATACACAAACACACACACACACACACACACACACAGACGTCACGATAAAAATAGTTTTTTCGTGTTCTAAAGGTCCCGAAACGCGTAGATCCGTCGAAAACTCGACTCGCTATTTTCGACATGATTCCAATACTTTCCCTATACACTATCATGTATTGCAGGGAAAGTAAAAACATGGCAGGTGCAGCAGTTACAACTTATCCCATTCAGGCACGCACCCAGAAAGAAATTTGGGAGTGGGGAAGGGGGGGGGGGGGCGGCTTAATTCCACGATGGAAAGATAACACATTTATTAAAATAAAATGCATTTATTAATTATTACTCATTATATATTTGAAATGCGTATACATTTCATAATACAGTTAAATATATATATTAAATGGCTAAAGTTCTAGGGGCAAAAGCTCATTGAATGGTAAATTTAAAATGGCAAATGTTCCTCGATGTGTCATTTCGATCCAAAGTGTTCCTCGATGATGTCAATTAAATGGCAAAAGTTCCTCCGGGTCCCAGCCCCCCGAGGCCCACCCCCTTTCTACGTGCCTAATATTTGATGTTCCTCAAAAATTTTGCCCTACTTGACCCATTTTGAGTCGATCGACGAACTGTTTCAGGAAAGAAGAAAGTTTTCTTGATGCAAGCTATATTTTCAAAAGTTGGTGAAAATATTGGTGAAAATACAACTTATATTTCATAAATACTCTTTCCTCAAGAAGGCGGAGCTCATCCTTCTTGGTGAAATTTGTATCGGGGCTACGCCTCGCCTCCACAAAACTGTGCCGAGGCAACAAAACTCCACAAAACTTCCCCAGGAAGCTCCGACTTAAAAGTCTAGTCCTTGACTTCCCCAGGACTCCGACTTTGACTAGACTCCTTGGACTCATCGAATAATTAAATAACAAAATATTCAATTTTTTTTTAACGAAGACCACGAAAATCTTTAATTAATAAATATCTTTAAAATTTCTAAAAGAGTTCAAGGTTGTATACAATCATTAAAAGAAAATTTACAGCCAAATTAACATTCGAGTCAACAAAACTAGGAACCCATTTTATTGCAAGTCTTCTAAAGTATAATCATTCATTAAAACAAGAAACTAACGAAAAAAATTTGATGTGGGCAGCACATGACTTTCCCATCAGATTCAAATTCATTTTCTCTTTATTTCTTTAGTAATTCATTAAATTGAGTTGAATTGCACAAAATAGCACTGAATTTGCTCTTTTAATTTAATGTTTGTTTTTATTTGGTAACTGGATATTCTTTCCAAAGGCGATGTAGTAAAAATGCAAAAAAACTGAAATATCTCGAGAACGATTAGTTCTAGAGTAATGGGGTTGATCTTATTCTGTTCCTCGTCAAAAATTACAATTAATAAATATATTTGAGCATATGTAGTTTTTTATTTTAGATTTGGTGATTTTTACGGGCCATTTCGCAAGAAAAGGCAGGTTATTTTTTTTTCGAATCGTACCAAAATCTAATAAGCACCAGGGTAACCCACAAGTGACTTATACCAAATTTTGTAAAATTTGATCCATTAGTTTTTCAGCTAGAGTAGATGCAGGTAAGTTTTGCGGACCATTTCGCAAAAATAGGCGGATTCTTTTATCTCGAATCATACCCAAAACTAATCAGCACCAGGGCCAAACCTAAGGGACTTATCTACCAAAATTTAAGAAAATTGTTCCATAACATTTTGAGTTAGAGTGGATACATACATTGTATAGACGGACAGACACACACACACACAGAGAGACAGACACACAGACAGACAAATAGACACACACACAGATGTCACGCTAAAAATAGTCTTTTCATATTCTAGAGGTTCCAAAACGCGTAAATCCGTCGCAAACTCGAGTTGCGATTTTCGATATGATTCCAATACTTTCCATATATATTACATTGAATTGCAAGGAGAGTAAAGATCTGTTGTGGGCAGTACATGACTTTCCCTGCAGACATATATTCACGTTCTCTTTGTTTTAATTAAATTTAATTCACTTTTAATTCAATTTTCGTTCTCATTTGATAACTGGACTTATTTTCAAAGGTGTTAAAGAGAAAATACGAAAAAACTAAAATATCTCGAGAACGGCTAGTCCTAGTGTACTGAGGTTGGTCTTATTCTTTTCATCGTTAGTAATTACGTATTAAACATGCATTTAATGGATATATTTGCGTATACGTAATTTTTTATTTTAGATTTTTGTTGGGCATTTTGCAAAAAAAGGCAGGTTATTTTTTCCTAATCATACCAAAATCTAATCAGCACCAGGGTGACCCACAAGTGACTTATCTACCAAATTTTGTGATATTCGGTCCATTGATTTTTTAGCTAGAGTGGACACAAACTTTTGCAGGCTATTTCACAAAAAAAAAGGCGGGTTCTTTTATCTCGAATCGTACCCAAAACTAAGCAGCACAAGATTCGCCCGCAAGTGACTTACCTACCTAATTTTATGAAATTCGGTCCATTAGTTTTTTACTTAGAGTGGACACAAAATCTGCACAGACAAACAGACAGACAGACACACAGATACACACACAGACGTCACGCTAAAAATAATTTAACATTTTCTAGAGGTCTCGAAACGTGTAGATCCGTCAAAAACTCGAGTTGCGATTTTCGGCATGATTCCAATACTTTCCCTATAGGTTACCATGTATTGCAGGGAAAGTAAAAATCTGATGAGGGCAGCACATGACTTTCCCTTCAGACTTATATTCACGTTCTCTTTCTTTTAATTAAATTTAATTCACTTTTAATTCAGTTTTCGTTCCCATTTGATAACTGGACTTATTTTCAAATGTGGCGTAGAGAAAATACGAAAAAACTAAAATATCTCGAGAACGGCTAGTCCTAATATAATGGAGTTGGTCTTATTCTTTTCTTCGTTAAACATTATGTGTTAAAAGAGCATTTAATGGATATATTTGAGCATACATAGTTTTTTATTTTAGATTTTTGCGATTTTTAAGAGCCATTTTGCAAAAAAATGCAGGTTAATTTTTTTCAAATCATACCAAAATCTAATCAGCATCAGGGTGATCTATAAGTGATTTATCTACCGAATTTTGTGAAATTCAGTCTATTAGATTTTTAGCTAGAGGGGATACAAGCTTGTGCGGGCCATTTCGCAAAAAAAGGCGGGTTCTTTTATCCCAAAACGTACCCAAAACTAATGAGCATCAGATTAGCTCACAAGTTATTTACCTACCAAATTTTATGAAATTCGGTCTATTAGCTTTTTAGTTAGAGTGGATACAAAATCTACACAGACAGACAAACAGACACACAGACACACAGACAGACAGACACACAGACAGACAACCAGACAGACACACACACAGACGTCACGCTAAAAATAGATTTTCGTATTCTAGAGGTCTCGAAACGTGTAGATCCGTTGAAAACTCGAGTTGCGATTTTCGGTATGATTCCAATACTTTCCCTATACATTACCATGTATGTATTGCAGGGAAAGTAAAAACTCATAACTGCGTGTTTACAAATGTTTAATTCCTCGTGATTATTTGAATACCCATCAAAATCAAAGGATACGGTATAATATTGCAATCATTCATTATTTCAATATGCTTATACATCTTAAAATCATTGGCAAACAAGAAACATTTTGAATTGTGTAAAATATCAGGTAGATGGAGGTAAAAGTAAGGAGTTAAAACTTCATATTAAGAAAACACCAATATCGTTTGAAACAATCATTCAGGTGGCGCTGGGATAAATTAAGGAGTCCGGCATTGTATGAATTTCTATAGCGAAAGGCCTAAAATATTTATTTAAACTGTCCATTTTTAACACTTTACAACATAGTTGAAAAGTGTTTATGACTTTGTTCATTCTGTCTGTCTGTCTGTCCGTTAGCACGATAACTGCCGTAAAAATGACTTTATCAAATGAAATTTTAGTATATTTTTCAGACGGTCTGTGGGATCTATGGGAACATAAATGAATAATATCACCCAATTAGTTTTGGATTGAACCCGGTTTGAAAAAATGAAATACATTGAACCCTATGGGACCTCATTTTTCAAACATTTTTTAAGCGAATTTAAAATTCACAAACTTCTTCGAAAATTTTAGAAAATAATCAAATTATCCCGTAAATTATATATAAAAAAATTTCAGTAAAATATGTTAGGTAGTTTTTTAAATAAAAATTATTTAATATAGGGAGGAAAACAAATTTAATTAAATTCTGTCTCTTTCTATATCCTCCAGAAAGAAAAGAGAGATATATTATATAATAAATATATTTCCAAGAGCTTAATTATTTAATATATGAGAGCGGTTTCGCATTTCAAAATAAATATGGTAGATAACAATTTTTTAAATATTTAAATAAAATAAATTATTATAGTATTGTGATGTATGAAACGATTGGAAACATGTTTATGAATGAAATATAGAGGCTTTTATATAGAGGCGATTTATATTTCGATGACGTCATTTGAATCACGTTCATTTGTTTTCGAAGTTTTTAAATATAATAAATTATTGTAGTATTATGATCATTTTAAAATCATTTCCGAGGAATGTATCGCATTTTAGAGATGCATATATAAAATTGCATTGAAGTTGGAAAGTGTTTCATAATGAATGCTTTATGCATGATTGACCTTTCTTGTGTAAAAATAAATTAATAGTTCAATGCAAAGTAGAACTGAACAATAAAGATTTTTACTTCAGTCACAATACTCAAAGCATCTTTTCTCGTGAATGGAACGAGAGTTAGATCCATAAGAATGATGTCACCCAATTTATCGCATGATATTAGATATGAAAAGTAGCCATGTTTCTCAACAGTGAATATTTTTTTTAGTTTATAGAATTTTTTTGATAAATTTATTGAAAAATGTGCAATATCTTGAGAACGGTTCATGCTAGCGTTCTAAAATTTATGTCAATCGTTTTCTAAGGAAAAATTACATAAGAAATGGGTATTTGCGTAACTTTATTAAAGGTGTTGATTTTTTGATGATTTTTTCAAAATTTCACTCGAAAATTTAGGTGGGTTCTGAACATTCGATTACGCTTAAAAACAGTAGGTTTCCAGTATTCACGGATTGTGATTTTTGCACCAAATTTCATTCGAATCGCTCTATTTATTCGTGAGATATCGTCTCCACAGACTCACTGACACACACACAGAGTGAGACATCACCTCAAAAATGTTTGATTCGTAATCAGGGAAGCTTGAAACGTGCTCTCCTGTCGAAAACTAAAATTCGAATTTTCGACCCCATCACAATACTTTCCTTATACATTATGTATATAAAGAAAGTAAAAATCCAGAAGTTGAAATCTTCAGTGAGGAATATGAAGATAGCAGCATCCATGCATGAATCGTGGAATAAATGAATCATGATCCCATTTTGAATGAATTGTGATCCCATTTTGAATGAATTGTGATCCCATTTTGAATGAATTGTGATCCTATTGCTGATAACAGCATCCATGAAATAAATTTCTATTTCTAATCCCATGGGATTTTCCAAAGCTAGGTTTCACGATCTTAATTGCGGAAACCAGCTTCGGACGTGTTCTGTGAGTATGACTGTTTTTGAACCTCAAGTTTACTTTAAGATAAATTTCTGTTAAACATTAAATTTAATTCTTAACTGAAATATGCTGTCTTCTGAGTTTACTTTTCCAGTACTCTACACAAGAGCGTAAAAATTAATTTTATTACCAAACAACCCCATTCACTCCTACGAAATACATCTAGAGGCGGCGGGAAAAAGCGCACATAAGTCAAAAATTCCAAATTTCTTTCATAACATATTAGATATAAAAAATGTATGATCTTTGTTGTGGGAAAAGCACATTAGTCAGTTAGGCCTCTAAGATGTTGAAAAAAGAAAAATTTTAAACGCTTATTAAACTTTGCACGGATAGCAGTGGGGTAAAAAATATAAATTAAGAAAAGCTATCATTTAATGAGCTCATAAATGCATAACAAAAAAAATCTGATGTGGACAGCACATGACTTTCCTTATATAATGCAATGAATTGACTACTTTTACAGTAAAAAAAAAAAAAGATTATTTTTATAGTAGTTATTTATATTCTTTTCAAGATATTGAATTTTCGTCAATGAGTCGTCATTTTCCATGTCGTCATCATCAATGAGTCGTCATTGATTTAGCGTCATTTTTATCCATTTGGCGAGTTTTTCGTTAATTTAGCAACATTTAAAAACGCCAAGTTGGCAACATTTCATCAAATTCGTTATGGACGAAGAAATAAGTTATTCTTACAGTATATAAATGACTATTGGCATTCAAATACAAAATGATTACTCAAAGTATCTTTTTCATGAATGGAACGAGCTAGATCCACGAGAATAATGTCACCCAATTTATCGCATGGTATTACATATGAAAAGTGAACATGTTTCTCAATTAGAAACATTTTTTTTTATTTTATATGACTTTCTGATAATTGTTTTGAAAATTGTGCAATATCTCGAGAACGGTTCATGTTAGCGTTTTAAAATTTATGTCAATCGCTTTCTAATGAAAAATTACATAAGGAATGTCTATTTGTGTAACTTTATTAGCGGTTCTGATTTTTTCAAAATTTCACTCGAAAATTTAGGGGGGGGTTCTATACAATCGATTGTGTATAGAAACAATAGGCTTCAAAGTGTTTTACAGATTGTGATTTTTGTACCAAATTTTGTTCGAATCGGTCCATTCGTTCGTCAGTTATCGTCTCCACAGACTCATTGACACACACACACACACTTACTTTCATACACACACACACACACACACACACTTACACACACACACATACTTTCACACACACACACACACACACACATACACACAGACATCACTTCAAAAATGTTTGATTCGTGATCAGGGATGCTTGAAACGTGCTTTCCCGTCGAAAATTCGAATTCGAATTTTCGACCCCGTCACAATACGTTCCTTATACGTTATTGTATATACGGAAAGTAACAAACTCCACAAAAATTAAATTTGCATTCTGAAAACAAAAATATAAAATTAAAAAAAAAGTTCTTCTGAAATCATCTAAATTTTCTTTCCTCGATATTTTAATATCCTTGTTTTGACTTATGTGCTTTTACCACCCATCTCTAGATATATTCCACAGTAGGAGTATCGGTAGGTAAAGTCATGTGTTGGCCTCATCGGGTTTTCCTCGCGAGCTTTGTCTATTGTGACCTTTCATGAAATAAATGCTGTCGACATGTTGTAGGACTACGTCATGGTTAAAAACAATTTCGTGTAAGGAATTCGAGTTCAGAGGGAAAAGGAGAAGGATGACATTTTCTCTCTCTCACTGTCTTCAGTTTTCTTTGAAACTTGAAGAACATGTTTCTGTGTCCTTTCTATCAAACTGGGAACATTGTTCTTGCTGTCGATTTGTAGCACATTTGTGCGATAAAAGTTCATTAACCCAATATGTATTATGACTACACATGGGTTGCATTACTTCTCAACATAAATAAGCTATTTCTCAACATAAATATAAAATAACAAGAAAGATCAATCATGCATAAAGCATTGATTATGAAACACTTTCCAACTGAAATGCAATTTTATTTAAACATCTCTAAAATGCGATGCATTCAGTGGTGATATTTTTTTAATTATCACAGTACTACAGTAATTTAATTTACTTGGAAACTTAAAACCATGGAGGAGAAAGTACTTTCTAACTCCATGCTTAAAACTTAAGGCAATGCTATAAAATCGTCTGCTTCTGTATGTAAAATCAATGAATATTTCATTCATATCACCTATATTTCAGATTCTAGAGCTAAATAATTTTGTGTTAAAAAGATTCAGCCATTCTTATACTACTCATCTTGCAGCTTGATTTGTTTACATTCTGTATACATTAAAATTAGGCTTCGTTGTAGAAATATTCAACGTGTGATGGTCATTTAAACTCAAAAATACTGTAATTGCGCAGAATATAGATGCATAGAAAATACTAAAAAATAAAGCGGTTTTAGGACGGATACAACATTAAATATGAATTTTAAAAGAACTTTAAAAATCGCGATTTTGACACTGGGAAAAAAGATGGATGCTCTCTTTTATTTTGGAGTGGATCACGTGATCTCTTCACATTATATGGGTGTCATTATTACTTTAATTTTTACTTAAAAAACTACCAAACATATTTTGATAAATATTTTCTTATATATTTTATGGGGTAATTTGAATATTTCCTAACATTTTCGAAGCAATTTGTGAATTTTAAATTAAATTTGGCACTGTAAACCCCCGTCATTCAGTATTGACCACCCCGCAACAGTTGCACTAAAGCTATTTATTTTTATTACACATACCAAGTTAAAAAAATCTGATGTGGGCAGCACATGACTTTCCTTATATAATAAAATGAATTTACAACTTTTACAGTAAAAAAAAAATAGATTATTTTTATAGTAGTTATTTATATTCTTTCCAAGATATTGAATTTTCGGTCAATGAGTCGTCATTTTCCATGTCGTCACCATCAATGAGTCGTCATTGATTTAGCGTCATTTTTATCCATTTGGCGAGATTTTCGTTAATGTAGCAGTATTTAAAAATGTCGCCAAGTTGGCGATATTCCGCAAAATTCGTCACCAAAATCTCGCCAAGCATTATGGACGAAGAAATAAGTTATTCTTACAGCAGAAAAATGACTATTGGCGTTCAAATACAAAAGTATTACTCAAAGTATCTTTTTTCATGAATGGAACGAGAGCTAGATCCACGAGAATGATGTCACCCAATTTATCTCATGGTATTACATATGAAAAGTGAACATGTTTCTCAACAGGATATATTTTATTTTTATTTGATATGACATTTTGATAATTTTTTTGAAAAATGTGCAATATCTCGAGAACGGTTCATTTTAGCGTTCTAAAATTTATGTCAATCGTTTTCTAATGAAAAATTACAAAAGAAATGTCTATTTGCGTAACTTTATTAGCGATTTTGATTTTTTGACGATTTCTTCAAACTTTCACTCGAAAATTTAGGGGGTGTTCTGAACATTCGATTGCGTATAAAAACAATAGGCTTCCAGTGCTATGGATTTTGATTTTTGTACCAAATTTGGTTCGAATCGGTCCATTCGTTCGTCAGTTATCGTCTCCACAGACTCACTGACACACACACACACACACACACACACACACACATACACAAACACACAGACATCACTTCAAAAATGTTTGATTCGTGATCAGGGATGCTTGAAACGTACTCTCCCGTCGAAAACTCGAATTCGAATTTTCGACCCCGTCACAATACTTTCCTTATACATTATGTATATAAGGAAAGTAATAAAAATCATTGTGATACATATAAACGTACAAAGACGCAAACAAATTATGAAAAATTATTTAGAAAAGGAAATGCCATAAATGTAACAAAATTAAAAATGTGATGTGGACAGCACATGACTTTTCCTGCAGACTTAAAATTCATTTTTTTCTTTATTTCTTTAATAATTCATTAAATTGAGTTTAATTGCACAAAATAACATTAAATTTGTCTTTTTATTTCGGATTCTGTTTTTGTATGGTATAATTGGACATTTTTCCAAAGACGCCATAACAAAAATGTGATAAATCTCAAATATCTCGAGAGCGGTTAGTCCCAAAGTAATAGAGTTGTGGCGATTGGGGTGTCGCCGGGCCCTGAACCAGGGACACTTTGCTTACAAGACCGACATTATAATCACTGAGCAAAAGCTAGCTCCTCCTCCGTTCGTAAAATTCGGGTACAGGTTCCAAGCATCTTTGATCAGATGTCTTTGCTGCCGGTAAAGGGTCCCTGGTTCGGGGCCTGGCAACTCCCTTTCCTCCACAGAGTTGTTCTTATTCTTTTCCTCGTAAAAAATTACGTATAAAACAAGCATTTGAATGATACATTTGAGCATACGTAGTTTTATTTTAGATTTTGGCAATTTTTTATGGCCATTTCGTAAGAAAAGGCAGGTTGTTCTTTTCCGAATCGTACCAAAATCTAATCAGCACCAGGATCACACCCAAGTGACTTACCTACTCAATTTTATGAAATTCGATCCATTAGTTTTGAGTTAGAGTGCATACATACATTGCACAGACAGACACACAGGCCAGACAGATAGACACATAAACAGACAGACAGACACACACATACACACAGACACACACACACACACACACACACACACACACACACGCGCACGCACACACACACACACACACACACACAGACGACACGCTAAAAATAGTATTTTCGTATTGAGGTCCCAAAACGTGTCGATCAGTCGAAAACTCGAGTTGCGATTTTCGGCATGATTCCAATACTTTCCCTATACATTACCATGTATTGCAGGGAAAGTAAAAAGCATTAGACAAAGAGAAATACTAAAGAGTTTAGAATGTTTGAATTTAAAGAGAAATGTTCAAATTAAATAAAAGATGAAAAGTAATGAGGTCAGAAAAAGAAACATAACTTACATAAACAGATATAAAAATGAAACAGTGCTAAATGAGATATTAAGAAGATAATTAACCAGAAAAATATGTGGTCGAACGGTCAGAGTTATCAGTACCCGCTTAACAGGTATTATTTTGCTTAAGCCAACAGAAACAATTTGTATATTTGGAATAACAATTTGTCCCCCCCCCTCACCACGCGCATCCATTGAACCCACAACCCTCAATCTAGAAATACTCAATTTCAAAGGACTTCATTTATAAGTTACGTATATCCAAGCATGTACAGTGGCATCACAATTAGGCAGAAAATAATCGAAACCTAAATCAGTATTTTGTAATCATTCCGAAATCAATAAATATATCATCTAAAAAGAGTGAAACACTTTGTTCCCAACTGCAGAAAACCAAAAAAAGTCTGAGCATAGCACAAGACTTTCCCTACAGGCTCAAATTCACTTTCACTTTATTTCTTTAATAATACATTAAATTGAGTTTAAGGGGACGGTGGACGTTGAAATTTTTTTATTTCTTTATTGACTTAGAAACATGAAAATTTGTATAAATATTCCTCTTAACATTACTATATAAAATACCATTATTTTCTTTTCAATTTTGTTATAATTTTGTATTTTTTTTTTTTAGATGAAATTTCTTTTAATGAAAATTTGAAAATGCTCCTTGCGTGCCATTTGTTCACATTTTTGATTCATTTTACGTTATAATCACTCAAAAACACATTATGAACAAATTTGGGTATTCATTTTTAAATCCCTTAGAAAGTTAATTTTTTAAAAAATATTTTTCTGCATTTAAACTTAATTTTCATCATTTAATTAGGTTCTTATTCACTTTTAACTACCTTAACAAAGTCTAATTATAAAATGCATACCCAGTTTCATTAAAAAGTATGAAAGGTGTCTTCTTGCCAAATTTTAATGCATCTCAGGCAAAAATTAAGACGCATGGATCATTTTAAAAATGTAAAATCTTTGAAAATTCCGTTTCGAAAAAAAAAATGCTTTAACCTTTTGCTTACGGGTGGGACAGCGTCTATCCCAAACGAAGTACCTCCCAAAAAAACAGGTATTTGACATACCCTATCTCAAACAATTCGACCCCCCTTTGCAGGCATTGGTGTCCATGGAAATCGCTGACAGAAACATTACACCTGCTGCTCTTTTTGGGATGTTCTTCGTTTGGGATGGATGCTGTCCCACCCGTAAGCAAAAGGTTGAATGCATTTTTTTCGAAACGGAATTTTCAAAGGTTTTACATTTTTAAAATGCCCCATGCGTCTTAATTTTTGTCTGAAATGCATGGAATTTGGCAAGAAGATACCTGTCATACTTTTTAATGAAACTGGGTATGCATTTTATAATTGGACTTCATTAAGGTAATTAAAAGTTAATAAGAACCTAATTAAATGATGAAAATTAAGTTTTAATGCAGAAAAATATTTTTAAAAAATTAACTTTTTAAGGGATTTAAAAATGAATACCCAGATTTGTTCATAATGTGTTTCTGAGTGATCATAATGCAAAATTAATCAAAAATGTAAACAAATGGCACGCAAGGAGCATTTTCAAATTTCGTTAAAAAAATTACATTAAAAAAAAATACAAAATGATAACAAAATTGAAAAAAAATGTAATGGTATTGTATATAGTAATGTTAAGAGGAATATTTATACAAATTTTTACGTTTCTAAGTCAATAAATAAATAAAAAAAATTTCAACGTCCACCTTTCGCTTAAACATCAATTTTTGAATAAAAATTAATTGATTTATTTTTCAATAAATAATTTTATTATTCTTTAATGAATACTTTTATTTATTTATTAACAAATAATGAAATTATTATTAATGTTATAATAATAATAATAATTATTATTATTTAAATTACACTTTTGTATCATTTTCATATGCTTCCCCAGTAGCATTTAATATTGGTCCAATTTTGGACCAATATTAAATGTATATCTTGATTGATATTAAATGTATGTCTTGACATTACATTAGAAATATTTCCAATGTAATCCCAATATTGGGCAATCCAATGTAATCCCAATATTGGCTGTCCCACCCGTAAGCAAAAGGTTAAATGTGTAAAATAATGTTATATATTAAAAAAAAAAACTTTTTTTAGTCGATTTTTGCTGATTTCAGCGTCCACTGTCCCCTTAATTTCACAAAATAACTATTTGAAATAATTATTTGAAATGGCACTGAATTTGCCCTATTCATTTAATTTTCGTATTCATTTAATAGTAAGTGGGCGTATTTTCAAAGGCGACGTAGCATAAATGTGAAAAAAGTAAAGTATTTCAACTAGTCTTTAAGTAATGGTCTTATTCTTATCATCATCAAAAATTACGTATAAAGCAAGCATTTAGCCGATATATTTAAGCATACGTAGTTTTTTTAAACTCTCTTTAACGATTTTTGATAGCTATTTAGCACAAATAGGGTTGTTCTTTTTGCCCATATCGTACCAAAATTTCACCAACTCCAGAGTAACCCACAATTGACTTATTTACCAAATTTTGTGAAATTGGGTCAATTAGTTTTGTGGATACATACAAATTTTGCAGGCCATTTCGCAAAAAAGGAGGCATGCTCTTTTATCCCGAATCGTACCAAAATCTAGTCATCACCAGAGTAACCAACAAGTCACTTACCTATAAAATTCTATAAAATTGGGTTTACTAGTTTTTGAGTTAGAGTGGATACATACATTGCACAGACAAATACACAGACGCACACACACACGGACGTCACGCTAAAAACAGTTTTTTGTATTCTTTAGGTTTCAAAACGTGTGGATCCGTCGAAAACTCGAGTTGCGATTTTTGGCATGATTCCAATACTTTCCAATACATACCATGTATTGCAGGGAAAGTAAAAGGGTTCCACGACTAAAAATGTTTGAAAACCACTTTTCTAGAAGATCAATAAGTGTTTGTTTTTAAGAAGTGTCCCATTAAAGTAGTATAATTATACTATAAGACTACTTTAATGAGGCACTTTAATAGGGCACAAAACCCATGAATATGGCATGTATAATAAAAATAAATAGCTTTACTGCAACAGTTGGGGTGGTGGTCAATAATGAATTACGGGGGTTTACAGTGCTGAATTTAATTTTATAATATGGATTCTACAGAGGACAAATGTATTAGTGTACCGACAAGGAACTATATATACATTTTGTGGACTGTCAAATTAATTGAAGCAAGCTACTGGGACGAATTTCTTGTCTCTTATAGTGAAAGTGGATCCCACAGTTTTCACTATACATACCATCAAATATAATGCAAGATTAATGCATGGCGGAATAGTGGCTAACCATCGTCATCCAATTTTCAAAGCTTTCACTATTTATGAGTGTTTTCGCTTTTTATTACGGCACAAAACATTCTGTATTGCAAAACGGAAGCAGAGCTCTAAACAAATCTTCCTCTTCTCTGTGACTTTCACTTGCAAACCGCTCTTCTACAATAGATATGACTTTAAGCGATAACGCTATTTCTGGACCCGAACCATCAGCCATCTATCACAACCTCATCGAAAGTTCGGAAAAGATCCCCCCCCCCCCCCTCTCTGGTAAACAAGATTGTCTGCTTCTCTCCTGCAGACGATTTTAATCTGTCCATGAAGGCCTCCCCCTATCCATCACTTTCTCAAGAGGTAGCGGACGATTTGTTCCGGGGAAGGGGGAGGGGAGTCGATGGAAGAATGGAGCATTGTCATATTTGGCCATAGAACAAATTTTAATTTCCGTGGTTTTATATAAGTCTTTTCGAAAACGAAACTTCCGTTATAGACGGGAGCCTAGAAGTAAACACTGGGGTTCTTGACCGCAGCGCTGGGAAGAGAGGTGCTGGAATTGAAAAATCTGATGTGGGCAGCACATGACTTTCCCTGCAGATTTATATTCACGTATTTTTTGTCTTCAATAATACATTAGATTGAGTTTAATGACACAAAATAACACCCATCATTATTTAAAATGACACTGAATTTGCAATTTAATCCAATTTTCGTTCTCATTTGGTAACTGGACTTATTTTCAAAGGTGGCATGGCGAACATGTTGTTGTTGTTGAGACCCAGACCGTCCGATGTACCAGGAAGGTGTAAGGTAACTGTTTGGACGGCCGGGAAGAGCCACCCAATTTAGACCGCAACCCAATGGGGGAGGCATCCACAGGGACCGTACCCTTCTTCCCCTACCACCAACCTCTCGGAAGAACTTGCGGACCCACATGTTTAACGTGATCGTACTCCGCGTGAACACGACGGCAGTTTTGGCAGCGGAGGGAATCGAACCCGGGCCTACCGAGTGCAATTCCCACGCGCTAACCACTGGGCTACCGCGCATAGCAAACATGTGAAAAAAACTAAAATATCTCGAGAGCGGCTAGCCCTAGAATAATGGAGTTGGTCTTATTCTTTTTGTAGTCAGAAATTACGTATAAAATAAGCATTTAATTGATATATTTGAGCATACGTAGTTTTCTTTTTTAGATTTTGGCGACTTTTGCGGATCATTTCGCAAAAATAGGCAGGTTATTTTTCTTCCGAATCGTAGCAAAATCTAAGCAGCACCAAGGTAACCCACAAGTGACTTATCTACCAAATTCTGTGAAGTTTGATCTATTAGTTTTTCAGCTAGAGTGGATACGGGTCATTTTTGAGGGCCATTTCGCCAAAAAAGGCGGGTTCTTTTATCCCAAATCGTACCAAAAACTAATCAGCACTAGAGTCGCCCACGAGTGACTTACCTACCCAATTTTATGAAATTTGGACTATTAGTTTTTGAGTTAGAGTGGATACCTACATTTCACAGACAGACACACACACACACACACACACAGATTTCACGCTAAAAATAGATTTTTCGTGTTCTAGAGGTCGTAAAACTCGAGTTGCGATTTTCGACACGATTCCAATACTTTTCTTATACATTACCATGTATTGCAGAGAAAGTAAAAATATGCCCATAATCTATGTGGAATGCCCCAAGAACATCCCATAAAATCTGAACAAGTGAAAACAGTGAAATGAAATGGCTGCTTATAACAGTAATGTAAGATATGTACTATATAGAAAACAAGAACAATATAGAATATTTAGTAGTTATCGTGATTCGAACTCAAATTACTCTGAAGTCAAGAAAGTGACCAGCTGATCATTTAGGGCTCTAATTACTTCGCGGAGCGAATTTTCTCCACGAATTTTAGGAAGGGGGAGCATTCTGAAGTATCACAAATCGGCGTAGCAAATATGCGTAGCAAATATGCGAAAACAACTTAAATATCTCGTGAACAGCTAATCCTAGAGTAATGGGGATCCGTCTTATTCAAGTCATAGTCAAACATTACGTATAAAACAAGCATTTAAGGGATACATTTGAGTTTATGTAGTCATTTATTTTAGATTTCGACGAATTTTGCAGATCATTTCGCAAAAAAAGGCAGGTTTTTTTTCATCCCGAATCCTACTAAAATCTAATCAGCACCAGGGTTACTTACAAGTGACTTACCCATACATTTTTATAAAATTGGGTCAATTAGTTTTTCAGTTAGAGTGGATACATACATTGCACACAAGCACACACACACACACACACACACACACACACACACAGGGTGCGGTAGCCCATTGGTTAGCGCGCTGGAGTTGCATTCGGTAGGCCCGGGTTCGATTCCAGCCACTGCCAAAACTGCCGCCGTGTTCATGCGGAGTACGATCACGTTAAACATGTGGGTCCGAAAGTCCTTCCGAGAGGTTGGTGGTAGGGGAAGGAGGGTACGGTCCCTGTGGATGCCTCCCCCCACTGGGTTCCGGTCTAAATTGGGTGGCACTTCCCGACCGTCCAAACAGTTACCTTACACCTTTCTGGTAGGTCGGACGGTCTGGGTTTCAACAACAACACACACACACACACACACACACAGACGTCACGCTAGAAATGGTTTCCCGTGTTCTAGAGGTCCCAAAACGTGTAAATCCGTAATAATAAAATTATATACGTTACTTATAGTATTTACTTGTATTATAATTGTTATAATAGTTACTTGTATTTTAATTCTTATATTATAATAGTTATTTATATTACTGATTTGTAACTGGTAGATTGTTTTTAGAAACTTTATTGTAAATCGTCTGTGAAATTTCGTGATTTTCCCCTTGACAAAATCTCGCGATAAAATGACTGCTCTTAGTACCGTAAACTCAGGTGGTACAGCTATCTCAAGCTACTTGTTCTTTTTCTATCAGGGTTCAAAAAACTTTTTCATATTTCACATAATTTAACATATTTGACGGCCAACAAAGGTCCGCTACTTTAGTTTTGCAGAACTAAGTTCTTTAGAACTTGTTTAAACCATTGCCTTTAGCTATAGAATTTAGCCATAGACTTTAGGCATGGCCTTTAGCCATAGTCGAGGTTCTTTATCAATTCGAGTTTTATGTAAAGTGGTGGAAACAATATCTTAGTTGGATCAACCAGTAGGATGTTATATATGAACACTTTCCTCAGATTCATCCGCTTTCTTCAGTTTCCAGTTACGCTTCTTAAAATACTCAGAAGTGCGGCGGCTACACCAATGACATAACAAGAAAGATCAATCATGCATGGAGCATTGATTATGAAGCACTTTCCAACGGAACTGCAATTTTATTTAAACATTTCTAAAATGCGATACATTCAGAAGTGATATTTTTTACATTATCACAGTACTACAATTATTTATTTTACTTTGAAACTTAAAACCATGGAGATAAATGTACTTTCTAACTCCACTCTTAAAACTTTATTGAAAAAGGCAATGCTATAAAATCGTCTGCTTCTCTACGTAAAACCAATGAATATTCCATTCATATCACCTATATTCCAGACTCCAGAGCTAAATAATTTTGCGTTAAAAATTCAGCAATAGTTATACAACTCATCTTATAGTTTGATGTGTTTATATTCTGTATACGTTAAAATTAGGCTTTGTTGTAGAAATAATCAAAGTTTGAGGATCATTTAAACTAAAAAATAGTGTCATTGCGTCGGTGCAGAATATAGATGCATAGAAAATATGCAAAAACAAAGCGGCTTTAGGACAAATGCAACACTCAATATAAATTTTAAAGAACTTTAAAAATTACGATTTTGACACTGAGAAAAAAGATGGATGCCCTATTTTATTTGGAAGTGGTCACGTGATCTCTTCATATAATATAGGTGTTATTTTTAACTTTTTTTTTCAAAAAAACTATCGAACCTATTTTGCTCAATTTTTTTCATATATTACATGAGGTAATTTGAATAATTTCTAAAAATTTCGAAGCAATTTGCGAATTTTAACTTCGCTCGAAAAATGTTTAAAAAATTAGGTCTCATAGAGTTCAATGTAATTCACTATTCCAACCCGGGATCAATCCAAAACTAATTGGATGATATTATTCATTTACATTCTCGTATATCCCACAGACCATCTCAACACATACTAAAATTTTGTTTTGATAAAGACATTTTTATGGCAGTTATCATGAGAAAGGACAGACAGACAAACAGGCAGAATGACCAAAGTCATAAACACTTCTCAACCGTGTTGGAAAGCGTTAGAAAACAGCTGAGCTTAGTAAAAACTTTCTGGCATAAAGTATAGCATGGAATTTAAAATCACTACAGATTTTCCACTGTTAGATATTTTATTTAATTACCTCAGGAAGAAATTTCATGTTGTAAGTTTCTCTTAGATGTACAGAATGAGCAATCAGAATGGGTGGTTCAAAATGTGCATAATGGAGGAGTACAGCTCTTAGACTAGGACAGCTGTTAAACTAACTAGTACAGCTCTATGAAAAAGTTGTAAAGAGCCTTGCTGCCCCAGTCGAGAATCGAACCCTGGATCTCTGAACTGACTTGCCGACGCTCTACCGTTGAGCTACTGAGACGAAATTACAAACTCTTATCGTCGAAGTGGACTCTGTATTCTCTACCCTCTCATGTCAGATTGGCGGGAAACTGACAACCTGATCGATTACATCCTGCTTTTTTTACCTCAAGTTAGCCTCCTGCTACTACTATTTCTACTTAGGTTAGTATCCTGAGTGGTCGTTATCCTCTTAATAATTTTGAAATCGGCGCTGCATCTTCCACAGTCCACTGAATCCGTACTAGTCGTACTAAAGTCACTTTCAGACCTCTGACATCTTTGCACTAACCTACAGGGTTGATTTGTTCGGGTGCCGTTGTAAAGAGCTTGTAATTTCGCTTAGCTAGAAGTTCTAAGCAGTAGAGTGTCAACTGGAAAGTGATTCAGGGTTCGATTCTCGGCTGGTGCAGCAAGGGTCTTTAAAAAGTCTCCATGCTATCTGTTCATGCTCTTATTTCAATTATCTAAAATACACAGAGAGCATGGTAGAATTCCATGGGACCATCCACTGTGGAAAACATTTTCAAAGCCTGATTCCGAGGGGCGCGACAACCCAGTGGTTAGCCCTTCGGGGATTGCACTCAGGCGACTCGAGTTCGATTCCCGTCTCTTCCCAAACTGTCGCCGTGTTCACGCGGAGGACGATTACGTTAAACATGTGGGTCCGTAAGTCCTTTCGAGAGGTTGGTGGTAGGGGAAGGAGGATACTGTTCCTGTGGATGTCTCCCCCACTGGGTTCCGGTCTAAATTGGGGGGCATTTTCCGTCCGTCCAAACCTTACATCTTCGGGTAGGTCAGACGGTCTGGGTCCAAGAAGAAGAGGCCTGATTCCGAGTTCGGTAATGGCAAATTGTAACATTAGCCTCATAAAAATTTCTTTCTTTCTGGGCAAGAAATTCTGTTTAGCCTTTTGAAGGAGAAAGATCTAGACTAAGAACATTTAATTTTTTATTTTCCCTGCAATACATGGTAATGTATCGAGAATGTAATGGAATCATGCAGAAAATCGCAACTCGAGTTTTCGACGGATCTACATGTTTTGGGACATTTAGAATACGAAAAATCTATTTTTAGCGTGACGCCTGTGTATCGGTATGTGCAATGTATGTATCCACGCTAACTCAAAAATTAATGGTCCAAATTTCGTAAAATTTGGTAGGTAAGTCACTTGTGACCCTGGTGCTGATTAGTTTTTGGTACGATTCGGGATAAAAGAATCCGCTATTTTTTTGTGTGAAATCACCTGTAAAATTCTATTCTATCCACTGTAGCTAAAAAAACCCCTAATGAACCCAATTTCACAAAATTTGGTAGATAAGTCACTTGTGGGATATTCTGGTGCTAATTAGATTTTGGTACGATTCGAAAAAGAAGAACCTGGATTTTTTCACGAAATGGAGCACAAAAATCGCCAAAATCTAAAATAAAAAGCTATGTATGCTCAAATGTATCAATTAAATACTTGTGTTATAAGTAATTTTTGGCGAGCAAAAGAATAAGACCAATCCTATTATTCTAGAACAAATAGTTCTCGAGATATTTATGCTTTTTTGCATTTTTACTATACCACCTTTGAAAAAAATATATTTGAACCAAATAAAAACAAACATTGAGTTAAAAGTGCAAATTCAATGTTATTTTGTGCCATTAAACTCAATTTAATGAATTATTAACGAAATAAAGGGAAAATGAATTTCAGTCTGCAGAGAAAAGTCATGTGCTGCCCACATCAGAGTTTTGCATTCCCTGCAATACATGGTTATGTATAGGGAAAGTATTGGAATCATGCCGAAAATTGCAACTCGAGTTTTCGACGGATCTACACGTTTCGCGACCTCTAGAACACGAAAAACCATTTTTAGCCTGACCTCTGTGTGTCTGTCGTCTACGTATGTGTCTGTGTCTGTCCGTCTGTGCAATGTACGTATCCACTCTAACTCAAAAACTAATGGACCGAATTTTATAAAATTGGATAGGTAAGTCACTTGTGTGAGACTCTGGTGATGATTAGATTTTGGTACGACATGAGATAAAAGAATCCGCATATTTTTGCGAAATGGCCCGCCAAAACAAAATTGACAAAACTGACCAACCAATTGACCAACAAAATTGACCAACCAATTGACAAAATTTCACAAAATGTGGAAGATATGTCATATGTAGGATACCCTAGAGCTGATTAGATTTTGGTACTATTTGGAAAAGAAGAATATGCCTTTTTCTAAGAAATGACCCGTAAAAAGTCACCAAAATCTAAAATAGAAGACTACGCATGTTGAAATATATCAATTAAATGTTTGTTTTATACGTCATTTTTGACGAGGAAAAAAATAAGATCAGCCCCATTACTTTAGGATTAACCGTTCTCGAGATAAGAGTTTTTTCGCATAATTGTCACGCTGCCTTTGATAAAAAATATCCAGTTAACAAATAAAAATAAAAATTGAATCAAAAGCACGCATCCAGTGTTATTTTGCGCAATAAAACTCAATTTAATTAATTATTAAATAAATAAAGAGAAAATTAATTTGGATCTGCAGGGACAGTCATGTGCTGCCCCCACCAGATTTTTTAGTTATCTGTTGTTTTCTTCAGGTACATAGTCCTCATCACGAGAGTATTATGCCTATTCCGGTATAGAACCACCGTCACACCCCATTTCTTCTAAAAATGCCAAAATGTTCTTTGGAGGGTCTAGAACTCATAAAGTGACATCAAGAGGGACTCGTTTTTTGACATGATAAAATTTCTTCCAACAACGTCCTTCGTCTTACGACATGCATGTCGTAAGACAACATGAAATTTCTTCCTGAGGTAATTAAGTAAAATAGCTACGAGTGGAATATCTGCGGCGATTTAAAATTCCTTGGTATACTTTGGGGTATGCCAGAAGATTTCACCAAGTTCTGCTGCTTTTAATACCATTGGGATAGCCGCTGGACTTCTGAGTATTTTAAGAAGCCGATGAATCTGGAAAAGGGTGATCATAACATCCTACTGGTTGATCCAATTAGGATATTGCTTCCGCCACTTCACATAAAACTTGAATTGATAAAGCACTTTGACTATGTTTAAAAGCCATGGCTAAAGTCTATGACTAAAGGCTATGGTTAAAACAATTTCAAAAAGATTTAGTTCTGCAAAATTAAAGTATCGGACATTTATTGGCCGGCAAATATGTTAAATTATGTGAAATATAAAATATGTTTAGGATCACTGATAGAAAAAGAACGAACAACTTAGGAAAGTAGCACCTGAGTTTCATGACTGAGCTTAAACTTTAACAATTTTATGCTTATTTTTAACAAAAAGCCAGAAATATTGACGCAGCAAAATGATCAAGGGGAGTTGCCCTTGAAGATTTTGGAGTGAGTGCCAAAGTAACTATGAAGACGGCATCTTAAGCAAATCTTAAATATTGATGCTTATAGAAGATATTGATGCTTATAGAATGATATTCTCCGATCAGTTCTGCGAGGTAAATTTTGAAAATTGGGGTGCGCAATGTTTTTATTTTTTTTTATGACAGCGGTATATATAATGTGAGGTGCCCAGTTTTTATCTTGTTCACCAGAGGGACAAAGTATAACAAATATAGTTTCTTTAGATCTTCAGTGATTACACGCTGTTGAGATTTCGTTGTGAAAGATCCGACAAACATGGCAGAATTTGCTCAAGTCTTTAATACACTTTAGCAGCATTATGACGAGCCTCATTTGCATCGTGTTTATATAGACTTTTACATTTCTATATTAGTGGTAATGAAAAATTGTTTTAAAATTTTGTGTTTGTAATTTTTGAATGGAATGTCAAATAACTACTACATACAATCATCTTAATTATACTATTATTATTATTATTTTGCAATTGTATTTTCATTTTAATTTATCTTAACAAAATAAATTAAAGCAGCACAACATTTCAGTAAACGCAAAAGTATGATACCCCCCCCCCCCTCTCCGCACCTCGTCCTCAATTAAAAAAAAATCTGATGTGGGCAACACATGACTTTTCTTATATAATTCAATGAATTTACTACTTTTGCTGTTAAAAAAAGTGTTATTCTTATAGTAAATACTTATATTCCTTCCAAGATATTAAATTTTCTTCAATTAGTCGTCATTTCATTGATTTAGCGTCATTTTTATCAATTTGGCGAGATTTTTGTTAATTTGGCAACAATCAAAATTTCGCCAAGTAGGCGACATTCCGCCAAATTCGTCGCCAAAATCTCTTCAAGCGTTATGGACGTAGAAATAAGTTATTCTTACAGCAGATAAATGATTATTGGAGTTCAAATACAAAAGTATTACTCAAAGTATCTTTTTTCATGAATGGAACGAGCTAGATGCACGAGAATAATGTCACCCAATTTATCGCATGGTATTACATATGAAAAGTAAACATGTTTCTCAATAGGAAATATTTTTTTTATTTTATATGACTTTTTGATAATTTTTTTGACAAATGTGCAATATCTCGAGAACGGTTCATGTTAGCGTTCTAAAATTTATATCAATCGTTTTCTAATGAACAATTATATAAGAAATGTCTATTTGCATAACTTTATTAGAGGTTTTGATTTCTTGACGATTTTTTCAAAATTTCACTCGAAAATTTAGGGGGGGTTCCGAACATTCGATTGCGTATAAAAACAATAGGCTTCCAGTGTTTACGGATTGTGATTTGTGTACCAAATTTCGTTCGAATCGGTCTATTCGTTCGTCAGTTATCGTCTCCATAGACTCTCTCTCTCTCTCTCTCTCTCTCTCTCTCTCTCACACACACACACACACACACACACAGACATCACTTCAAACATGTTTAATTCGTGATCAGGGATACTTGAAACGTGTTCTCCCGTCGAATACTCGAATTCGAATTTTGACCCCGTCACAATACTTTCCTTATACATTATGTATATAAGGAAAGTAACTAGACGTGCTGGAGAAAACTAATAGCAGATTTGAAATCAGGGGTCTAAATATACCCAAAATTGCGTATCAGCTTACTTGATGATTTTTGTCTTTAGAGCAGTATAATTAGTTTCTAATTTAATCCTTAAAATTCCAATTTTAAAATTATAAAACACAAGATTTAGAAAATTTAAATATCTTAGGTCAGAATGTTGATGACGTCGATATGATACAGTATAATACAAGAAGCGATAATTATACAGCATCGATGCATCACTAAACGATACATATCCATACGCCATATCGATATATCCCATAAGCTTGCCCATTACTATTGCTAACTACTTTGATACCTGTCGGGTCATCCATAAAACGTTCGAATGCTTGTTTGCACTTTCTCTTTCTCAATTTTCATTTCGAAGACTCTTGTGGCGTGGAGGGGGATGTCAAGATGTTCCATTTAGTTCTGCCACATCAATTTCGGGTTCGACGCCCCCTGGGCTTCAACAGAGACACAACGCACGATGAGCGGACAAAAGCACAAAAAGATATTTAAAAATAGTAACCGTTGGGGATTGATAAGAAAAAAAAACGCTGCAGAAAAAAAAAAGCCAGCACCGACGGCTAAATAAGAAAATAAATAAGAAAGGCGAGGGAAAGTTGCGTAAGAAAGCCACGGGACATAAAAACAACATAACTTTTTCTCCTGCATTATACATCCAGAGACAAGTTTAACAGCCGGTGCAAATTTAGGGTGTCATGGCGCTGACCTTGAACTTTCCTAACTTTAGAACACCCTACCTGTGGCCCTAACCGTCCAGAATATGAGGGGCCCTTTTGTACGATGCCAAGGCGCTTCCTCATAGGTAAGGGGGGGACATTCCTTTTTTTTTTTCTGAGGTACAATATAGATTCCCCCCTCTTCTGAATGAGGGGCTTTTTTGAGGGGTGCATATCATGCATATCAATGAGGTACCTGTGATGAGGATAAGCTAGGGGATATTGGTCCCTCTATTTGAACGTCAGGGAATAAAGCCTTGGATACGGAGGAAAGTTGTCTGTATTGTATAATTATTTTATTTGGATTTGATCCGGATTAGTGATGAAATATTTTTTTTAAAGATGAGATTTAAGCATCTTTTGTTGTAAATTACAGATTTTTAAATAAATAGCTGTAAATACTTAAGTACGGTAAAACACATCTAAAATATTAACGATCCAAATTATAAATGGAAATTATAGTTGTCATAAAAGCTGAATAATAATTTATTAAGTTGATGGAATGAATTAAAATTCAATTGCGCTGCTGAAGGTAATTATGAATATCAAAAATATAGATTTATGAAAATTAGAAGTACCAAACAAAAATACACAAACGGCAACCATGCTGATAAAAAGAGGCTATTTTTACCTTCAAAGTCGATTGAGACTTTTAAATAATGGTTTTATGCTCTAACTAACGACTTCAACTTCAAATTGAAACTTCAAGACTTTAACTTTTAAACTTCAGATTATTTAAGTCAGCAGTTTTAGCGAATTCTTATATTGTTGTAAGATATTAGAAATGTGTAAAACAGGCGAAAAAGCTACTTGGAATTTTCGACTCTGTCGAAACATTTCTCCAGTTCATACATCCTTAGCAGATATGCGCGCATAGCTCATGGTTTTAAATATGCAAATTTATGTGTATTGCTTTCCAGAAAAATTCCATTAAAATATTGAGTTGAATTACTTTACAAAAATACAAAGTCTATGAATATTTGTTTTCGCTATATAAAATAATTAGTGCAGGCAAATGAAGAATAATAAAAGATCATAGTGGCGTTTGCAAACCGTGTTTTAAAATATGCCAAAGCGCGTTGCAAACACATGCTTTTGCAAACCGTGCTTTAAAATATGCCAAAGCGCGTTGCAAACACATGCTTTTGCAAACTGTGTTTTAAAATATGCCATGTTCTAAATAAAATAAAATTGCAAACATATGCCAAAGCAAAGACGCAGAATTGATAGCAAGAGAGTTAATTCGCTTACCATTTTTTTTATATCGTTGAAAACCATTTACACACATTCGAAAAAATATTAAAAACCTTTTCCCAAAACAAGTTCTCTGGCCGTAACTTATATAACAATATCAAAATAGAATACTATTTATTTACAAAATTTATTTTTATATCTTTTTCTATTTTTGAAATTGAATGAAAATCGTCTGCGGCTTAAACACATTTAATTTACTGTTGCATCCGTTCTAAAAACCGCTTTATTTTTGCGTATTTTCTGTGCGTCTTTATTCTGCGTCAACACAATTACAACATTTTTGAGTTTAAATGATCATCCAACTTTGATTATTTCTACAACGAAGCCTCATTTTAATGGATGCAGAATGTAAACAAGTGTTGTAAGATGAGTTGTAAAGAATTGCTAAATTTTTTTCATGTCATTTAACTCTGAAGTCTGGAATAAAAATCTAAGAATGAAATATTCACTGCTTTTACAGAGAGAGCCGGACGATTTATATTTCGATGACGAATTTGAATAAAGTTCATTTTTTTCGATGAAGTTTTAAGTTTTCAAGTAAAATAAAGTACTGTTGTTCTGTGATAATTAAAAAAATATCAGCGCTGCATGTATAGCATTTTAGAGATGATTAAATAAAATTGTATTTCAGTTGGAATGTATTTCATAATCAATGCTTTATGAGTGATTGATCTTTCTTTTTTAATATCTCGACAAATCCTAGTCCTAAAACCGCGAAACAGGAATGGCATTACCGGCGGTGAAGTAGGAATTTGTATACAGATTAGACGACTTTCGATTTTGTATATATGTAAATGCCCTGTACTATAGGGAAAGTAATAATAGACCGTATCGCTGTGTAATCGAATCGTTGTGTATCGAATCGTTGTGTATCGAATGCTCAATAATACAACGCTGAACATTCCAGAAGAACTCGCGTTGAAGAAGGAAAGGTGAGGTCGTTTCAACGGATTGTTTGTTCGCAGAATTTGGCGACTTCTCGGCACGCAATATGCTGTGACAAATTAATCGTTTTACAGGGGTAATTGGACGAGGGGAAAAATAGAGCGTTTTGATTCGCTACTTAGTGGAAATTGAGTTTGTTGGCGCTTTTAGTGCAAGCCTTTTTGAGAAAATGCCTACGTAGCTTGTGAAAATTAATATTCGAAGATTAATATGTGAGTTAAGGCGTTATTGAAATGAATAACCGTAGCTATATAATTGAATATTCGATATTTTTAATAATTAATTCAGTGACTAAATAAAGTTTAATATTTCATAAGTATTTTATTTATGTATTTAACTATACCGATAAGCACTTATTATTACAACACTTATATATTACAGTTATGTATTAAATACTTATATATTACACTTTATTTGTACAATACACTTACTATTATGCAATTTATAGCATATACTATAATGCAATTTATTGCATAAAAGATTGTACATCCAAATGCTTGAAAAAAAAATGCATGCATCGTTTTTAAACAACAAATGCATATAGTATTAATAAACAACAAATGTATACATCGTTTTTGAGCAACAAATGCATATATTTTCGCTGAGCAAAAAATCCATACCTTGTTGTTGAGCAACAAATGCCATACATTGCTTTTAAGCAACAAATGCAAAAATTGCTGTTACGTAACATATGCATAAATCGTTGTTGAGGAACAAATGTATATATCGCTGCTGAGAAACAGATGCATACATTGTTGTTGAGCAATAAATTCGTATATAGTTGTTTAGCAACAAATGCATATATAGTTATTAAGCAACAAATGCACATATAATTATTAAGCAACAAATGCATATATAGCTATTAAACAACAAATACATATATCTTTGTTGATTGAAAATTGAAAACATTATTGTTAAGTAACCGATGCATACATCACTACTGAATAACAATTACATATATCGTTGTTGATCAACAGATATGTATCGTTCATAAGCAACAAATACATATATAGTTATTGAGCGACAAATGCCTATATTTTTTAATCAATAAATAAGCATATCGTTTTTAGGAACAAATAGAAATAAGGATTTTGAGCAACAAATGAATATATCGTCTTTGAGCAACAAATACATATATTGTTTTGAGCGACAAATGTATATATATTTTTTGAGAAAAAAATACATATATCGTTTTGGAGCAAAACATTTATATATCATTGTTAAGCACTGAGCAATAAATGCATTTATAATCATTGCTGAGGGACAAATTAAGATATTGTTTTTAATCATCAAATACATATATAGTTTTCGGGCAGCAAATGCATGTATAGATTTTAAGTAAAAATGCATATATTATTTTTATTTACTAAAATCTATATATCGTTCTTGAGAAACAAATTATCAGAATAAATGATACAGAGGAGTCAAAACATCAAAAATTGGAAATTTTCTATCAACGGTAAATAGATCTGGTTACCCAGGAAGATAGACGTTTCCAATCAAAAATAATTAATAATTAAACGGTAAAACCACGCAGGCAATGCACTAAAGTATAACAAATGATAAAACAGAAAATTGCAAAAAATTTGCTCAAAATATAAAATTATTTCTGAAGATATAAAATAACGAAATTTAGTGACATATAACAAAACTAAAAGAAAGCTACCAATTTGATAAAATAAAATAGCTACCTTTATCATCAAAGGAAATAATAGAGAATACACAAGTAAAGGACAGGTGCAGAATCAATTGAGGTTACTATAAACCACAGAAAGAAAATTGACATGTAACAAATAAAGGAAAAAGCTCGGTTCTGAAATTAAATTAATTGAGTGAATCAAGAAGAGAAAACATAGCAGTTAAATAATAAAAAACAACGGGCTACTGAAAACAGTTACAAAACTTCACCAAGAAAAAGAATCATTTCAAATAAAGGAACTAACGAATTTTGGAAAATAAACCACATCAACTCGAAAAAATAAAACCATTTCTAAAATACAATGAGGAAGGAAAATAGAGCAGTAACTTATAATGAAAAATAAACATGGTTTTATAAACTGATTCAGTAAATATCAGTGAAGAAAACATAGCAGTATATATAAAGGAAAGCAACTGGTTTAAAAACAACTCAATTAGCCACCTTCATCCGAAAACAAACTACCAATTTCAAATCAAGAAAACGAACTAGTTTTATAAAGAAAATTAGCTCAGTGAATGGCATAAAAAAAAATAAAGCTCAAATAATACGAGAGGAAATTAACTAGTATCAGTGAATGGAATTATATGTACAATTATCATGATATAGTAGGCTTTTTTTTTATAACATTTTGTTTAAATTGATTTGATGTTTGTTTGTTTGTTTATTAGTGGGATTAAAATCTTTACGGACCTAACTAATCAAGTTCTATTAGTCATAGGCACATGAAAGTTAGTTTCTCCTTGTCTTTTGTGGTACATTTTATAATTCGAAAACCGGAGGAGCTAATAGAAAGTCGAAATATAGTATGTCGTTGTATTTTGTTTCATATTTTAATTATTTTGATTTTATATCTTATTGGGTTATCCCGTTTTGAGTTCGGGGCTATATATATATATATATATATATATATATATATATATATATATATATATATATATATATATATATATATATATATATATATATATCTTTTATCATTTACGAATTAGAAAATTCATGGTGCTCACTGGCTGAATTTTTCTTTTAGGTTGCTATTGCCTATTAGTGAGTATATCATTCTTATCGTTTACAATTTTCTTAAATAATCAATTTTTAATACTTTACAACACAGTTGAAATGTTTTTAAGACTTTGTTCATTCTGTCTGTCTGTCTGTTAGCACGATAACTGCCGTAAAAATGACTTTATCAAAATGAAATTTTAGTATGTTTTTCAGACGGTCTGTAGGACCTATGGGAATATAAATGAATAATATCACCCAATTATTAACACTTTACAACATAGTTGAAAAGTGTTTATGACTTGTTCATTCTGTCTGTCCATTAGCCCGATAACTGCCGTAAAAATGACTTAATCAAAATGACATTTTAGTATGTTTTTCAGATGGTCTGTAGGACCTATGGGAATATAAATGAATAATATCACACAATTAGTTTTGGATGGAACGCGGGTTGAAAAAATGAAATACATTGAATCCTATGGGACCTCATTTTTCAAACATTTTTTAAGCGAATTTAAAACTCACAAATTGCTTCGAAAATTTTAGGAAATATTCAAATTATCCCGTAAAATATACAAAAATTTTCAATAAAATATGTTAGGTAGTTTTTTAAATAAAAATTATTTAATATAGCAAGAAAAACAAATGCAATTAAATTCTGACTCTCGCTATATCCTCCAGAAAGAAAAAAGAGATATATTATATAATAAATATCTTTTCAAGAGGTGAATTATTTTATGTGTAAGAGAGGTTTCACATTTTAAAATAAATATGGTAGATAACAATTTTTCAAATTTTTAAATAAAATAAATTATTATAGTATTGTGATGAATGAAACGATTGGAAAAATGTCCATGAATGAAATGCTGTTTTTATAGAGAGGTGATTTATATTTCGATGACGTCATTTGATTAAAGTTCATTTGTTTTCGATGAAGTTTTCAGATATAATAAATTATTGTAGTATTATGATAATTTTAAATATATTACCGAGGAATGTATCGCATTTTAGAGATGTTTAATCCAGGCAATTTATATTTCAATGCCGTCATTTGAATGAAGTTCATTTTCTGCGATGACGTTTTCAAATATAATAAATTAATGTAGTATTATGTTAATTTAAAAATATTACCGAGGAATGTATCGCATTTTAGGGATGTTTATATAAAATTGGATTGAAGTTGGAAAGTCTTTCATAGTTAATGCTTTATGCATGATTGATCTTTCTTGTTGGCTTTATCTAGGTGTTACAGTGCATCTCTATTATTTCTTTGGGTTATCATAAACTATTTTTATTATATATATATATATATATATATATATATATATATATATATATATATATATATATATATATATATATACATACACACACACATATATATACACACACATATATATACACACACATATATATATATATATATATAAGCCATATACATAAATTCAATACATAAACCTTTCTCACAATGGAAAGAATTATATATACACACACACACATACATATATATATATATATATATACACATACACACACACATATATATACACACAATCACAGAGTTAAATTCAATACATAAACCTTTCTCACAATGGAAAGAATTATATACTTCCTAAAAACTTCGTTAATGTAAAAAAAAAATCTATCAATTTGTAAACGTTACTTCCCGCCGTCGACGTCGCATTCATCAGATAAGCTGCTCATCTTGGAAGGAGTCGGGTCAGGTGCGTTCCTAATCAGAAGAGAAAAGCTGAAATTCTTACAAGGCACGATTTATTTCTTCTGCAGGGCTTCAATTAAGAGGGCAATGACCGGGGCCGCTCTCTTCAATCTCGTCCTCCAAGCCCCGTCAACGCCTCTTAACCCCCGTCAACGAAAGGACTGGCCAGATCCTTGGGTACCTGTTTAAGGACCCCCCTAATATATAATCTCTTTTTCTTTTCGCTTCTCATATAAGCTTCCAACAGAACAGTTATCGAAAATTATCTGGACAAAGAGGCTCACCTGATTTCCGGTAGGACTATTTCGGTATATTCGGTAAGAACAGATCAAGCAGTCTTAACAGGTGTTTCCCGACTCTGTAATTGCAAAATGTTTACATATGATCAATATCATGTTTTTGGCAGAAAGTAGGGAGGGGGGGTTGTTGAGAAAATTTCGTCTAAAATCAACAAGAAATGCGAATTTACGATACTTATTTATTTATTATTTGATATCTTATTTATTACCTTCCTTATATACATAATGTATAAGAAAAGCATTGTGACGGGGTAGAAAATTCGAATTCGAGTTTTCGACGGTAGAGCACGTTTCAAGCATACCTGATCACGAATCAAACATTTTTGAAGTGATGTCTGTGTGTGTCAGTGAGTCTGTGGAGACGATAACTGACGAACGAATGGACCGATTCGAACGAAATTTGGTACAAAAATCACAATCTATAAACACTGGAAGCCTATTGTTTTTATACGCAATTGAATGTTCAGAACCTCCCTAAATTTTTGAGTAAAATTTTGAAAAAATCGTCAAAAAATCAAAAACGCTAATAAAGTTACGCAAACAGACATTTCTTATGTAATTTTTCATTAGAAAACGTTTGACATAAATTTTAGAACGCTAACATGAACCGTTCTCGAGATATTACACATTTAAAAAAAAATATCAAAAAGTTATATAAAATAAAAAAAAATATTTTTTCTATTGAGAAACATGTTCACTTTTCATATGTAAAACCATGCGATAAATTGGGTGACATCATTCTCGTGGATCTAGCTCGTTCCATTCATGAAGAAAGATACTTTGAGTAATACTTTTGTATTTGAACGCCAATAGTCATTTATCTGCTGTAAGAATAACATATTTCTCCGTCCATAACGCTTGGCGAGATTTTGGCGACGAATTTGGCGGAATGTCGCCAACTGGGCGACATTTTAATTTTTGCCAAATTAACAAAAATCTCGCCAAATTGATAAAAATGACGCTAAATCAATGAGAATGACGACTCATTGAAGAAAATTCAATATCTTGGAAAGAATATAAGTATCTACTATAAGAATAACATTTTTTTTAACTGTAAAAGTAGTAAATTCATTGCATTATATAAGGAAAGTCATGTGTTACCCACATGAGATTTTTTATTTATATATTCAATTTACGCGGTAATTAAATTTACGGGCAGGCTCCTAAATACAATGGCACACGCAATCGCCATTTTGACTCCAACCGTTTCAACCAGTTATCGTCTGCCTGTGTTATTTCAATAGCGTTCGCATGTTTGTTTTATTTATTTATTAAATTCACGTGGCAAATACAGAAGAAATCCAGTTACAGTAACCACGCAAACACAAAAAGAACAGAGCATAAAATAGAAGAATACCAAGTAGTATACATGTCCAGCGCATTAAAACCTTTTTTAAAATGGGCAGGAGTCCAATTAAAAATATCAATATCAGTACCATAGGTATTATGGAGATCAACAAATTTATAGGTAGAACTTAATGCAATTGTGTTTGACGGTAGTATTGTTAAATAATGTTTTTTTTTCTAGTATTACTAGCAGGTATATGGAATTCCAGGCAAAAAAGTAAAATGGGGCAATCAATAGTAATTTTGGATATTTGTCTAATGGATACTTGCCTTCAAAATTTTTTGAGGAGGGAGAGGTTACAGAGGGAGGCGAAGCGACTATCATATTCAGAATAAGAATGGGAAAAAACACAATGTAACTATTTATGAACATTTGTTCGCAAGTTTTTCTTAAATATATCTTAACATTTTTTTCAAAAAAAATATTTTTTTTGCAAGTTGGCAACAAGACAATCAAATTGATGAATTGAATACATCCCTCTAACTTGTGGAAATGTTTATAATTTTTTTTACTCCATTTACATTTACAGTATAATCCGAACTAACATATTCCAGCTTAGTCTGTATGGGTCACTCTACCATTGTTCAGGAAATAGATCATTCAGCTGAATGAGACTGACTGACGAAGGGACCAATCAGTCCAAATTGCTAAATGAACAAACTTGAAACTTTGCTGACACCTGGCATTTGACTTGTAAATAGTGAAACAAGTTTTAAATCTTGGATGCCTGTTAAAAAAATTTATAAATCGCAGATTTTTGTCACTGTTGTTGTTGTTACAACATTCTTTCAATTTTAACAGCTAGCTGAATAAAATTCGTTTTATATCATCATGCACAAAAATAAAGATCGTATATTTTTTAAATAAATTTTATTGGTGTATAATCGACTGTTGAGATATTTTAATTTATACTCACAGCAAACGATTTTTTTTATTATATTTTATCAATGAACTTATTTATAGTTTTCATGGTAGCTGTAGTATGGTACATACCGCCATTCCTATGTTAACAGAACTTTAAAATGCGCGCCATTTCTATGTTTTTGATATGCAGAACAAAACTATTATTAAGAGTGTAGGTGCCACTTTAAGTCACTATTTCTTAGCGGAATTGGCTAGTTATTAATATTTATAAAAGATAACACTATAAAAATCTGAAGTTTTGAATAATCGTGTTCTTCTTATATCTATTTATAGTTTATTACATATTGTATCCATGCATATAATTTTATAGCAATTTATTCTTTCATTCTTACATTATCATGTCCATATTTTATAGGAATACGCACGTATTTACATGCAAAAGGATATGCTTTCAAAGATGTTGGAAAAGTGTTTAGGATGTCGTAAAACGTGCGCTTAGCTGTAAAAAATATTGAATGCAAAAATTTTCGGAAAAAAAATTCTTTTCTTATACAATAGCATAAGTGAAGGTGTTCGTAAATGATAAACTGGAAATTGTAAAAAGTCAACAATAATTCTCTCATACTATTGTTAAAAATATTTCTGGATAAAAATATTCGAAGGTAAATCGTATGAAACTAAATAGTTAACCCTAGAAAATATAAAATCCTTTTAAATAAATAATCATATATTCCATTTAAAAATATAAACTACCTATAGATAAATTATCTATAAACTATCTTAATAAATTATCTGTAAGATGATAATATGCACTGAAATTTTTTTGAACAAAATTTGGACAAAACATTCAATATATTAAATATTGGCAGATATATCCGACGTTCCTTGTGTGTAAATTATAAGGACATTCTAAATCAAATTATATACAAACATCACATTGATTTTAAATCTTTATTTATTTAAAACTAATACTCGTTTTTAAATCGTTGAGTTTGAAAATGACGTAAGTTGTCGACTTCCGCCTTTTTAACACTTTACACTTTACAATATAGTTGAAAAGTGTTTATGATTTTGTTCATTCTGTCTGTCTATTAGCACGATCACTGCCGTAAAAATGACTTTATCAAATTTAAATTTTAGTATATTGTTCAGACGTTCTGTGGGATCTATGGGAATATAAATGAATAATATCATCCAATTAGTTTTGGATTGAACTCGGGTTGAAAAAATAAAATACATTGAACCCTATGGAACTTAATGTTTCAAAGATTTTTTAAGCAAATTTAAAATTCACAAATTGCTTTGAAAGTTTTAGGAAATATTCAAATTATCCCATAAAATATATAAAAAAATTCAACAAAATATATTCAGTAGTTTTTAAAATAAAAATTAAAATAATAATTACACTCTTTATATGGAGCGATCACGTGATCATTATATGAGGAGATCACGTGACCATTATATGAAGAGACCATATTACCCACTTCAAAATAAAATATGGCATCCATCTTGTGTCAAAATCGTGATTTTTGAAGTTTTTTTTAATTCATATTTAGTGATTCCGCCTTAAATCCGCTTTATTTTTGCTTAAATTCTGTGCATCTGCATACTGAAACAACGCCATTACAATATATTTGAGTTTAAATGATTATCCAACTTTGATTATTTCTACAACGAATCCTAATTTTCACTTATGGATAATGTAAACACCAAAAGATGTAGAATGAGTTGTATAAGAATTGCTGCATTTTCGTAACGCAAAATTATTTAGCTCATGGAGTCTGCAATATAGCTGATATGAATGAAATAATCATTGATTCTACACAGAGAACCAGACCATTTTTTCGATGAAGTTTTAAGCATAGAGTTAAATTACTTGTATCTCCGTGGTTTTAAGTTTTTAAATAAAATAAATTATTATAGTATTGTGATGAATGGAAAAAAAGTTTATGAATGAAATGCTGCTTTTAGATAGACGCGATTTATATTTCGATGACGTCATTTGAAGAAAGTTCATTTGTTTTCGATGAAGTTTTCAAATATAATAAATTATTGTAGTATTATGATAATTTTAAAAATATTACCTAGGAATACATCGCATTTTAGAGATGTTTAAACCAGACAATGTATATTTCAATGCCGCCATTTGAATGAAGTTCATTTTTTTCGATGAAGTTTTAAGTTTTCAAATATAATAACTTAATATAGTATTTTGATAAATTTAAAAATATTACCGAGGAATGTATCGCATTTTAGAGATGTTTATATAAAATTACATTGAAGTTGGAAAGTGTTTAATAATCAATGCGTTATGCCTTTATGCATGATTGATCTTTCTTGTTCAAATTAAATGTAGGTTGCTGCTCTTCCAAGCGTGAGAAAATACTGGTCATTGGGTAATATATATATTAATTTTAATTGACATCTCAATAATTCATGTACCTATACACTTGAAACATGCACGTGGTTAAATACAATAAATTAAAAAATAACGTTACCAAATTTGAAAAAGTTTGATCAAACATGTGATTTTGAATATGAAACAGGTCAACATACAGATTTTGATGGAAAAATTAATCAAATGGGGGATTTTAATCAAAACATTTAAAATTGACTGAAATATTGCCTAAATTCTTATTTTTAAACTTTTTGAAGTTAAACATTAAAAACTTATTCTTCTGATACTTATTGTATAAACCAAAGTTTTAAAGTCTTGTTTTCTCTGCAATTTAGTTCTAGAAAATTTCAACGTTTAAATGGATATATCTCGAGAAAGATTTGAACAAGAACTATGAGAAAATGTAAGACATAATTTGTCCATAATTTTAACTTTAAATTGTCGTCAGGATTTGTTGTGCATAAAATTCTAAATTTTAAATTTACGGTGATACACACATCACCAGGATGAAAAGACTTTTTTTCGTTGAAATATTTATTTTTATTTTTTTTCTTGTCAGTTTATTAAAATATCGTGAAGACAAATTAAAGAGCTTGTATTTTTCCAATAAAAAATATTTTATGTTGCAAATAGATGTTTGAATTCATAATTATATGAAATTTAAAGACTTAACTCTCTAAAATGTCTTTAACTTTTAAAACATATTTTAATTATTTTTATTTTACACAGCACATTCACACCCAATAACTAAAACTAATTTGTGTAAGCATTCTTGAACAAAACTGTTCATAAATAAGAGAAATAAAATTTCATCTCCCTGACACCCTTTAATTTTACAATTAATCAAGAGGACTTAAAGTTCTTTCAAAGTAACATCTTTTAGTAGAAATTGATTGGATTACTTTTCTAGTAGCCAGCTCCCGCGTCGTGCTCGGAATATAAAACTGTTAGGTTCATTGACCGCAGACGATCTCAGCACTCTCCTCTTCTAAACCGACTGGGCACATTCTTAAGTACCTGTTTATAGGCCCCTCAATATATTACCAGGCTCTTCTTCTTAGAAAGGTGTCTCAGCCATGTGTGAAATTGCATATTTGTAAAATATTTTTAACATTTTTATTCGGAATTTTTATTATTTAATTATATATATATAAAATGTATATATGTATGTATATATATATATATATATATATATATATATATATATATATATATATATAAAATGTATAATATATATATATATAATATATATATATATATATATATATATATATATATATATATATATATATAATATATATATATATATATATACCATGTACTATATGGGGAAAGTAATAAAATTGAAAGTGTGTTTGTCTGTTTCGTATACACATTCACAGTTTTTTTTTAAATTTCAAATTTCGTATGATTGATCTTTATTTCACAGTGGGTAATGTCGTACAGGTTTCCTGCATCCAGAAACATGGACATAGGGAGGGGGGTGGAGGCTGTCGGAATATTAAAACAAGAAAGATTAATCATGCATAAAGCATTGATTATGAAACACTTTCCAACTGAAATGCAATTTTATTTAAACATCTCTAAAATGCGATACATTCAGCGGTGATATTTTTTTAATTATTACAGAACTACGATAAATTATTTCACTTAGAAACTTAAAACCATGAAGGGAAAAGTACTTTCTAACTCCATGCTTAAACCTTCATTGAAAAAGGCAATGCTATAATCAATAAATATTTCATTCATATCATCTATATATTCCATACTCCAGAGCTAAATAATTTTGCGATAAAAAAATTCAGCAATCCTTATACAACTCATCCTACAACTTGATTTGCTTACATTCTGCATCCATTAATATTAGGCTTCGTTGTAGAAATATAAGTTTATTAGAAACCTTAAAATGCTAGCATGAACTATTCTCAAGATATTGCACATTTTTAAAATGAATTTATAAAAAAAAATACCTAAAATTAAAAAGGTGTTAACTATTGTGAAATATATTCACTTTTTATATGTAACATTATGTGATAAATTTATCAACATTGATTTAGTTCGTTCCATTCACGAGAGAAGATACTCTACGTAATAGTTTTATATTTTGACGCCTAACACTTTGCCATAGGCATTCATATATAAGAAAAGCCCTTGTATCCATTTGTCCATAGAAATTTTTGCAAGAGGGAACATATAACTTTTTCATAGAACTTTTCACATAATCACTAACGTCAGTAGAGTAAACTCAAGGATAAGATATACAACTTTGACTAGCTTGGTGCCCACTTTTGTGACCTTGAACGTCAAAGTTCGAGCAAATGTCGATTTCAAGCGACTTGGCATGTTTTTAAATGCGCCAAGTTGCAAAATGAAAAGTAAATAACGTTTTAAACTGCCCATTCGTCAAAGTTTCAAATAAGGATCCATTTCATGAGTTTTCTTTTTTATATGCGATGAAACCCTAATTAATACAAAGAAAGATAAAAAGAAAAAGAAATAATTTAAGTTTAAAAGCTGGCCCAGCACGCATCAGATTATTTTCGCACACTTAAAGGATTTAAGGCTATTAATCTTATCCTCTTCACATCGCTTAGTTTTCGCTACCCCACCTGTCCAAACCCTTTCTTATTCCAAAAAACACCCATCCAAGATCAGATACGATCCTCTTCATCTAATCCTCCCCCACTTCAGAGAAGCATCCTGTTGATTTTCTTTTCGGCAGACGATTTCTTCCGTCTCTCCTCGCCCACGTCACCCCCTCTCTCCTCTTATTATCCACAACCCTTTTAGGATGTACTATAAAAGATCGATCACATTCCCGAGTCAAAGAGGATACCGTTTTATAAACACTTCAATATACTGACGGATTACAGGGGTTAGAATACTGCTTTTTGTGCAAGCGTATACACGCTCACGCAGGAAATCGTTTGGTAGTTTAAAAGTAGAAATATTAATAAAAACAAGAATGATCAATCCTACATAAAGCATTGATTATGAAACACTTTCAAACAGAACTGCAATGCAATTTTATTTAAACATCTCTAAAATACGATACATTCAGAGGTGATATTTTTTTAATTATCACAGAACTGCAATAGTTTATTTTACTTGAAAACTTAAAAAATTCATCGAAAAAAATTAACTTTATTCAAATGACGGCATCGAAATATAAATAGTCTGGCTTTCAATGTAAAAGCAATGAATATTTCATTCGTATCAGTTTTATTTCAGACTCCAGAGTTAAATAATTTTGTGGGGAAAGAATTCAGCAATTTTTATACAACTCATCTTGCAATCACTTGTTTACATTCTGTATCCATTAAAATGAGGCTTCGTTGTAGAAATAATCAAAGTTGGACGATGATTTAAACTCAAAAATAGTGTCATTGCGTTAGCTCAGAATATAGATGCACAGAAAATACATAAAAATAAAGCGTTTTAGGACGGATGCAACATTCAATATAAATTTAAAATAACTTTAAAAATAATTTTAACTTTAAGGATAATTTGAATATGTCCTAACATTTTTGAAGCAATTTGTGAATTTTAACCTCGTTTAAAAATATTTGAAACATGAGGTCCCATAGGGTTCAATGTCTTTCTCTTTTTCAACCCGGGTTCAATCCAAAACTAATTAGGTGATATTATTCAATTTCATTCCTATATGTCCCAGAGACCGTCTCAACAACATACTAAAATTTCATTTTGGTGAAATCATTTTTACGGCAGTTATCGCGCGGACGGGCAGACAGACAGAGTAAACAAAGTCATAAACACTTTTCAACTATGTTGGAAAATGTTAAAAAACATTCTGAGTTGAGCAACTCATGAGTTTTCCTGTAGACTCAAATTCGTAATCCATTAAATTGAAATTTGATAGGTATATACGTATATTTAAGATTATATACAGTTTGCATTTTCAATGTGCATTCTTATTAGGCAACTTAATGCATCCTAAAAAGTCGCCATCTTCTCAAAATTATATAAAAAAAAAAATTCCTAACTATATCGAAAACTATTTATCCTAGATCCATTGAGTGAGTCCTATTAATTTCGTTGTTCAACATCACACATAAACACACACATTCAATGAATAATTTTAGGCATATACTTTGTATTTTATTTTAAACGTTGACGGTTTTGTGGGCCGTTTGTTGAGAAAGACAAGTTCTATTTTTTAGAATCGCACCGAAATCTAATCAGCACCAGGGTTATCCACACGTGACTTACCCACTCAATGTTAAGATATTGCATAGCATAGTTTTTTTACTACAATAAAAAATATCTCAGGCTCCTCAAAATGCCAAAAACCTTAATATCTCGAGAAAGATCCGTCTTAAGAGCAATGAGTTTGGTTTTATTCGTTACGTTGTAAAAATTTACATATAAAATAAGTATTCTATAAATACCTTTCAGTGTATTTAGTGTTGTATTTCAGATATGGAAGACTTTTGTGAGACAATTTCACCTCCCCCCCCCCCCCCCCGAAACAAAAAGAGCAAATTCTACTTTTCCACATCGTATCGATATCTAATCAGCACCGGAGTCACCCATATGTGACCTATATACCAAATTTCGTAAAAATGCGTCGAATAGCTTTTGTGCAGTTTTTGGCACACACACAGAGGGAGAGATGGCACGCTAAAAATATGTGTTTTTCGTATTAGGAAGTGTTCGTGACGTGTTTGAATTTTGACGTGTTTGACGTGTGAATCCGTCAAAAACTCGAGCTGCGATTTTCGACACGATTCCAATACTTTCATAGGACGATGAGTCATTGTAGACAGCTTTATCGTTATAGGAAATATCGTTGTAGCTAGGTTTAACTATATATTAAAAAATCGATATTGAGGGAAATAATAAAATAAACAAAAACATTTTGGCAACGAGTTATCCCTCAAAATGAATAGGATTTTTGAAACAGAATGCATGATACTCGAAAACTATTCATTCCCCTCTCCCCCTATTTTGATGACTGAATATGATAAAATAATGTAATGCACAAATTGCATATACTTAACCTATTCTGAAATGTTTACTTTTTTAACACTCTCAAAAACTGGATCAAAAGTATCATGCCGCGTTTCCTTTATAAGTGATAGCATATAAAGAGTGCTTTATTATATCGATTTAAAATCTAAAAATCGAACTTAATCGAAACTATTTCTCTTCGTGAAAGAACATCCTGTTGATTCCTTCCGATTCCTTTGCAAAAGATGGAAGTTTCCTTTTCGAAGTATCTTTTCCTGTATTGTTCGCGGTCTTCTGAAGACACCCCCACCAGAAAGGATGGGGTCTTGGTCCGTTCAATCCTTCGATAAACACTCGAGTAGTGAATGGAGTCGGCTGCTGGTAAAGAACCCTTTTGACATGAAGTGAAGTTTTCAAGAAGCTCAAAGCGGAAATCTATACACTAGGCCTCTAAAGGTTAATGCGCACGCGTGTGTTTGCACAAGCCGTCGCATATCATCAGTTCAAAAATTTAATAATATAACTTAGAACCACACGAGTTCATAAGAGCTCTGGCAAACAAGGGCAACGCCACTGAGTTGTCTATAGTCTGAAAACAACTCATGAAAACAAGAAAGGATGATGAAAACAGAAAATAAATCTAGAGCTGGCGGGAAAAAAAATCATAAGGCAGAAACAAGGATTTTGAAACATTGAGAAAGAAAATTTGGATGCTTTTAGAACTTTTTTTTTTAATTTAATTTTTACTTTCCCTGCAATACATGGTAATGTATAGGGAAAGTATTGGAATCATGTCGAAACTCGCAACTCGAGTTTTCGACGGATCTACACGTTTCAAGACCTCTAAAATACGAAAAAAAAATCATTTTTAGCGTGACGTCTGTGTGTGTGTGTCTGTGTGTCTGTGTGTCTGTCTGTGTAGATTTTGTATCCACTCTAACTAAAAACTAATCGACCGAATTTCATAAAATTTGGTAGGTAAGTTACTTGTGGGCGAGTCTGGAGCTGATTAGTATTGGATACGATTCGGGATAAAAGAACCCGCCTTTTTTTGCGAAATGGACCGCAAAAGCTTGTATCCACTCTAGCTGTAAAACTAATGGACCGAAGCTCACAAAATTTGGTATATAAGTCGCTTGTGGGTCACGCTGGTGCTGATTAGATTTTGGTATGATTTGGAAAAAATAACCTGCCTTTTTTTTCAAAATGGCCCGCAAAAATCTCCAAAATTTTAAATAAAGAACTACGTATGCGCAAATATATCCATTAAATGCTCGTTTAATACGTAATTTTTAACGAAGAAAATAATAAGACCAACCCCATTACAATAGGACTAGCCGTTCTGGAGATATTTTAGTTTTTTCGTATTTTCTCTACGCCATCTTTGAAAATAAGTCCAGTTATCAAATGAGAACGAAAATTGAATTAAAAGTGAATTAAATTTAATTAAAATTAAGGGAACGTGAATATAAGTCTGCAGGGAAAGTCATGTGCTGCCCACATCCGATTTTTTAATTTTCAGAATACAAATTTAATTTTTATGAAGTTTATTATACATTTATGAGCTGAATAAATAATAACTTTTCTTAATTTATATGTTTCACCGCACTGCTCTCCGTATAAAATATAATAAGTGTTTAAAGTTTTTCTATTTTTTAACATCTTTGAAGCCTAACTGACTTATGTGCTTTTCCCGCAATAGAGATCATACATTTCTTAAATCAAATATGTTATAAAAAAAAGAAATTGGAATTTTTCACTTGTGTGTGTTTTTTCCCGCCACCTCTACAAATATAAACTCCAATAGATTTATTTCTATTACGAGTCATGGACACATTTATCAATTTTCTAAAATTTTATTTTCCCTGGATTAATGATGAGCTGCAAATGACCGACATGTTTTATCACTCTGTCACTCAACTGATATAACCAAACATAAAATCCCTAAACAAAAATTCTCGTCCTAGCTAACATCTGTAAAGCAATCCAATTTTTGGGCAACATTTGTTTTTAATTCCTAATTCAAATAACATGCGATTGTTTGTAACTATTGAAGTATCTGGTAATACAAAACTGTACCTCTATGCTTTTGGGCTAAAAACCTCTTTGCCTAATCAACATATGAAAACCATCCAATCAGCATATATTTTTAATTCCCAATTTCAGCAGCAGACGATTGTTTCCAACTGTTGAATATCTTATCAGCCAAACCTTTACGACTAGGCTTTCTGGCTAAAACCCCTTAGCCTAACCAACATCTACAACGCAATTAAATCTTTGGACAACAACATTGTTTAATTCTCAATTTAAGTAAAAGACCAGTGGTTCTCAACCAGTGGTACGCGTACCACTGGTGGTACGTTAGGAGATGATTCTTAGTAAGGTGCAATATACAGTAGAAACATGCATTCAAAAATAGCGCTTATTTTTAATATTTATTTTCAATATATTAGCTGTATACCTTTCTTCGAAAATAAAATAACTCATCCATATGTCATGTGACAGAAATTTATTGAATGATATTGTAGAGTCCACTTCGAATATAAGGGATTGCCATTTCGTCTTAATAGCTCACCGGTAGAGGGTCGGCTGGCCAGTTCGGAAATCCAGGGTTCGACTCTCGGTTGGGGCAGCAAGGTTCTTTGAAATATTAAGAACAACTCTTTAATTATTCTAATTTTTTAATTTTTAAAAATATTTTAATGTCATGTTGTTCAACGTATTTATGTGAAGCACGATTTTCTACAACGCTGTACTTTTTAAAATCAAATATAGAACGAAGCTGGACCCCGGCCAAATATGCGTTTAACATTAAATAAACTGGGACTAGATTAAAATAAACTAATTTCTGTCAAACGAGGACACGTATCACATTATAACATTTTATTATTCATTTTATTAATCAATAAAAATACTGATTGTTAATCATATTGTTAATTGTATTGACTTATATTAATTATTTTTGTTGATATTTTTACTAGAAACGAAATAAAAGAATCAGGTGTGAACACAAACTTTTCCTACAGACTCAAATTCATGTCCTCTTTATTTCTTTAATAATTCATTCAATTGAATTTAATAGCACAAAATAATACCCATAATTATGTATAATGACACTGAATGTGCACTTAATTCAGTAACATAACTTAATTCCGTCTCGTTTTCATTTAGTAACTGGATCTAATTTCAAAGGCGGCTAAGAAACTCAAATATTTCGACAACATTCAGTACTAAACTGATGAGATTGGTCTTTTTATCATCCAAAATTACGTACAGAAATAAGCATTGAATTCATGCAATGGAGTATGCTTAATCTTTTATTTTAGATTTGGACGATTTTTGCCGGTCATTTTGTAAAAAAGGTTATCCCATTTTATCCCGAATCGTACCAAAATCTAACGTGCAACAAGGTCACCCACAAGTGACTTACTTGTAAAATTTTATGAAATTGGGTCCATTAGTTTTTGAGTCAGAGTGATTACATACATTGCCCAGACAAAAACACACACAGATGCCACGCTCAAACTAGTTTTTTCGTATTTTAGAGGTCCAGGCGCTTAGATCTGTCGAAAACTCGACCCGATTCCAACCCTTTCCTTATACATTATCATATATTGTAGGGAATGTAATATGTAGCAATAACTTAATGAAGTCCATTGTCTTGACTTCCAATGTGTGTACAATATCTGTTTTGTGAGTGGTACTGATTTTATTAACACTTTACAACATAGTTGAAAAGGGTTAATGGCTTTGTTCATTCATTCTGTCTGTCTGTCTGTCCGTTAGCACGATCACTGCCGTAAAAATGACTTTATCAAAATGAAATTTTAGTATGTTTTTCAGACGGTCTGTAGGACCTATGGGAATATAAATAAATAATATCACCCAATTAATTTTTTATTGAACCCGGGTTGAAAAAATGAAATACATTGAACCCTATGGGACCTCATTTTTCAAGCATTTTTTAAGCAAATTTAAAATTCACAAATTGCTTCAAAATTATTTTTAAAAAATATTCATATTGTCCCCTAAAATATATAAAAAAAAATTCAGTAAAATATGTTAGGTAGTTTTTTAATTAAAAATTATTTAATAAAGGGAGAAAAACAAATTCAATTAAATTCTGACATTTGGGATATCCTCCAGAAAGAAAAACAAGAAATATCAATCATGCTTAAAGCATTGATTATGAAATACTTTCCAACTTCAATGCAATTTTATTTAAACATGTCTAAAATGCAATACATTCCTCGGTAATATTTTAAAACTTATCACAATACTACATTAATTTATTATATTTGAAAACTTAAACCTTCATCGAAAAAAATGAACTTCATTCAAATGACGGCATTGAAATATAAATTGCCTGGTTTAAACATCTCTAAAATGTGATACATTCATCGGTAATAATTTTAGAATTATAATACTACGACAATTTATTATATTAAAAAATTTCATCGAAAGCAACTGCAATTCATTCAAATGACGTCATAGAAAAAATAACACGCCTGGCTCTCTCTATAAAAGCAGAATTTCATTCATAAATAATTTCCCATTCAGGTCATTCATCACAATACTATACTAACTTATATTATTTAAAAATTAAGACCATGGAGCTACGAGTAATTAAACTTTATGCGTAAAACGTCGTCGAAAAAAATCGTCCATCTCTTTGTAAAATCAATGAATATTTCATTCATATCAGCTACGCAGACTCCATGGACTAATTGATTTTGTGTTAAAGAAATACCGCAATTCTAATACAACTAATTCTACATATTTTGCTGTTTACATTTTACATAGGGGAAAAATAGGCTTCGTTGCAGAAATAATCAAATTTAGATGAGCATTTAAACTCAAATATATTGTAATTAAGTTGTTTCAGTATGTAGATGCACAGAATTTAAGCAGAAATAAAGTGGTTTTAGAACGCATACAACACTCAATATGAATTAAAAAGAACTTTAAAAATCACGATTTTGAGACTAGATGGATGCCATATATCATTTTGAAGTACGTCAAGTGATATTTTCATATCATGGTCATGTGATCGCTTCATATAAGAGGTGTTATTATTATTTTAATTTTTATATAAAAAACTACTGAATATATTTCGCTGAATTTTTTTTTATATATTTTATGGAACAATTTAAATATTACTTAAAATTTTCGAAGCAATTTGTGAATTTTAAATCCGCTTAAAAAATGCTTGAAAAATTAGGTCCCATAGGGCTCAATGTATTTCATTTTTTCAACCCGGGTTCAATCCAAAACTAATTGGGTGATATTATTCATTTATATTCCCATAGGCCCTACAGACAGTCTGAACAACATACTAAAATTTCATTTTGATTAAGTCGTTTTTACGGCAGTTATCGTGCTAACGGACAGACAGACAGACAGACAGAATGAACAAAGTCATAAACACTTTTCAACTTTGTTGTAAAGTGTTAAAAAGATATATTATATAATAAATATCTTTCCAAGAGCTTAACTATTTTGTATATGAGAGAGGCTTCACATTTTAAAATAAATTTGGTAGATAACAATTTTTCAAAATTTTTAAATTTTATATAACTCATGCTATACTTATTTGATGGCATTTTTAATGCACTTTCCTACGTCCTACAGAGTTAAAATTTGGTACACAGCTTAAATTTGTAGAACATTTTATTCTACAAAAATTGGGTGGATCTTCTTTGGTGGTAGGATATAGATCCTACCTTTTTTTTCGAAATGGCCTGCAAATAATCTCCGTTCACTTCTATAAATCATTGTTGCAATGTTGTTAAAAATTGTGATGTGGGCATCACATGTCTTTCCCTACAGACTCATATTCACGTTCTCTTTACTTTTTCAATAATAATTTCAGCTTATCTGCACAAAATAACAGCCATAAGTATTTTAAATGACATTGAATTTGCACGTTAAACTTGAATTTGGTTCTCACTTGATAGCTGGACTTATTGTCAAACGTGGCGTAGCGAAAACGCGAAAAAACTAAAATATCTCAAGAACGGCTAGTCCTAGAGTAATGGGGTTAGTCTTATTCTTTTTGTTGTCAGAAATCAAATATAAAATAGGAATTTAATTGATATAATTGAGCACAGTCTTTTATTTTTATATTTAACGATTTTTTGCGGGTCATTTCGCAGTAATAGCCCGTTCCTTTTTCCCGAATCGTACTAGAATAACCTACGAGTGATTTATATACCAAATTTTGTTAAATTTGGTATATAAATCACTTGTAGGTTATTGAAATATTATACACTAAATTTTGTTAAATTTGTTCCATTAGTTTTTAGCTAGAATAGATAAAGACAATTTCTGCCGGCCATTTCGTAAAGAAGGCAGATTCTTTTATTACGAATCGTACTATAATCTGATGAACATCAGGGTTTCTCACAAAAAACTTGCCTACCAAATTTTATGAAATTCGGTTCATTAGTTTTTCTGTTAGAGTGGATGCAATATCATCACAGACACACAGAAAAACACACAGATACACCGTTACACACACAGACGTCTTCCTAAAAATAGTTTTTTCGTATTCTAGAAGTTCCAAAACGTGTAGATCCTTCGAAAATTGGAGTTCCGATCTTCGGTACGATTCCAATACTTTGAATACATACATAGACACACACACATATATTATCTGTGTATCTAAATTCCGTGCTTACGCAATTACAATAGTTGTGATTTTAAATGATCCCTAAACTTTTATTATTTCTTCAACGAAGCCTAATTTTAACTTATGCAGAATGAAAATATTTCAAACGATTGTAAGGTGAGTTACATAAGAATTGCTCAATTTTTTTTCACACAAAATTATTTAGCTCTGGAGTCTGGAATACAAGTTATATGAATGAAATATTCATTGATTTTGCATGGAGAATCAGATGATTTATATTGCGATAGAGTTTTAAATATTTAGGTATAATAAATTACTGTAGTACTGTGATAATGTAAAAGATATCACCACAGAATGTATCACATTTTTGAGAAATTTTAAATGAAATTGCATTTCAGTTGGAAAGTGTTTCATAATCAATGCTTATGCATGATTGGTCTTTCTTGTTTTAATTTTGGTTTGGGTGGTACTGAATGTTTTTAATTTTGATTTTTGTGGTACCCATTTATGAAAAGACCCTGTAACAGACGATTGTTTCCATTGTTGAATATCTTGTGATTCAAACCTTTGCAACTGTGTTTTCTGGCTAAGAACGTCTAACCAACATCTGCCATACAATATCCTCACAGCGTCTCTCTTTAATTCCCAATTTAAGTAACAGACGATTGTTTCTAATCGTTGAATATCCTGCGATACAAACCACCCTCGAATAATCTCACCCTCCCTTCGAGCATTCACACCTCTCCGAATTCGATTCTCATAGGATTTACTAGCTAGACTGTTTTGTGATGGTAATCAAGATAGGGGGGAGTCTGTACATTTAAAGGCTTGCATTGAAGAGTGTTTTAAAACCGATTCCTGTTGCATACGTAGTAACTTCATTTTAAAGGGTGAGAATGTTATTCCGATTAGAGATTATCACGAAAGTAAATACAGCCAAAATCGTTTAGAAGAAAAACGTTTATGATGATTTAAATTCTATGGTAACACGTCAAAATAATCAATACTTTAAAAATAAAGACAACCAAAAAACTAGCCATAATTAAAAGTCTTTTAAATAAATCACTTTTTATGGCATACTAAAATTACTAAGTAATTACTAGCAATTATTAAGTAATTACTAGTAACTTTAGTACGTCGTAAAAGGAGGTTTTAATAAAAGACTTTTAATTATGGCTAATTACTTTCCTTATATACAATAATGTATAAGGAAAGTATTATAATGGGGTCGAAAATTCGAATTCGAGTTTTCGACAGGAGAGCACGTTTCAAGCATCCCTGATCACGAATCGAACATTTTGAGGTGATGTCTGTGTGTGTGTGTGTGTGTGTGTGTGTGTCAGTGAGTCTGTGGAGACGATAACTGACGAACGAATGGACCGAATCGAATAAAATTTGGCTCAAAAATAAAAATAAAAATACGTGAATACTGGAAGCCTTTTGTTTTTATACGCAATCGAATGTTCAGCACCCCCCCCCCCAAATTTTCGAGTGAAATTTTGAAAAAAATCATCAAAAAATTAAAACATCCAATAAAGTTGAACAAATAGACATTTCTTATGTAATTTTTTATTATAAAACGATTGACATAAATTTTAGAACGCTAACATGAGCCGTTCTCGAGATATTGCACATCAAAAAAATTATCAAAAAGTCATATAAAATAAAAAAAATATATTTCCAATTGAGAAACATGTTAACTTTTCATATGTAATATCATGCGAAAAATTTGGTGCCATCATTTTGTGGTGATTCTCGTTCCATTCACGAAAAAAGATACTTTGAGTAATACTTTTGCATTTGAACGTCAATAGTCATTTATCTGTTGGAAGAACAACTTATTTCTCCATACATAACGCTTGGCTAGATTTTGGCGACGAATTTGTTGGAATGTCGCCAATTTGGTGATTTTTTTAAATGTTGCTAAATTAACGAAAAACTTGCCAAATGGATAAAAATGAAGCTAAATCAATGAAGATGACGTCTTATTAACGAAAATTCAATATCTTTGAAGGAATATAAATATCTACTATAAGAATAACCTATTTTTTTGACTTGAAAAGTAGTCAATTCATTGCATTATATAAGGAAAGTCATGTGCTGCCCACATCAGAATTTTTTTTTTTTGATTATCTTTACTTTTAAAGTGTTTATGATAAATTTCAGCATTTAACCAAACCAGAGTGGATTTGTCGGTAGGCTTGAGAGACTCCAATCAGGGTTGTTACTTTGAAAATGTAAAGAGAAAGTTTTAGTTACTTTTTATAGGAAGTATTTAAAATACATTTACAGTTACTTGGGGATATATGAAGTTACTAGTCAAGTTACAATTACAAGTTACTGTTATATTTTCCTATAAATTAAACTAAAATTGAACTCAGGTCATCAAAAGAAAAAAAAATTCAACACCATATAATACTTTCTTAATATATGTATTGGAGACAAAGTCAAAATTATAAAAACTTATCCTATACACTAAAATCGCTTAAATCCTAAATATTTATTTAATTTTATCCTAATTTTCTATTCCATTTGCTCTTTAAAACTCTTTTGTCTCTTTATTCGGAGCAAATAAAGAAATTTAAATCTTTCTTAATCGACCTCAAGATACATGAAAAAAACAAACAAACAAGATCAATCATGTATAAAGCATTGATTATGAAGCACTTTCCAACTGAAATACAATTCTATTTAAACATCTCTAAAATGCGATACATTCAGCGGTGATATTTTTTTTTAATTACCACAGAACTAAAATAATTTATTTTACTTGAAAACTTCTTCGGAAAAAATGAACTTTATTCAAATGACGTGATCCAAATATAAATCGTCTGGCTCTCTATATAAAAGCAATGAATGTTTAATTCGTATCAGTTTTATTTCAGACTCCAGAGCTAAATAATTTGGCGTAAAAAAATTTGGTGGTGTTGTTGTTGAGACCCAGACCGTCCGACCTACCAGAAAGGTGTAAGGTAACTGGTTGGATAGCCGGGAAGTGCCACTCAATTTAGACCGGAACTCAGTGGGGGAGGCATCCACAGGGACCGTACCCTCCTTCTCCTACCACCAACTTCTCGGAAGGACTTACGGACCCACATGTTTAACGTGATAGTACTCCATATGAACACGACGGCAGTTTTGGCAGTGGCGAAAATCGCACCCGGACTAACCGAGTGCAATTGCCGCGCGCTAACCACTGGGCTACCGCGCCTTCAATAATTTGGTGTGAAAAAAAATTCAGTAATTCTTATACAACTAATCTTACAATCACTTGTTTACATTCTGCATTCATTAAAATTAAGCTTCGTTGTAGAAATAATCAAAGTTTGATGATCATTTAAACTCAAATATAGTGTCATTGCGTTGGCGCAGAATATAGATGCACAGAAAATAGATGCACAAAAAATAGACAGAAATAAAGTGGTTTTAGAAGGACTGTAATACTAAATATAAATGTAAAAGAACTTTAAAAATCACGATTTTTACTCTGGGGAGAAATTTGGATGTCGTATTTTATTTTGAATTGGGTCACGTGATCTCTTCATATTATATGGGTGTCATTATTACTTAAATTTTATTTTAAAATCTACCGAACCTATTTTGTCGAAAATTTTTTTTAATATATTGTATGGGATAATTTGAATATTTCCTGACATTTTCGAAACAATTTGTGAATTTTAACGTCGCTTCAAAATGTTTGAAAAATGAGGTCCCATAGGGTTCAATGTATTTCATTTTTTCAACCCGGGTTCAATCCAAAACTAATTGGATGATATTATTTATTTTACATTCTCATATGTTCCACAGACCGTCTGAATAACATAGTAAAATTTCATTTTGATAAAGTTATTTTTCCGGTAGTTATCGTGCGAATGGACAGACAGACATGTAGACAGACAGAATCACCCAAGTCATAAACGCTTTTCAACTATGTTGTAAAGGGTTAAAAAATGAATGTCTTTATTCAGAAGAACGAGCAAAATAATCTATCACCTGCTTGTCGAATCATTTTCAGAAAATTTCTCAGTTTTTTCTTTTATTTAAAATCATTGTCTATTATAATATCAGGGAAAATGTTTACTGAAGGTACAATAATCGTCTATATGGGTAATTCTACAAGAATAGGAGTATTTGCGATCCATAGTGATATACATAATTTTACTTTATCGTACTATGCAATATAGAATAAGTATTGCTTTCACGAAATTGCCCGAATTCGAAATGTTGATGTCAAATTATGTTTTAGGACCTTGTGAACACGTTTTGATTATTTTTGGAGTGATATCTGTCTGTCTGTGGTCGATTTTTTGTGCACACTATAGCTGCCACACATATTAATGGATTTCCATAAAATGAAGTCCGGTTTTGTTATCGAAAAGTCTAGAACTAGAAATATATATTTTTTTAATTCGAGCGAAAACTTCGAAATGGATTTTCTTTTATATTATAAAAATTCTGACCTTCTAATTTTCTAAAAACTTAAATTCTGATACCACAGAAAATATGTTTGTTCAATAAAATGTCATTCACACGCCCTGTCCTACCCATAATTTGCACATTCTGGTGGGTTTATTTTAAAAAAACAAAAAGTTATTTTCTTTTCAATCTTTTTTTTCTACCAATGAATATATGAATGTGTGAAGAACGTTAATCAGTAAAAATAAATAAATAAATAAAATTAAATAAAAATATCACCTTTCAAAAATGAACTTAAAGTTTGTTTCAAGGATTTTTGGCCATCTGCATAGCTAGTTTTTCTCAAAGAAAGATACATTTTTAGATTTAGCAACAGTGCTAGAAGTTATTTTTAAAGATTTTCAAAACAGTATGACCATTGGTGAAATAGTTATACTTCTGAGTGAGACCGGATGACTCGCTAAAGTATGATTTTTATGGACCAAATTGCCGAACGTAGAAATTTGAAATTTTACATACACGTGGGACTTGATCTATATATGTATCTAAAATATTAAAATTCTATTCGAACAATTTACAAATGGTGGAATATTGTGTTTTAACATTTTTTCAGCTGCAATTTCTGTACGGCTATACACACAAAATTATTTTTATACCACTCTCCGGAGAAAAAAAAAAGTCCTAAATTTTCTTAATAAACTTTACTGGGATACTATCAACCATTTTTTAACACTTTGCAACATAGTTGTAAAGTGTTTATGATTTTGTTCATTCTATCTGTCTATCTTTCCGTTCCCACGATAACTGCCGTAAAAAGAACTTTATCAAAATGAAATTTTAGTATGTTGTTGAGACGATTTGTGTAACATATGAGAATGTAAATGAATAATATCGCCCAATTCGTTTTGGATTGGACCCGGGTTGAAAAAATGAAATACATTGAACCCTGTGAGACCTCATTTATCAAACATTTTTTAAGCGAATTTAAAATTTAGAAATTGCTTTGAAAATTTTAGAAAATATTCAAATTATTCCATAAAATACATAAAAAAATTTCAACAAAATATGTTCGGTTGTTTTTTAAATAAAAATTAAAATAATAATGACACTTATATAATATGAAGAGATCCCGTAACCCACTTTAAAAAATATATATAGCATCATCTTTTTTCCCAGTGTCAAAATTGTGATTTTTAAAAGTTCATTTAAATTTATATTTTGTGTTGCATCCGTTCTAATAGCTCCATAATAGAAAGCTCTTATCGTCGAAGTGTACTCTACATTATTCACAATCTAATGTCAAATTGGCATGCTATTAACAATCTGGCTGACCCCCTCCTGCTATTTTTACCTCAGGTTATCTTCTGGGTGCTATTTTTATACTCCAGGATAGCTTTCTGCATGGTCATTATCGCAGGACCGCAGTCAGAGACGAAATTGAAGAAGGGCTGGCGAGAAATTCAAGGGGGGGGGGGGGGGAACTCAACAGTTTTAAAGAAGGGGCTCACCGAAAACAAAATTATTATCATTTATAAACCATAATAGTGACTATTACATATTTCAATTCATATAAATTATTAACAAATAATTGCATATTTATATTTGTAAGCTAAAAGTTAATTATTATTATCCATATAGCTACTGTACATGAAGATTCATATATAATAATTACAACAGATTTTAATGCAAGCATTAAATCTGAATTCTAAATCCAAGTAATAAAGTTGTTAATAATGTGTAAAAACATTCTGAAAGTTAACACGAGTTAATGCTTAATATTAACTCTTACCTACTTATCAGTTGATTTGGACTCTATAAAGTATAGCAGGGAACCCCCAAAATAATTCAAAAGTATCCTAAATACTACTGTCATCATTTTCAAATATTTTTAGATTAAATAGGTCAATAAATGGATCATCCGTATCATTACACATTCAGTTAAATTTTAAAAAATCTTTAAAAACAAAGTAATTTATAAAAAAAATCTCGGAGAAATTTTTCATGCAAAATTTGAATGACATTTTATATGAAATTCCATATCACTACTAAAAATTTAATATTTTTATCAGGGGAGGCTGAGTATACCTCTTGTGGGGGCTTAGCCCCCCCCCCTCCCGGCCCTTGCCTGGCTACTGTCCGGCATTATCCTCTCGATTTAAAATCGGAGCTCCATATCTCAGAGTCCACTGAATCCGTGCTAGTCGTACTAGGGCGTTACCCCCGATAGAGCTGCTTTCGGAGGTGACGACTAGGGTCACTTTTAGATCTCTAACATTTTTGCACTAAGTACTAGAATTGTTTAGGCGCCACTGTAAAGAATCTATAGGATAAGAAGGACATAATAGAAAGCGCTTGTCGTCGAAGTAGACTTTTGCAATTTATACGCCTTATACTTCTTGTATTCCTGTATACAATGCAATGACCCGCTTTATATTGCAATTTTCAAAATGAAACACAACAGATATATCTAACTTTCTTGATTAACATGTCTGAAGCACCAAAACTCAGTAACGAATGAATAAACGCTCGGAATAACGTTTTATCCTTTCTACTAAGGCTCCTATATATACAGGTTGATGCAACAGCGGCCATCTTGACGCCCAGTTGAAGGGATGGCTGTACATGGCGAAAAGAGGGTCACTTTCTCGTCTTTTTTTCAGGATCTTGAGAAAATCATATCGTTCTAAACTGCTTTCATGATTGGAACAACATTCCAAACTACTCACAGGTTAATGCATCCTATATATACAGGTTGATGCACAGGTTGATCATGTCGAAAAGGAGGTTACTTTCTCGTCCTTTTTTCGGGATCTCGAGAAAATCAAAACATTCTAAACTTCTTTCATAGTTGGTACAATTTTTTTTAAGCAAAAGCACCTATTTTACAGCTTAAGTGAGTTATCAAATATCAACAATGTAGCATGCTCGCACCATCAGGGACCGACTTAGCCTACCTGGAGCCCGGGACAGACATTCCTCCGGGGTCCCCCTTCACCTCTTGACATATATGAAATAAACAAAAAAAAAAATCAGAAACATAATTGTATTTTAGAAAAATGTAACACAAAGTTCTTACATATTTAAATGGAATTTAAATTATTGGCAGCTTCCTCTTATAGCCAACATGCTAAATGAGTTCGGCAGTACCTATATATCTCAAATGAAAATTTTCGCAGGTCAAACATATCTTGATGACATAATTTGGTTTCAAGAAGCAATCGTTAATATTTTTTTTATGTTGCAATTGTTTAATATGGGGCTCTTCTCACATGGGGGCTCGGGTCAGCTGCCCCGCGTGCCCCGGCATGAGTCAGACCCTGCGGGCCATTGAAATAACACAGACAGACGATAACTGACTTGACCGGTTGGAGTCAAAATGGAGGTTGCGTCAGCCTGTATAGATTCAGGAGCCCTACTCTCTACTATCCGAAATATACACAAACGTCACCGACCGAATTCGAGTGGATTGCAATTCCCTTTGAATCTCCGAAAGTATCCAGTTCCTTCAAAGAGCTTGACTTGACCGATTTGACATTTGATAATTACCATTTAAAGTTGAAAGGAAGGCTTTCATTCGATCTGGAGATGTTTGAGTAGGGAGAGAATACTCGTCTGCTGTCCGCTCATTGTTTCATCTGTGGTTGCTACACAAACATATTCCTATTGAACTCATTCATAAAATGAATCACTGTAAGGATTTGTTTTAAAGGGTTGGAAGCAGTGCTTGTAGGAGTGGCCTATCCAAAGGGATGCAAGATGGTGGACGTACACCCTCATAATATTTTAAACCATTAAGGATGACCGTTATTTACTCTTAAATAAAAAGAGCACTCATTTCTTACATAACAAGAAAGATCAGTCATACATGAAACATTGATTATGAAACACTTTCCAACTGAAATGCAATTTTATTTAAACATCTCTAAAATGCGATGCATTTAGCGGGGATATTTTTTAAATTATCACTGTACTATAATAATTTATTTTACTTAAAAACTTAAAACCATGCAGGTAAAAGTACTTTCTAACTCCATGCTTAAAACTTCATTGAAAAGGAAATGCAATAAAATCGTCTACTTCTCTATGTAAAATCAATGAATATTTCCTTCATATCACCCGTATTCCAGACTCCAGAGCTAAATAATTTTGAGTTAAAAAAATTCAACAACTCATCTTACAGCATGATGTGTTTACATTCCGCTTATACGTTAAAATTAGGTTACGTTGTAGAAATGTATTTTATTTTTTCAATGCATTTCATTTATTTCATTTTTTCAATGTATTTCATTTTTCCAACCCGGATTCAATCCAAGATTAATTGGGTGATATTATTCATTTACATTCCTATGCGTTCCATAAACTGCCTCAACAACATACTAAAATTTTATTTTAATAAAGTCATTTTTACGGCAGTGATAGTACAAACGGACAGACAGACAGACAGAATGACCAAAGTCGTACACACTTTTCAACTATGTTGTATACTTTTAGTGCGTTTCAAACCTCTCCGATTTTTATACAGTATTTGACATGCCATCCATCGGGGAGGGAAAACATAAACTTTCATATGAAAGAGACTTTTCATATGTTTACATATGTTATTTCATGTTTCATATGGTATTTCAGAGACTTTCATGTACGAATTATCACGATAAAACTGTAAGAAGAGAAAGTGGATTTTAGCATAGATCTTAGTCTCCGGGACAAATTGGGTTGGAAACGTAAATAAAAAGCATGCTTTTTTTGTATCTTTTGTATGGAACATTTTATTATATATTAGTATCAAAGTCAAATAGATTTATACTAGCCGAATACCCGCTGAAAATCAAGGGTCTCGTATTAAGCAACCCCTGAATAATGTAAATTTTTTAATAATTCGCGTTTCACATTTACTCGACAAATCGAATATTTTGGTGTGCAGAACCCCCTGAAGAAGAAAATATTGGGAAACATAATTTGCGCATTTTTTCTTTTCGAATTAGCTACCCGTACACCACATTAAAGCCTAGCTCACCCGAGGCATCCCTATTTTATTATTTCTCCTTTGGAACTTTTTTAAGTGAAGCACGTCCATAAATGAACATTTTCGAAAAACTCAGTTTGTCTTTGATTTTTTATCAGATGATTGGCCTATATTCCAAATATCAAGCCTCTATCATATTTAAAAGGAAGCGTGCCTCATTTATTCGAAAAATCTAACATATTAGTGTGCGACACCCCTTAAAGTAGCAAATATTGGAAATCTGAAATTTCACACTTTCTTCTTTTCGAACGATTTACCCATACACCAAATTTAAAGTCTCTATCTCATGGCAAAGCATGCTTTCCTATCATTTCTCTTTTCGAACGTTTTGGTGTAGAGCACCCCCTCTGGAGAACGTTTTCGAAAAATTCTATTTTTCCTGGGGTTTTTATCGAACGACCGAATCGTGTACCAAATTGCAAGTCTCTATCTTTTCGGGAAGTGCCTAAAAAAGCGTGACTGACAGACAGACAGACAGACAGACACTTGGCAATTAGTATATATAGATTTAAGTGAGGCAAATAGAGTAATATTTAAATGAGGCAAATAGATTAATGTTTAAAGGAAACAAATACATGATTATATAAGAGAGGAAATAGATTTATATCTAAGTGAGGCAAATAGAATAATATTTAAGTAAGGCGAACAGATAAATATTTAAGTGAGACGAATAGATTAATATTTAAAGCAAAAAATATTTATTATTAAGAGGATGCAAATATATTATTATTTAGAGGAGGCAAATATATTATTATTCAAAGAAGGCAAATGGATTCGAATTTAAAGGCGGTAACTGTACTAATTGTAATAGCACAACTGTTATTTCTGTCTAGGACTGGCATACACATATATATACAAGGGCAGCCATGTTTTGCAGCTTCCACTTCGACGACAAAAACTTATAATTTCGTTCCAGCAGCTCAACGTTAGATCTCTGGCTAGGCAGTTCGGAGATCCAGGGTTCGATTCCCGGTAGGGGCAGCCAGGTTGTTTACAGTTTGAGTCTTGAGACGGCAAAATGACGAGTCCGTTTCTGGCTAAAATCTAAATTATTCTTCTCCCTTTTAAAAGTCACGACACGAAATAACTTTATCTACTCCGAACACTTGCCGCTAGAAATGCACCCCATATTTAAACATTCAAAAGTGAATGGAAACTGTTTATAATCATTCAAAGCAAGCGCATGCAAATCTGGAAGACGCGAGCGCCGTGACAAAGGCTTTTGTTACACCGTCGAAAACGGATTAATTCCGCAGTTCCCGTTGGCAACACTACTTTTCCGCCGTCGTCCAAACAGAGAAAATCCGGCGGATTTCGCAAACAAAGTGCCGTTGTTGGCGGGAAACAAAAGAGGACAATTCCGACAACGCGATCCGCTTTAATCCGCGGATCTTGAGGAATCGAGCGACTTTCTGTCGGGAGAAACTGAATGGCACTTGGAATGCCATTTCGGAGCCATGTCCTTTGTGACGAGATTCGAATTGGCTGAGATATATTGTTCGTTTTAAGTTAATTTCGTTAAAAATTTAAATTCTCGAATTTTAAATGAATGGCCCGTCTTATACTTCGAAGGCCGGTTTTGTTTCGTTTTAAATCCTCTTTCTTGTGTTCATCTGGGAGTAAATCTGCCTCGTATTGTTGGGGAAAGAAACTGGATAATCGTTGCTTGCTGTGTGATAACACTTTGCTTTGAATCATTGTATATCTTTTAAATATGGGATACGTTATGTTATGTTATGTTATGTTATGTTATATTGGCATTCTTTAGATAATTTTATGCACAGTTATTTTTGTTTCATGAAGACTGTTCTACTTGTTTTTTAATTATAAGGCAGGGCGGGCGCAGGTGACGTCACGCCGCCGTCTGCTGCTTGTTTGGGTGGGTAAAACCACGCATACGCATACAATGCATTGTAATACACGATCAAGCGTGGGTTATTCTTAATTCTTACTTTAAATTGCTATATATTCAAATGATTTCAATGTGGTACATTTCCAGAGCCCACTTCAACAATAAGAGCTTGCCATTTCGTCCCAATAGCTCAACGGGAGAGGGTCGGCTGGCCAGTTCGGAGATTCCGGGTTCGATTCCTGGTGGGGGCAGCAAGGCTTTTCACAATGGCGCTCGAGTGAATTAACTCTGTAGGTTAGTGCAAAGATGTCGGAGGTCTGAAAGTGACCCTAGTAAGACTAGTACGGATGCAGTGGACTCTGGGATATGAAGCGAATTTCAAAGAATGAGGATAAAGCTCAACCAGAATAATAACCTGGGTAAAAATAGTACTATCAGGAGACTAACCTGAGGTAAAAATAGCAGGAGATGTTCAGTCAGATGGTCAGTTGCACGCCAATCTGACATTAGAGGGTGGAGAATGCAGAGTCCATTTCGACGATAAGAGCTTGCCATTTCGTCCCAGTAGCTCAACGGTACAACGTCGGTTGGCCAGTTCAGAGATCCAGGGTTCGATTCCTAGTTCGGGCAACAAGGCTCTTTACACATTGCTGTTGTGTCTCGAAAATTTAAGAAAGGTAGTGGTATCGGTTTTTATCGTGTGGGCTTTAAAGCATGTTCTTCCGTTGAAAACTTGAATTCAAATGTTCAACTCTGTCAAAATACTTTCCCTGCACATACATTATGTATGAAGGGAAAACATAAATTATAAGTTTGAATAATTTTTATTATAATTATCAATTTTCCCATAATTCTACACTGTAAATTGTGTGAACTCAAATGCCGAAATGGATCATTAAAGAATACTTGATAGAGCATTATTGAAACATTAACAATTTCTTAAAAGAAGAATTTTATCAGTCTCCCCCAAGTATCCGACTATGTCCAGTGTGCTAGTATTAGAACTATCGTTGAGGACAAATAAAAAAATCTGATGTGGGCAACACATGACTTTCCTTATATAATGCAATGCATTTACTACTTTTACATTGTCAGCCTGTATATTTAGGCGGTTACGTCAGCCTGTATATTTAGGAGCCTTCTTTCCACCCATGGCTAGTGGTCGTCATTAAATGAGATTTCAAATTAAATGTGACGTCACTTAATATAAGTTCTGAATATCAAAAACTTGTTTAAAATTTACATAAAATTAGCGGCCATTTCATAGGTTTGCTAACATGGAAATTGCGGTATGTGAAACAGTATTTCATCTGCGATCACTATATGTTGCCTTATTTTCAACGTTTTCAGACAGTTCAAGTTAAAATAGATAATTAACTAAAAGTATTTTGAATAGTTCGTGCAAAGTACACTTCAACGATAAGAGTTTGCAATTATGTCCCTGTAGCTCAATCGGGAGAGCGTTGTCTGGCCAGCATGAAAATTCGCTGCTCGAGCCTCGGCTGAGACAGCGGGGTTCTTTACAATGGCGCCCGAACAAAGAAGCCCTGGTGGTGAGTGGAAGGATGTTGAGGATCTGAAAGTAACCCTAGTACGACGACTAGCATGGATTCAGTAGACTGATATATTGAGCTACGATTTTAAATCGGGAGGCCATTGACCACGCAGCAAGCTAACCTCAAAAATAGCATAGGATAAAAAATAGCCGAAGGATAAAAATAGCATCAGAAGGCTAACCTGAGGGGTTGAGGGGGCGGCCAGTCAGATTGTCAAAATGCACGTCAATCTGACATTAGAGGAAGGAAAATGCAAAGTCCACTTCGACGGTGAAAAGCTTGCAATTTCGTCCCAGTATCGTACTTGGAAGATCGATGGCTGACTAGTACAAAGTTGGCTAGTTCGAGCTTCAACTGGGACAGCAAGCGTCTTTACATTTCATCTAAAGTATATCCAAAAAACGATTTCAGTATTTGAAACGCAACTCTGTTACTGTCGTTACAAATGGAGTTGCATAAAAAATGGAATTTTAAAATATAAAAAAATCGTTTGCTATAATTATAAATTAAACTATCTTAAGAACACTAATGCAGTTAATTAAGAAAATTCTAGATGCCCCCCCCCCCCCCCCGCATGATGGTATGAAAACGAATTGTGTGTATCTAGCTGTTGTTGAGTATAGTTGGAAGAATGTTCGAATAAAAATGTCGAATTTTTATAAATTTTTCAAACAAAATTCCATGCTTTTACATGATTTTCTTCTTTATATATAAGTCAATTCCCCCCCACATGTACATAAAATTCTTCAGCAATTTGGTAACTCATCGCTTAGATATCAGTTCATTATCAAATGTCGGCATATTAAAAAATTCAAATTTATACATCAATGTCATTAAACTGTTGCCAACTTAAATAAAAAAATGTTTAAAGAATTTATAGGAATGACTCCGATACTCAATCTATGTAGTGGCCGAAGGGGCTAACACTTTTTTGAAAGACCTAAAGTGACCTCTCAAAGTTTTAAATTCGGTCAGTAGGGGGTAGTCTATATCAAAAACATGAGGTCAAGGCAGGACATCCACCCATACCCCACTCACCTCACTTCATCTGCCGAGGAGTCACCGACCCTTGGACAATCGACCCCTTTCGATGCCCGACTGCATTTAAGGGTCCTAAAAGGGGTGGTGAAAAAATAAGAAGTCGAACAAAAGAAATCGAAACGTTTTCTTTGAAGGAAAAGGGAACCTATGGATAGAATTTGTTTGAGAAGTTGTACTTCAAAACGGTTCATTCATACAGGAAGGGGTAAATATATGTTCTATATTTGTCCATGTTAGAAGGAAGAAGGGTCAGGGATATTTGAGATGTTATAAATCAACAAACCTAACATCGGCGAAAGGGTCGATGAATGTAGAACACATTTCGTAAATATGGGTTAGTATGGTATTGTAGTATGTATGAAAATCGGGATATTTCTTCGGAATAGAAAGATATCTAGAGTGCGTATTTCCATTCGATTTTCTCATCTTTTATATTGAATATAGTTTAGGCTGACATTTATCATAATCAGCAGCAATATGTAAAGTGCCTTGCTGCCCCTACCGGGAATCGAACCCTGAAACTCCGAACGGGCCAGCAGACTCTCTACCGTTAAGCTACTAGGAAGAAATTGCAAGCTCATATTGTTGAAGTGGATTTTGCATTCTCCACCCTCTAATGTCAGATTGGTGAGCAACTGGCCATCTGACTGACTACATTTTGCTATTTCTACTACAGGTTAGCCTCCTGCTATTACTATTTTTACCCAGGTTAGTATCGTGTGTGGTCGTTATCCTCTCGCTTTGAAATCGGCGCTCCATCTTCCAGAGGCCACTGAATCCGTACTAGTCGTACTAGGGTCAATTTCAAACCTCCGACACCTTTTCATTAACCTACAGTGTTGATGTGCTCGGGCGCTATTGTAAAGTGCCTTGCTGCTCCAATTGGGAATCGAACCTTAGATCTCCGAATTGCCCAGTCGACGCTCTATCGTTAAGCTACTGGAACGAAATTGCAAGTTCTTATCGTCGAAGTGGTTGGTGTCTGCAAGTATACAGAATATGTAATTTTACTCTTTCTGAATTACGTGGTAATGTATAGGGAAAGTATTTGAATAGTGTCGAAAATCTCTCTCTCTCTCTCTTCTCTCTCCCCTCTCTCTCCTCTCTCCCCTTCTCTCTTCCCTCTCTCTTCTCCCCCCTCTTTCTCTCTCCTCCTCCCCTCTTTCACTCTGTATGTTCCCTATCTCTTTACTCTCTCTCTTCCCTCCCCTCTTTCTCTCTCCTCCTCCCTTCTTTCTCTCTGTATGTTCTCTCTCTCTTTACTCTCTCTCCTCCCCTCTTTCTCTCTCTCCTCCCCTCTTTCTCTCTCCTCCTCTCCTCCTCCTCTCTGCATGTTCTCTATCTCTTTACTCTCTCTCTCTCTCCCCTCCCCTCTTTCTCTCTCCTCCTCCCCCCTTTCTCTCTGTATGTTCTCTATATCTTTATTGATTGCTACAAATATTTAAAAAAGTAATTATTAAAATATTGAATAATAATCAACATTTTAATAAAAAAAAGTTCCACATTTTTTACTTTCCTTATATACATAATGTATAAGGAAAGTATTGTGACGGGGTCAAAAATTCGAATTCGAGTTTTCGACGGGAGAGCACGTTTCAAGCACCCATGATCACGAATCAAACATTTTTGAAGTGATGTCTGTGTGTGTGTGTGTGTGTGAAAGTATGTGTGTGTGTGTGTGTGTGTGTGTGTGTGTGTGTCAGTGAGTCTGTGGAGACGATAACTGACGAACGAATGGACCGATTTGAGCCAAATTTGGTACAAAAATCACAATCCGTAAACACTGGAAGCTTATTGTTTTTATAAGCAATCGAATGTCCAGAACCCCCCTAAATTTTCGAATGAAATTTTGAAAAATCGTCGAAAAATCAAAACCACTAATAAAGTTACGTAAATAGACATTTCTTATATAATTTTTCATTAGAAAACGATTGACATAAATTTTAGAACTCTAATATGAACTATTCTCGAGATATTGCACATTTTTCAAAAAAATTATCAGTAAGTCATATAAAATAAAAAAAAAATATTTCCTCTTGAGAAACATGTTCACTTTTCATATGTAATACCATGCGATAAATAGGATGACATCATTCTCGTGGATCTAGCTCGTTCCATTCATGAAAAAAGATACTTTGAGTAATACTTTTGTATTTGAACGCCAATAGTAATTTATCTGCTGCAAGAATAACTTATTTCTTCGTCCATAAATGCTTGGCGAGATTCTGGCGACGAATTTGGCGGAATGTCGCCAACTTGGCGACTTTTTGAAATGTTGCCAAATTAACGAAAATCTCGCCGAATGGATAAAAATAACGCTAAATCAATGAAATGACGACTAGACTAATTGTCGAAAATTCAATATCTTGGAAAGAATATTAGTATCTACTATACGGAAAACCTATTTATTTTGCTGTAAAAGTGGTAAATTCATTACATTATATAAGGAAAGTCATGTGTTGCCCACATCAGATTTTTTTTTTTTTATATATTTTTAAAATTTAATCACAGTACTGTCTTATTTTTATTTTATTAGACTTCGATATAATTGTCAAAATGATTCGATATAATTGTCAAAATGATTCGATGTAATTGTCAAAATGATTCGATATAATTGTCAAAATTGTCAGATGTCAAAATGTAATTTCTCAGAAGATTATATATATATATATATATATATATATATATATAAGTTGGAAACGCATGTCCGCAGTTCTGATAACGCAATCAATTAATCTATCATACAAATAAAACTTTCTATTAAACTTTTATTAAATATGATTTTTATTTTGTAGTACCACATAAGGAATAAGACAGTATTTCCTAAAATTGTTATTCTGATATAAATAATTGTTATTCTGATATAAATGTTATTCTGATAGAAATAATGCCGCATCCATAAAATTTCAAGCGTTACACTACAGAATATTTTTCAGCTGATGAGGGTGATCTTCATACGGGTGCTGACAAAAGCCACGGAAGTTGAATATTCTTGATTTTGGGTCTTCATATTTTTATAAACAACTGTTTAAAAATGAGAAACTTTCTCATAAAACTCCTCCACTGCGTAACCTGATTAGTTTACAGTACAACTCCTAGATTGACTACTATAGCAGACCGTCAAACAGCACTATAGGGAGGTTTCACGTGACGTCACGTCCATCTAGCGGAGAAATTCCTAAGTTCTCTTTGTACAAAAAAACGTTGAACTTTCATTAGGTTTATATGTAAAAGATACGTTTTGGTGTGAAATTTTTTTTAAAAAGTCGTTTTATTAAAACTATATCCAGCCGATATCATATATAATCATAATTTCTTTAAGATAAAGAAATTGAATTTGATAATGGAGATTTGTGCCGTAATTAATGTATCATTTTTTACATTCCCTCGAACAATTGAAAATAAAGGGAATAAATCAAGGACTTGTCTGTTAAAAGAAGCAAAGAATGACCTTTAAGAATCAACAGAGAAGATTGGAATACTGAAAATTTGAAGCAAAGGAAAATTTGCAGTGAATCCCCCCCCCCCCCCCACACACACTTTTCAAGACTTTTTAATGTTATGCGTATTTTTCAATTAAAATAAACCTGGCATAAGAAAATGTTAAACAGTTGCCCCCCCCTCCCCCCCCCACACTTTTTAGAGTCAGGATAAGCCACTGGTGAGCATTTTATTCATGGTGAGTACATTATATGCCACAGTACGCTTTTTAATTTAAGTTTAATAAATCTAAAAAAAAAGCGTAAACTTTTCTAGTTTTATAATTTGATTATACAATCATTGATTTATTAGCAATCAACTCCGTAATTTTTATTTTGTTTCATAAATCTAAAATTTAAAAAAATCAACATCAAATTAAAATCACTAAATTCAGTAGTAGATACCTGTAGGTTAATTTCGTTTGTGACAGACATGACATCAGATGTGTAATGTAGTACATTTGACATAGAAGATAATATTTCTAAGAAAATAAATTTTATTCACAATATGTATATCTATATCACAGCTATTTCCTAGGGAAGTTTCAAAATCTCAATTTGTCTACTTATTTAATATAAAATTAAAAAGCCATCGTGACAGACATGACATAAAACCGACATGAGACTTCAGTGACCATGAAGTTACATCTCTGAATTGGCAAGAGATTGATTTGTGGAAATGTTGATTTTCAAAAACATTAAAATATAACTTTTCTGTGAGTAATCTACATCCATCATAAGGATCTTCACCTCCAATTTCGTTGATTTTAGCTTAATATAAGCTTTTATATCCAGGATCTAGCTGCGAAAAATAAGATTTGTAATGTCGATTCATGGCTTTCTAGCTGTTGCTTGTACAAAGCAGTCGTCTGCTCAAATGGTTGCTACGGGAACGTGACGTAGATGAAACCTCCCTATTAATACGGACCGTCAAACAACACATTAAATCTGTTTACCACTTTTATTTAACGTCAAATTTACTTCAGTAAAATCCATCCATTTATGATTTCATTAGTTTTGACTCGAAATTTTAAGGTTAAATTATCATATGTTAATTTCTTTTTTAAAATTCTTACAATAAAATTTTATACTTTGATGTTGCTTTTACGTCCTGTCAATTACTATATTCTCCATTATATTTCTGATATAAACTGCTTTGAAGAATAAACATATTGAACATTAGTTATTTTCAAGTTAATTATTGACTTTTATATACAATTTTTAAAAAATTATGCGATTTACAAAAATTTAACATTTTGATATTCTCTATCACTTTAAATTAGCAAAATCAGATGTGAGCAGGTTATGATTTTCTTTGAAGTAGTCAATTAACTTATATTTTGTGCAAATATAACTTAACAATTGGAAATATTGCTTAACAGATGTTAATCTGTTAAGTAATGTTCGACATTATATTAAAGTATGTTAATTATTAATTCATCCATTTTTGTTACTTGAGCATCATTTTTGATAATTGGGTGACATTTTCGTCAATTGGCTCCATATTAAAAAAGCCAGCAAGTTGGCGATAACTCGCAAAGTGAGTCGTTGATATCGCCAAATTTATCCCCAAGTATTAGATATTTTATAATACTTACTATTGTTCATTTTTATGTAATTTTTTAGATACATTTAGTTGAAAAACCTACAATATCTCAAGAATGGTTCGAGGTAGCGGTCTAACGTTTGTGTCATTTATTTTAAAATAAAATATCACTATAAAATGATTATTTATTTAGCATTATTGATTTTTTTTATTATTTTAAAATGTTTTTAGGGTCTTCCGAACACGTCTAAAATCAACAGGCTTCCAGTATTTACTGACTGCAATAATTGTACCAAATTTCCTTCGAAACACTCGCATCCACAAACTCACGAACACATACAAATACACACACAGACATCACCTTAAAAGCTTTCGATTCGAGTTCAGGGATACTTGAAACGTGCTGTTCCGTCGAAAACTTGAATTCGAATTTTCGACTCCGTCACAGTACTTTCTTTGCATTTTATACTATGTATGTTTGGAAAGTAATAAATACATTTGTGGTAAAATTATACTGAATAAGTCTACACAAAAGACTTTTAAATACTACAAATTAATTTTTATGTAGGCTTACTCTTTATATTGTGATTCGTATAGTAGAGGTTTGCATCATACATCGAAGTAGATCTTTAAAAATCAGCAAGCTTGTTAAATAGTTTATCTATGTAATTTAGCCTTCCACCATTGCTCTAGACAGAGTCTAGACCAATGGTCGGCAAACTTTTATTGTAAAGAGCCAGATTGTAAAAATGTTAGGTTCGACGGGCCAGGAAGCATACTCTGAGATGCGTATACAGGTAATTCTACTTAAATATCAATAATCAGGTTTTCAAATATTTTTTATTAGACAGTGATAATTCTTAAACATAAATATGTTATTCAGTTTTCTGACACACAAAAAAGATTGAAATATTTATAAATATTAAGTAAAATTAAGGTATTTTAGAAACAGGTAAAATTTTTGTGTTTTTGCACAATTTTACAACAAATGTAACATAACAATAAGCTTTACTAAAGAGAGGATTGTAATTGCTTTTTACTTTCCTTATATACATAATGTATAAGGAAAGTATTGTGACGGGGTCGAAAATTCGAATTCGAGTTTTCGACGGGAGAGCACGTTTCAAGCATCCCTGATCACGAATCAAGCATTTTTGAAGTGATGTCTGTGTGTGTGTGTGTGTGAAAGTATGTGTGTGTGTGTGTGTGTGTGTGTGTGTGAAAGTATGTGTGTGTGTGTGTGTGTGTGTGTGTGAAAGTATGTGTGTGTGTGTGTGAGAAAGTATGTGTGCGTGTATTAGTGAGTCTGTGGAGACGATAACTGACGAACGAATGGACCGATTCGTACGAAATTTGGTGCAAAAATCACAATCCGTGAACACTGGAAGCCTATTGTTTTTATACGCAATCGAATGTTCAGAATCCCCTAAATTTTCGAGTGAAATTTTGAAAAAATCGTCAAAAAATCAAAACCGCTAATATAGTTACACAAATAGACATTTCTTGTGTAATTTTTCATTAGAAAACGATTGACATAAATTTTAGAACGCTAACATGAATCGTTCTCGAGATATTGCACATTTTTCAAAAAAATTATTAAAAAGTCATATAAAATAAAAAAAATATATTTCCTATTGAGAAACATGTTCACTTTTCATATGTAATACCATGCGATAAATTGGGTGACACCATTCTCGTGGATCTAGCTCGTTCCATTCATAAAAAAGATACTTTGAGCAATACTTTTGTACTTAACACCAATAGTCATTTATCTGTTGTAAGAATAACTTATTCCTTCGTTCATAACGCTTGGCGAGATTTTGGCGACGAATTTGGTGAAATGTCGCCAACTTGGCGACTTTTTTAAATGTTGCTAAATTAACGAAAAACTCGCCAAATGGATAAAAATGACGCTAAATCAATGACGATTCATTAATGATGACGACATGGAAAATGACGACTCATTGACGAAAATTCAATATCTTGGAAAGAATATAAATAACTACTATAAAAATAATCTATTTTTTTTACTGTAAAAGTAGTAAATTCATTGCATTATATAAGGAAAGTCATGTGCTGCCCACATCAGATTTTTTTAGATAACATTACATCCAACTGAAGTTCAAAGTTAGCACATCCTATAAGCAAAATTGATTGTAAATGGTTATCTGTTAATGCTGACCTGTATTGCGATTTTACGTACTTCATTTTCGAAAATGTCTTTTCGCATAGATGAGTGCTACCAAATACAGAAATAAATCTCCGATCATATGATTTTAGTTGACACTATTCTTAGCCTGGAAGACATTTATAGAAATCAGCTAGTGTTTTTTCTTTGAATTTGTCTTTTAATATGTCATCACTTTGCAAATTAATAACTTCCAATTGAAGGTTAGGCAGAAGCTTCTCAATTGTACAGTCAAATGGATTTTGAAATGGATTTAAAAATTTAAATTCATTGTTAGCTCGCGGGCCGTATTGAAATAGGCAGCGGTCCGGATTTGGCCCGCGAGCCATAGTTTGCCGAACCCTGTTCTAGCCACACGAATTTAGCATCTTACTTCATGAAGAAATTTGCAAACACGACTTATTTCCTTTATAGCTTTAACCTCCCGTCCTTCTAAATTAATAGAGGCAAATACATTTTGCACCTGGATCCTTTTCAAATTATTTTACGCCAGAAAAAAATTGCAAAGCACTTCCTGAAGGATGCAGAAAATTATTTTTATTCTGTTCCTTAAAAAACACGAAATTCACGCTGGTCCACCCAATTTTTGTTCTCTTTTGGTGAAAGTCATAACCGTCACATTTCTTATTTACGCACCCCCTCCACAAAACGATATCTGTATAACGCGCAGCCCCGGAACATAAAAATCATTCTCCCACCCTCCAACTCGGACATATTTTACGACGACGTCTGTATCGAATATTCGATTTTCGGAATCGGCTGTTTTCTGGCTTCATAAAGGTCAACACTCCAATAAAGAATTTCGATTGTGGAGAGGGAAGGCCAGCGCAGCTTTACTTTCTGCAGAGCTAAAAAAGCGTGAAAAGTTACTTTTTGTTACATTGTAGCCTGCTGGGGGTAGAGTTTGAAATAAGGTTGGCTAGCGAGAAGTTTGGTTGTTCTGAAGATTTAACCGTGGTTATTTCTTTAGGACAGGATTCTGATGACATAACTAAATACTTTCCCTATGCAATACCATATATTGAAAGTAAAAATCTGATGTGGGCAGCACATGACTTTCCCTGCAGACTCAAATTCATGTCCTCTTTATTTCATTAATAATTCATTAAATGGATTTTAATTACATTAAATAACACGAATCATTAATTGAAGTAATACTAAATTGACACTTTTAATTCAGCTTTCGTTTTTATTGGGTAACTGGACTTATTGTCAAAACCGGCGTAGCGCAAATGTGAAAAACTAAAATATCTCGAGAACGGCTAGTCCTAGAATAATGGAGGCTGAAAACCCAGACCGCCCGACTCATCCAATGGACTTGAGCAACTATTTCGACGGCCGGGAATAATGGGGGTTGGTGTTATTCTTTTCATCGTCAGAAATTACATGTAAAACAAACATGTAATTAATGCACTTGAGCATACATAGTCTTTTACTTTAGATTTTGACGATTTTGGTGGGTCATTTTGCAAAAAAAAAAAATCTGATGTGGGCAACACATGACTTTCCTTATATAATGCAATGAATTTACTACTTTTACAGTTAAAAAAATGTTATTCTTATAGTAGACACCTATATTCTTTCCAAGATATTGAATTTTCTTCAATGAGTCGTCATTTTCATTGATTTAGCGTCATTTTTATTCATTTGGCGAGATTTTTGCTAATTTGAAAACAATTAAAAATGTTGCCAAGTTGGCGGCATTCCGCTAAATTTGTCGCCAAAATCTCGCCAAGCGTTATGGACGGAGAAATTATTCTTAGAGCAGATAAATGACTATTGGCGTTCTAATACAAAAGTATTACTCAAAGTATCTTTTTTCATGAATGGAACGAGCTAGTTCCACGAGAATGATGTCACCCAATTTATCGCATGGTATTACATATAAAAAGTGAACATGTTTCTCAATAGGAAATATTTTTATTTTATTTTATATGACTTTTTGATAATTTTTTTTGAAAAATGTGCAATATCTTGAAAACGGTTGACGTTAGCGTTCTAAAATCTATGTCAATCGTTTTTTAATGAAAAATTACATAAGAAATGTCTATTTGCGTAACTATATTAGCGGTTTTGATTTTTTGACGATTTTTTCAAAATTTCACTCGAAAATTTAGGGGGAGTTCTGAACATTCGATTGCGTATAAAAACAATAGGCTTCCAGTGTTTACGGATTGTAATTTTTGTACCAAATTTCGTTCGAATCGGTCCATTCGTTCGTCAGTTATCGTCTCCACAGACTCACTGACACACATACTTTCACACACACACACACACACACACAAACACACACAAACAGACATCACTTTAAAAATGTTTGATTCGTGATCAGGGATGCTTGAAACGTGCTCTCCCGTCGAATCCTCGAATTCGAATTTTCGACCCCCATCACAATAATTTTCTTATACATTATGTATATAAAGAAAGTAAAAAGTAAGCTTTTTTTTTTCCGGATCGTACCAAAATCTAATCAGCACCAGTGACTTTTCCAATTGTAAAATTTGGTTAATTAGATTTTCAGTTAGAATGGATACAGGCAATTTTTACGGGCCATTTAAAAAAAAAGAAAAAAAAATTTTTACGGGCCATTTAAAAAAAAAGAAAAAAAAAAGAAAAACGCAGATTATTTTATCCAAAATTGTACCAGAATCTAATAAGCGCCAGAGTCACCCACAAAGGGCTTACCACCAAATTTTATGAAATTCGGTCTATTAGTTTTTGAGTTAAAGTGGATACATACATTGCACAGACATATAGACTTCACGCTGAAAATAGTTTTTTCGTGTTCTAGAGATCCCAAAACGTGTATATCTGTTGAAAATTCCAGTTGTGATGTTTGATATGATTCCAAAACTTTCCCTATACATTACCATGTATTGCAGAGACCGTGAAACATCTGATGTGAGCAACACATGACTTTTCTATATAAATGCAATGGATTTACTTTACTGACAGTGAAAAAATGATGTATAAGATATACAACACAATATTTATAATGTTGAATTGTACATCAGGCGCTTTTCCAGATGACAATATGTAAAACTGTTTCAAAGTACCCAATTAACTTATATTTCACGTAACTCTAAATTGGCAGCACTATTTATCAATATGGATAGCATTCGCAATAAGCCAAAAATTAAAATATTTTAATACAATAATTTATCAATTTGGAGTCATTTCAGTTAACTTAGCGTTATTTTTGCAATTTTAATGATATTCTCATCCATCCGGGGAGAAATATCGCCATGTTGTCATCCGGAGAATCGGCCAATATGCCATTCAACGATAAACACACAGTACCGTAAATCTTATACGTTATTACTTTCCTTATATACATAATGTATATGGAAAATATTGTGACGGGGTCGAAAATTCGAATTCGAGTTTTCGACGGGAGAGAACGTTTCAAGCATCCCTGATCGCGAATCGAACATTTTTGAGGTGATGTCTGTGGTGTGTGTGTGTGTCAGTGAGTCTGTGGAGACGATATCTCACAAACGAATGGAGCGATTCGAATGAAATTGGGTACAAAAATCACAATCCGTGAATACTGGAAGCCTATTGTTTTTAGATACAATCGAATATTCAGAACCTCCCTAAATTTTCGAGTGAAATTTTAGAAAAATCATCAAAAAATCAAAACTTTTAATATAGTTACGCAAATAGACATTTCTTATGTAATTTTCCCTTAGAAAACGATTGACACAAACTTTAGAACTAGCATGAACCGTTCTTGAGATATTGCGCATTTTTCAAATAAATTTATCAAAAAATCCTATAAATTAAAAGAAAATATTAACTGTTGAGAAACATGTTCACTTTTCATATGTAATATCATGCGATAGATTGGGTGATATCATTCTCGTGTATCTAGCTCATTCCTTTCATGAGAAAAGATACTTTGAGTAATTCTTTTGTATTTGAACGCCAATAATGATTTATTTACTGTAAGAATAACTTATTTCTCTGTTCATAACGCTTGGCGAGATTTTAACGACGAATTTGGCGGAACGTCGCCAACTTGGAGACTTTTTTAAATGTTGACAAATGAACGAAAATCTCGTCAAATGGAAAAAAATGTCGCTAAATCAATGAAATGACGACTCATTGAAGAAAATTTAATATCTTGGAAGGAATATAAGTATCTACTATAAGAATAACATTTATTTTACTGTACAAGGAGTCAATTCATTGCATTATATAAGGAAAGTCATGTGCTACCCACACGAAATTTTGTGTTTGTGTGTTTTCTTTAGATTTTATTATGGGTATGAATAAATGTGAAAATTAATATTTTATAAATATATCAAAATAATTTACCACGATGTGTCATTTGAAAAGCGCTAAATGTATAATTCAACGTTAAAAGCATTGTGCCATGGATGTTATACATCATTTCACTGTGAAAGATGTAAATTTATTTCATTCTATAGGGGAAATCATGTGCTACCCACGTCAAATTTTTAACTCTTTTCAACATAGTTAGTGTTCATGACTTTGTTTATTCTGTCTGTCCGTACGCACGGTAACTGCCATAAAAATGACTTTATCAAAATGAAATTTTAGTATGTTATTGAGACGGTCTGTGGGACAGATGGGAATGTAAATGAATAATATCACCCAATTCGTTTTGGATTGAATCCGGGTTGAAAAGGTGAAATAAGTAAAATAATTTCAGTAAAATAGGTTCGGTGGATTTTTAAATAAATATTAAAATAATAAAGACACCCATACTATATGAAGAAATCGAGTGACCCACTTCAAAATTAAATAGGGCATCCATCATTTTTTTCTAGTGTCAAAACAGTGATTTTTAAAGATCTTTTAAATTTCTATAGAGTGTTGCATCCGTCCTAAAACCGCTTTATTTTTGCGTATTTCCCGCGCATCTCTATTCTGTGCCAACGCAATGACACTCTTTTTGAGTTTAGATGATCATCCAACTTTGATTATTTCTACAACGGAGCCTCATTTTAATGGCTGCAGAAAGTAAACAAGTGATTGTAAAATGAGTTGCATAAGAATGGCTGAATTTTTAATGCAAAATTATTTAGCTCTGGAGTCTGGAATAAAAGTGATATGAATGAAATATCCACTGCTTTTACATAGGGAGCCAGACTATTTATATTTCGATGACGTCATTTGAATAAAGTTCGTTTTTTTCACTGAAGTTTTAAGTTTTCCAATATAATAAATGATTGCAGTACTGTGATCATTTAAAATATATGAGCGTCGGATGTATCGCATTTCATAGACGTTTAAATAAAATTGCATATGAGTTGGAAAGTGTTTCATAATGAATGCTTTATGAATGATTCATCTTTCTTGTTTTTTCTTGCGGTCAAACCACCTAACTACAAATTAGAAATGACGAAAAAAAAGAGAAAGTACTCTGCAGGTAAAGTTATTTAATGATTGCATCAGATTTTTTATTAAATTACAGGCTAATGTTATTGACCTAAAATACTTAAATTTTAAGACAAACCCAATTAATATTCTCTTACAAACATGAATTATCCTCACGAATTTTACACAACGACGCTGGAGAAACCGAATTTTTTTTTTCCCTCAAGGATTTATTTCTCCCCACTTTCACTGCTAGAATTAATTATTCCAAAGGTAAGTGTGCATTCAAACGTGGGGAAGCGGATTCTCGAAGTGGAATAATTAGAATGAGCAGGAAGGGGACACGTTTCTTCCTGCATTTGCGGTTTCTGGAGTTGGTACATGAAATTGTGAAAACAAACATAAAACTGATATTTAGAAATAATGTTCTTAAAAGAAATTATGTTAGGAAAAGGTTAATATGTTATAACTCACCTGCATATTTAAGTTCATACGACAATTTTGTCTCCAGAGAGACTTCAGAATTGACTTGGCCGATTTGGAACAAAACATCTGATGTGGGCAATGCATGACTTTCACTGCAGACTCATATTCAAGTTCTCTTTATTTCTTCAATAATTCATTAAATTGAGTAATACCTATAATTATATAATACCTATAATTATTTAAAGTGACACTGAATTGGCACTTTTAATTGAATTTTCGTTCTCATTGGGTAACTGGACTTATTTCCAAAGGTCGCGTAGCGAAAATGCAAAAAAACTAAAATATCTCGTTAGAGTAACTAAAATATCTCGCTAGAACGGCCAGTCCTAGTATAATGAGGTTGGTCTTATTCTTTTTATCGTTAAATATTACGTATAAAACAAACATTTAACACAAATATTTGAGAATACGCATTTTTTTATTTTAGATTTTGACGATTTTTGCAAAAACGATTTAAGGAAGATTTTGACGATTTTTGCGATTTTTCGCAAAAAAAGACAGGTTCTTTTTTCCGAATCGTACCAAAATCTAATCAACACTAGGGTAAGCCTTATATACCAAATTTTGGTACATGAGTTTTTGAGTTAGAATGGATACATACATCGCATAGACAGACACATAGACAGACAGCCGTCAGTTTTTTCGTATTCTAGAGGTCCCAAAACGTGTCGATTCGTCGAAAACTCGAGTTGCGATTTTCGGTACGATTCCAATACTTTCCCTATATATTGCCATGTATTGCAGAGAAAGTAAAAAAAGCGCTTTAAATGAACACCCACGTATGAAGTATGCGAGCTGTGAAAGATTTCAAATTGGAACTGAATATAATAAATAATTAGGGAATTCGAATTATGAAAAAATTAATTTCAATATTCGAGAATCTTAACATAAAAGAGCCAATATATTTTCATAATTTTTGCTAAGTTAAGCAAATTGTAATACGGGAAAGCAGTGGTATCAAAGTAGCCCATTTAAATCACAAAAACGTATTTCCATAGATTTGCGTTTAATAATTGTATGTATCATGGAAGTAAGGGGTTACTCTCTAACTCCATAGTATGTATTTTGTTTCGTCACGCTCTTATAGCAACCGTGAAAAAAATAGGATAGTGAAGCTTAATATTGAACTCTTTTTTAAATTTTGTACAACAATGGTTATTGTTATCCAAAATGTCACTAGGCTTATATTTTATTTTTACACGCTATTTGTAAGAAGCGTAGTGAGTATGCGCAGTTTAAAATAGGTCATTTCGCCTGTATTTCGTTTTAATAATTGAAATTGTGATTCTGCAAATCTTCAAGCAAATTTTGCGTATGTTTGCAAACTTTTCTCTTCCTACTTCTAGTTTTCGAGTGAAAAAGATCCCAAAATTCTGGGACATGCTGATTTCGCTTTATTAGGAATGGAGAATGGACTTCCCTTCGCTCGTCATTGAAAATATGATGTGGGCAGAAAACATAATGTAATGGCCGACATAATTTCTTACATAATGTAATTCTTTCTTACTTTCTTTGTAATCCTTTCTTACTTTCTTTGTAATCCTTTCTTACTTTCTTTGTGATTCTTTCTTACATTCTTTGTAATTTTTTCTTACTTTCTTTGTAATTCTTTCTTACTTTCTTCGTAATTCTTTCTTACTTTCCTTGTAATTCTTTCTTATTTTCTTTGTAATTTTTTCTTATTTTTTTGTATTTCTTTCTTACTTTCATTGTTATTCTTTCTTACTTTCTTTGTAATTCTTTCTTACTTTCTTTGTAATTCTTTTTTACTTTCCTTGTAATTCTGTCTTACTCTTTGTAATTATTTCTTACTTTCTTTGTAGCTTACTTCTTTCTTAATGTATTTATCTTAATAATGTAATTCTTTCTTATTTTCTTTGTAATCCTTTCTTACTTTCTTTGTAATCCTTTCTTACGTTCTTTGTAATTTTTTCTTACTTTCTTTGTAATTCTTTCTTACTTTCTTGATAATTCTTTCTTACCTTCCTTGTAATTCTTTCTTATTTTCTTTGTAATTTTTTCTTATTTTTTTGTATTTCTTTCTTACTTTCATTATTATTCTTTCTTACTTTCTTTGTAATCCTTTCTTACTTTCTTTGTAATCCTTTCTTACTTTCTTTGTGATTCTTTCTTACGTTCTTTGTAATTTTTTCTTACTTTCTTTGTAATTCTTTCTTACTTTCTTCATAATTCTTTCTTACTTTCCTTGTAATTCTGTCTTACTTTCTTTGTAATTCTTTCTTACTTTCTTTGTAGCTTACTTCTCTCTTAATGTATTTATCTTAATAATGTAATTCTTTTTACATAATTTATTACACAATATAATTCTTTCACAATGAAATAATGATATACAAAATAAACGGCACTATATTTTTGGCATCGAATTACCATCACTTCAATTGAAACTGTGCGTTTTTGGCAACTTATAAGACCAAAAACAGAATAACTTATTCATACTCACGTGCAAAATCCTCATCAGAATGTAGATGACATTTAATGAATAGTCCACGACGTAAAGGACTATTAGCAAATTCTTGGACGCCAAAATCTCAAACTATTACAAAAAAGTCTCTTCTCTTCTGAATGGAACGATCTAGATCAACGATATTGATGCTAACATATTTGTTGCAGAATACTGCATATGGAAAGTGAACTTATAGGATGATAATTACTATTTTTTAATTTTATGGAATTTTTCTCACAAATTTATGTGAAAAATGTGCAATATCTAGAGCAGTTTGTTCTAGCGTTCTAAAGTTAGTGTCATTTTTTTTTTAGTGAAACGTTATGAATAAAATAATTATTTATTTAACAGTATTGAAGACTTTACTTACTTTTGAATGCATTTTTCTTTTCAAATATCCTTTCGAAAGTCGTGCAATATCTCGATAACGATTCATGCTATCGATCATGTTTGTTTGTGTTCATTGTTTCATCGATTGTTTGTGTTCATCGATCAGAGGTTTATATCATTCGTTTTCTAATAAAAAATAACGTACAATATGTTGATTTATTTATCGTTATCGAAGGCTCTGATATTTGAATGATTTTTCTTTTTCAAAAATTCATTCGAAAATGAAAGGTCTTCCATACGTTATTGGGGGTTCTTCCCAGTGCATTAAAAATAAGTATTCATTGATTCTAAAAATCGTACCAAATAATTTTTAAAATGTTTCATGTGTTCATGAACTTTTACTTATCACAGTTCTACGGACACACACACTAACAAGCATATATACACACAAATACACACACACACACACACACAGACAGACATCACTTCAAAACTTTCGAACTTTCGATTCATGTTCAGGAATGCTTAAAATGGGCTCTTCCGTTAAAAATTCGAATTCAAATTTTAGACCCTGTTATAATCCTTTCCTTCCACATTATACTTTTTATATATGTGGAGAAAGTAACAAAAGACTTTGTAAAGAGCCTTGCTGCCCCAACCGAGAATCGAACCCTGGATCTCCGAACTGGCCACTCGACGCTCTACCGTTGAGCTATTGGGACGAAATGACAATTCTTATTGTCGAAGTGGACTCGGCAACTTAGACCTGCATATTTGAGCCTAAAATGAATGCTCAAATCTATAACACATTTAAATTCGAATTACAAACATTTTATTGAAAGATTATTGAATAATTGTTCTTCAATTCCTTTCCCGATGTTTGTCGTTTCTAAAACTCCACTTCTCAAAAATCTTCTCGTCCGATGTTTTTAAAACATTACAATTGACTCGCCTGTTGCTTGTTTTCCATGCAATATATAGTATATATAAAGGGAAAGTATTTTGATGGGATTAAAAGTACGACGCTCGGTTTTTGATGTATCTATACCTCTTTAAATATAAAACAACTATTTTTTCAATGGTGTTTGTGTGTCTGACAGTGAGTCTGTATACATGATAATTTTTTAATAAAATGAGCTAATCGAATAAAGTTTGGTACGATTTTTTCAATCTATAAATTCCAGAGATCAAGGGATTTTCAAGATATCTGGGCAAGGAGTTCTCATTTTTCGAACTTTTTTTTATTGAATATATATATATATATATATATATTATACGTTCCGAAAAATCCTTTGTCGTGTAATAAACATTGTTAAGAAAATATACATTTTTAAAGCAATTTTTATCTAGGTTAGATGATATGTTTAACAGAATATTAACGTGTACCTATTGATGCCCTATAAGTGATGACATATAAGTTTTTAATCCTATTGATTTTAAACGTAAGTGAATGTTCGGAAGACAATCTCAGCACTTCTCTCTCTCCCCCCCTCCCCCTCAATTTTTGAATGAATGAAAAAATACATTAAAATATCAAAACCTTCAATAATATTTCATAAGTAATCATTTCTAATGTGATTTTTTATTAGAAAACGAATAACACATATTTTAGAGTGCTGTCATAAACCGTTCTCGAGATATTGCACTTTTTTACATAAATTTATAAGCTTGTGGGTGACTTTGCTGCTGATTAGTTTTGGGTAGGATTCGGGATAAATTAACCCGCCTTTTCTTACGAAATGGTCCACAACAATTGCCTGTATCCACGCTAGCTGAAAAATTAACAGATCAAATTTTACAAAATTTTGTGAGTTACCCTGATGCTGATTAGATTTTGGTACGATTCGGAGAAAAAAATCTGCCTTTTTTTTTAAAATGGTCTGCAAAAATCTAAAATAAAAAAACTACACATTCTCAAATATATCCATTAAATGATTGTTTTATACGTCATTTTTAAAGAAAGAATAAGACCAACCCCATTACACCAGGACTAGCCGTTCTCGGGATATTTTAGATTTTTCGCACCTTAGCTACGCCACCTTGGAAAATAAGTCCAGTTACCCAATGAGAAATAACATTGAATTAAAAGTGCACATCCAGTGTCATTTTAAATAGTTATGGCTGTGTTATTTTGTGTCATTAAACTCAATATAATGAATTGTTGAAGAAATAAAGAGAACGTCTGCAGGGATGTGCTGCTAACATGAAATTTTTACTTTCCCTGCAATACATAGTAACATGGGAAAAGTAATGGAATCATGCCGAAAATCGTAGCTCGACGAATTTTCACGTTTTGGAATCTCTAGAATACGAAAGAAACTTATTTACCATGACGTCTGTGTGTGTGCATCTGTGTGTCTGTCTGTGCAATGTTTGTATCTACTCTAACACAAAAACTAATGGACCCAATTTCATACAATGTTGTAGGTAAATCACTTGTGGGTGACCCGGATGTTCACTAGATTTTGGTACGATTCGGGATAAAAGAGCCATTTTCAGCTAAATGACCGGCAAAAATTGTCTGTATCCACTCTAGCTGAAAAACTAATAGACCGAATTTCACAAAGTTGGGTAGATAAGTCACTTGTGGATAACCCCGGTGCTGATTAGATTTCACTACGATTTGGAATAAAAGAATCTGCCTTTTTATGCGAAATGGCCCGCAAAAATCGTCAAAATAGAAAATAAAAGATTACGCCTGCTCATATGTATCCATTAAAGTTTCGTTTCATACGAAATATTGGACGATGAAAAGAACAGAACCAACCCTATTATTCTAGAACTAGCTGTTCTCGAGATATTTTAGTGTATTCGCATTTTTGCTACGCCGCCTTTGGAAATACGTCCAGTTACCCAATGAAAACGAAAATTGAATAAAAAGTGCAAATTCCGTATCATTTCAAATAATGATGCGTGTTCTTAGTGCAATTAAAATCAATTTAATGAATTAAAGAAAGAAATAGAAAATGAATGAGCAAGAAAGAATGAGAAAATGAATAGAGTCTGTAGAGAAAGTCATGTGCTGCCCACATCAGATTTTTTAATTTGAAATGAAAAGACATACACAGTTATCCCTTTAATCACATATTACTCAAATCTTTGCTCTCTCGGTGGCAATGTCCCCAATCCAATGACCCATTGCGTGACATTATTGCTCAACAGATTCAATTTCTGTCTTATTAAATGAACAGAATTTACGTTCATAATGCCCGTCCCACGTTTGTCCGGGGGAAAACTCCACTGATTAACAATTATCTATTTCCTATTCAAGAAAACTGAAAGTGTAGTTGGTCTGAGTTGTCACTGTTCTGATTCAAAGCTGACGTCACTGGATGAAATAAGTTTAGAGAGAGCACGATTTTAGGTATGCTATGGCCCCCTTTAACCCGATTTACTACAAATTATGAATAATAGAAGAAAAAATATATCTTTATTTTGACTTTCTTGTTCAATTAGAGAAAGTATTATTTTCTAAAACGTTTAGAAACGAGGGTTTTAGCGCGAAAGTAGAGGAGAAGAGGATATAGTAATACGGAATGGCCATTTTTATCGGGCTGAAATTAAGCATAATGATGGTAATAACTTGAGCAATGGCGTCACACTTTTATGTGATTATATATATATATATATATATATATATATATATATATATATATATATATATATATATATATATATATATATATATATAATTGATATTAATCGAAAACTATGCATAAACTACAATAAGTACAAAAAACCCATCTCTAGTAAATCAATTACAAATAAGTAACTATAGGCCAAGACTAAGGATAAAAATAGTATGTAACTTATCGCTATAAGGGAAAAAGGGGATGAGGGGAATAATAGTATACAAAAATCATTATTAAATAGATAAATATATAAAAACAAAAGTGTTTAAGCAAAAAAAAAAAGAGTAAAAATGTTTAAGCAAAGAAAAATAAGCAAAAATGTTTAAACAAAGAAAAAAGGCAAAAATGTTAAAAAAAAAGAAAAATAAGCAAAAATGTTTATGCAAAGTAAAACAAGCAAAAATATTTACTTGCAAAGAGTCAGACACCTGCGAAAATTAATTACGTCTTCTTACCACGGCATTATTTTGTTACAAAAATTTATATATCACTGAATTTTTTGTTTTAACAATCTTTAAATTATAACTCGAGAACGGCTAGATAAGCAAAATTCGTTTTTATACCACCACGCACAGAGACAAAAAAAAAAAAAAAAAAAAAAATTCCAAATTTTCTTAGTAAACTCTATGGGTGTGCAATCAACCGTTGTTGAGTAACGGAGTTGCACTTTAGATATCGAAATCGTCTGCTGGCAATTAATTCGTCTAATCAAATTATAAAAAAAAAAATCTGATTTGGGCAGCACATGACTTGCCTTATATAATGCAATAAATTTACTACTTTTACAGTAAAAAAAAAATAGGTTATCCTTATAGTAGATACTTATATTCTTTCCAAGATATTGAATTTTCGTCAATGAGTCTTCATTTTCATTGATTTAGCGTCATTTTTATCCATTTGGCGAGACTTTCGTTCATTTGGCAACATTTAAAAAGGTTACCAAGTTGGCGACATTCCTTCAAATTCGTCGCCAAAATCTCGCCAAGCGTTATGGACGGAGAAATAAATTATTCTTATAGCAGATAAATGACTATTGGCGTTCAAATACAAAAATATTACTCAAAGTATCTTTTCTCATGAATGGAACGACCTAGATCCATGAGAATGATGTCACCCAACTTATTGCATGGTATTACATATGAAAAGTGAAGATGTTTCTCAACAGTTAATACTTTTATTAATTTATAGGATTTTTTGATATATTTATTTGAAAAATGTGCAATATCACGAGAACGGTTCAGGGCTAGCGTTCTAAAGTTTGTGTCAATCGTTTTCTAAGGGAAAATTACATAAGAAATGCCTATTTGCGCAACTTTATTAAAGGTTTTGATTTTTTTATGATTTTTTCAAAATTTCACTCGAAAATTTACGAGGGTTCTGGATATTAGATTGTATTTAAAAACAATAAGCTTCCAGTATTTACGAATTGTGATTTTTGTACCAAATTTCATTCGAATTTCTCTATTCGTTCGTGAAATATCGTCTCCAGAGTCTCACTGATACACACACACACGTATAGGATTTTTTGATATATTTATTTGAAAAATGTGCAATATCACGAGAACGGTTCAGGGCTAGCGTTCTAAAGTTTGTGTCAATCGTTTTCTAAGGGAAAATTACATAAGAAATGCCTATTTGCGCAACTTTATTAAAGGTTTTGATTTTTTTATGATTTTTTCAAAATTTCACTCGAAAATTTACGAGGGTTCTGGATATTAGATTGTATTTAAAAACAATAAGCTTCCAGTATTTACGAATTGTGATTTTTGTACCAAATTTCATTCGAATTTCTCTATTCGTTCGTGAAATATCGTCTCCAGAGTCTCACTGATACACACACACACGTATACTTTCACACACACACACACACAGACATCACATCAAAAATGTTCAATTCGTGATCAAGGATGCTTGAAAACTCGAATTCCAATTTTCGACCCCGTCACATTACTTCCCTTATACATTATATTATGTATATAAGGAACGTAACAATGCTGTAATTAATTGGTTTAATGCAACATACAATGATTGGAGATGAAATAGTGTTGCTTTATATACCGCAATTTCCTTGTTAACAAAACTATAGAATGTGCGCAATGTTTATGCGCCTACAGTTGAAATGATTTTTAATATTCAGACCTTATATTAAGTGCGTAAATGTCACATTTGGTAACTATTGGCCCTTTCACTTGAAAAAAGTGCGAGTGGAAATGGCTAGCAAGCACATATAAATCAAATGCATCCAATTCTTCGGCCTCGCTGTAATGTTGCCAACTTGAGAAAAGGAACTTTCAACGAATTTCTACGTAATATTTTAAAAGAATAACTTAGGTACCCAAACTGAAAAAAGCTTTATTAACTTTCCTTATATACAATAATATATATAAGGAAAGTATTGTGACGGGGTCAAAAATTCGAATTCGAATTTTCGACGGGAGAGAACGTTTCAAGCATCCCTGATCACGAATCGAACATTTTTGGGTTGATGTCTCTGTGTGTGTGTGTGTGTGTGTGTGTGTGTGTGTGTGTGGAGACGATAACTGATGAACGAATGGACCGATTCGAACGAAATTTGGCACAAAAATTACAATCCGTGAATACTGGAAGCCTATTGTTTCTATTACCCCCCTAAATTTTCGAGTGAAATTTTGAAAAAATCTTCAAAAAATCAACACCTCTAATAAATTTACGCAAATAGACGTTTCTTATGTAACTTTTCATTAAAAAACGATTGACATAAAGTTTAGAACGCTAGCATGAACCGCTCTCGAGATATTGCACATTTTTCAAAAAAATTATCAAAAAATCATATAAAATAAAAAAAATATTTCCTATTGAGAAACATGTTCACTTTTCATATGTAATACCATACGATAAATATTGGTAATATCATTCTCGTGGATCTAGCTCGTTCCATTCATGAAAAAAGATACGTTGAGTAATACTTTTGTATTTGAACTCCAATAGTCATTTATCTGCTGTAAGAATAACTTATCTGTCTATCCATAATGCTTGGCGAGATTTTGGCGACGAATTTGGTGGAATGCCGTCAACTTGGCGAATGCAGCTAAATGATGCTAAATTAAAGAAAAACTCGCCAAATGGATAAAAAGGGCGCTAAATCAATGAAAATGACGACTCATTGACGAAAATTCAATATCTTGGAAAAAATATAAATATCTACTATAAAAATAATCTATTTTTTTTTATGTATAAGTAGTTAATTCATTGCATTATATAAGGAAAGTTATGTGCTGCCCACATCAGATTTTTTCATTTTGATAACAGCATTTTGATTCTCATCCAGTTCCATTGTGATACAAATGGAACTGGGAGTAACCTTTTTTTCTATTTAAATGAGTTTTTAAATTCTTAAAAAATATTAAAACTCTTGAAAATAGATATATTCGTAGTAAGGCAAAAGTTCCGCACTTTTGTATTTTTATTTTTTTTATCATTTTCACACTTTCGAGCATTTCAAAGAAAATTATTTAATGTTACTGAATGATTGAACGAAAAACTTATCTTTAAGAATGGACTCAAATGTCTTTCCAGTTTACTTATTTTCCCCTAAGAGTTCGACGTCAAAGTGAAACTTTCATAAATAATAACTCTACACATAATATAATTTTTCCTTTCCTCGCCCTGTAACCATAGAAACAGGTGTAAGACGCCTCCTGGAGAAAACAGATCAATAAAAAATAGCAACTGCGAGTGACGTCACTGCGCAGAAATCGCTGAATCGCAAAATATGGACAAAAGGGGCGGGGTTATGTAAAAGACAATAGCTGATTTGGTATAATATCTCTGGTCACGTGGCACTACTTGTGAAAGAGAATAAACGTGATCGAAGAGAAGAACCAAATGCTGAAAAAAAGGATTATCGCAATCAATTGGTTTTCTGATGAGTTAATAAATGGAGATATAATTTTTATTTTTATCCTTTTTTTGGAAAGACAAGCATTGTTCGCGTAAATATAAATCTATTTTTATAAAATAGAAATTCTGTTTGTTTATTTGTTTGACTATTTATCTGTTCCGTATACAAATCCCCAATTTCTGACAGATTTTTTTTTTTTTTTCAAATTTGGTAAGATTATTCTATATTTCATGTCTAAGTTTCTTAGACCAGGACTTGTCGAGATATTAATACAAAATGAAAAATTTTAACTTCCTTAGACATAGCATTATACAGACGATTTTATACCGCAACTGTATTTGAAGAAAATTATATTTTATTACTCAGCAGCCGAATTTAATTAAATCTGTTTTTACGGCAGATGCTTTTTTTTAATTTATACGATTTAAATAATAAAGAAAAAGAAATAAAAATAAATTTTATAAATTAATTATATTTTTGATTAAGATGTATTACGGCTTGGGATATAAGATTGTGTTAAATGATTGAGATATTCAATTTAAGTCATATGTTTTTAACACTTTCCAATATAGTTGAAAAGTGTTTATGACTTGTGTCATTTTGTCTGGTCTATTCGTTCGCACGATAACTGCCGTAAAAATGACTTTATCAACGTGAAATTTTAATATGTTGTTGAGACGGTTTGTGGGACATATGGGAATGTAAATAAATAATATCACCCAATTAGATTTGGATTGAACACAGGTTGAAAAAATGAAATGCATTGAATTCTGTGGGATCTCATTTTCAAACTCTCACATCAAACATTTTTTAAGCGAAGTTAAAAGCAAAATATGTTTGGTAGTTTTTTAAATAAAAATTAAAATAATAATGACACCCATATAATATGAAGAGGTCACGTGACTCACTGGCAAATAAAATAGGGCATCCATCTTTTTTTCCCAGAGTGAAAGTCGTGATTTTTAAAGTTCTTTTAAATTTATATTGAATGTTGCATCCGTCCTAAAACAGCTTTTTTTTTACGTATTTTCTGTGCATCTATATTCTGCGCCAATGCAATTACACAAATTTTCAGTATAAAGGATCATCCAACTTTGATTATTTCTAGAACGAAGCCTCATTTTAATGAATGCAGAATGTGAACAAGCGACTGTAAGATGAGTTGTATAAGAATTGCTGAATTTTTTTCAAGCAAAATTATTGAACTCTGGTCTAGAATAAAAGTGTATGAATGAAACATTCACTGCTTTTATATATATAGAGAGAGAGAGCCAGACGATTTATATTTCGATGACTTCATTTGAATAAAGTTCATTTTTTTCGATGAAGTTTTAAGTTTTCAAGTAAAATAAATTATTGTAGTTCTGTGATAATTAAAAAAATATCGCTTCTGAATGTATAGCATGTTAGATGTTTAAATAAAATTGCATTTCAGTTGGAAAGTGTTTCATAATCAGTGCTTTATACATGTTTGATCTTTCTTGTTTACATTTATACGATTTAAATAATAAAGAAAAATAAATTTTATAAATGAATTATATTTTTGATTAGGCGGTATTACTCCTTGGGATATAAGATTATGTGAATGATTGATATTTTCAATTTCTTAAGTCATCTGTTTTTGTTTTGGTTTTTCTTCGTGGGGGGAGGGGGGGATTTTTCAAATTCGTATATTTTCTGTTGTGCTTAACCGGTTGTTGAAACAGGATTAAAAAGGGTACGTGTATATAACCACTTTAGCGTCTCCATTTTATTGTATGTTGACCAAACAATATATTGTTTAGAAAATTCGTTTACAAACGGGACCAATTTGTTTTAGTTTTTGATCTGCCTGTGCAGATAATTTTGCATAGCGAAAACAGAAAATTTTATATTTCATTTTCGGAAAATTAAATTACCTACTTCAATACAATTTAAAAAAAAAACAATATTATTTATAATACTATTAAAATGTGCACATATTCTAAATTACGCGCAACGTCGGGAATATTTGCCAGTTAGTTAATAAATAGAGCTATAATATTTATTTTCATCTTTGTTGGTTAGACAAAAGCGTTGAATTCGAGTAAATATATGAATGTGTTACAAAATAAATAAAGCTGATTTAATTACATTTGAAAGCTCCTTGAGTAGATTTTAGACTGGTCATTTCAGAAACTTTTATTTTTACTTATCCTGCAATGCATAATATGGATCACGCTACCATTGCAGATATTAGCATCCTTGGATCGAATTCGCGATTATTTTGCGCTTGTCTGCTATATCTGATGGGCGCATAGATAGTTTCGAACATAATTTGGCACAATCAGGGAGAACTAACTGAACCACTCATGATTTTAAGATAAGACAATCGAATATTCTCCTCCCTCAAATTTTCGAATGAATTTTTTAAAAAAATCATTAAAAATCAAGACCTTCAATATTAATAAATAAATGATATTTCCATATGTAAGTTTTAATTAGAAAACAAATGACACAAACGCAGGCATGAACTGCTGCGAAATATTTCAAGGTATTAAATATATATATATATATATATATATATATATATATATATATATATATATTCCCTTTCCATGTGTAATATTATGCGACCCATCTGCTGACATCATTCTCGTGAATCTAGTTCTTTCTATTCACGGTCAAGTTACTTTTTGCAATAGTTTTGTATTTTGAAACCCAAGAACTCGTCTATAGTCATTTAATTCACGAGATAATTTAGTTAGGTGATAATTAGATTTGCTATATGCCTATTACATTTTGATGAAGATTTTGTCCGTGAGTGTAAGATATTCTGTTTAGACTAATAAAGTTACCAAAAGCTCTCCATTTCAACTGACGTGGTGTTAATTCAATACCAAAAACATGTTGCTGTAGATCTTGTACACCCATTATTTGGCTGTAAATGAAGTAAAGTCATTGCATTAGGCAGGGAAAGTCGTGTGCTGCACAGATCAGATACTTACTTTTCCTATATATATAGTATAATGTATAGAGCAAGAACTGTGACTGAGTCGAAAATTCGAATTTTTTGCGGACGAGCACGCTTCAAACACCCCTCAACTCGAATCAAACGTTTTCGAGGTGATTAGCGTGTGTGTGTTTGTTAGTGTATGTGTTAGTGTGTGTGTTAGTGTGTGTGTGTTTGTTAATGTATGTGTTAGTGTGTGTGAGTTAATGCGTCTCTTAGTGTGTGAGTTTTTAGTGTGGAAAGCACAGGTCGCCCGACTCACCCGAGGGCATGAGCAGCAAAGTGAGCTGCCGGTAGAGTTTGTTAGTGTGTATTTGTTTGTCAGTGTGTGTGTGTGTGTTAGTATATGTCTGTTTGTTAGTGTGTGTGTGTGTGTGTGTGTGTCGAAAGCCCTGACCACCCGACTCGTCCTAGGATTTAGAGCAGCAAATTGGATGGCCGGTGTGTGTGCGTGTGTGTTTGTTAGTATATGTCTGTTTGTTAGTGTGTGTGTGTGTGTGTGTGTGTTTGTTGGTATATGTCTGTTTGTTAGTGTGTGTGTGTGTGTGTGAAAGTCTGTAGAGACAAACGAATGGAGCGTTTCGAACGAAATTGGGTACAAATATTACAATCGGTAAATATTGGAAACCTATTGATATTAAACGTAATCGAATGTTCGAAAGACCCCCCAAATTTTCGAATGAAATTTTGAAAATATCGTCAAAGAATCAGAACCTTCAATAATGTTACGCAAATAATCATTTCTAATGTAAGTCTCTATTAGAAAACGATTGAAATAAATTTTAAAACGCTAGAACAAACTGTTCTCGAGATATTGCATGTTTTTCAAATAAATTTATGAAAAAAAATCACATAAAATTAAAAAAATAATTAACTTTTGGGAAATTGGTTCACTTTTCATATATAATATTATGCATCGTTCTTGTGGATCTAGTTCATTCCATTCACGATAAAAGTTACTTTGGCAAATAGTAATGCATTTTGATGCCTAACAATTCACCAGTCATTTATATATACAAAAAAAAAAAGCCCTTCTCTCCATTTATCTGTAACGCATAATTTAGCGAAACTTATAATGCCATTTTAGCGCTTTCATTTTGGCATATGTTGATTCAATTTCACAGATCATATATATGGATCAAATTTCCTATTTTATGCAAATTTATTGACAAAAGAGATCAGGATGTTTTATTTTTCAGCTCTGCCTGTGAAGATAATTTTATATAGCGAGAACAGAGTTTCTTATACTTCTTTTTATGAGAATCAAATTTCATATATTATGTAAATTTGTTGACAAACGGAATCAGAATGTTTTATTCTTCAGATCTACCTGTGAAGATAATATAATATAGCGAAAACGATTCTTATACTTCTTTTTATGAGAATTAAATTACATATTTAAATAGAATATTTTGAATAATAATATCATTTAGAATATTATAGAAATGTGTACAAAATTGTGAATTTTAAGTTTCTTTATTATACAATCCGTACGAAGAAGTATTGTCATTTTAAGTTAGCTGGTATTTCGAAATAATTTTACATGTTGTCGGTCGGAAACACGCCCAATATAGAATTTAACATTAAAAACTCTGTACCGTATATCTTATACATTATTTTTTCACTGTAAAAGAAGTCAATTCATTGAATTATATCGTACATTCATTGCATTAATTAATTATATATCGGGAGAGTCATGTGCTGACGACATCAGATATTTTATCCTATTAATTACATTTATTTCCTCATTGCCATAAATATGCTTTTAATTTTTGAAAACATATTTCAATTATTTTTACATACAGCTTAGCAATTAATATATTTAAATTATTTCAAAGAGTAAAATTAAAAAATATAATATAAAATTTAATAATTAATAATTAATAGTAAAAGTTAAAAATTAATTATATATTAATTGCTGCTTTTAACGAAGATATTTTAATTGAGTTATTTCAGTTATTAATCTGTAAGGGAAACCTGATACTTTAACATCTTTGCAAAAGCAAATTTTATATAAACGTAGATCATGTAGAAGCAAAGAACTAGAAATACATTTTGCCCGATTACAACAAACTTTTTAAAAATATCAGATGTTGATAGAAATATTCTCTACGGAGAAATAGGGAAAATTCAGCTGTACTAGGAGTCTAATATAAATTTCAAGAAACAGATTACAGCTTACTCATTTATACCAGCATTAACATGGCATGTTTTTTTACCAAACAGCTTAAATGCATCCAATTTATCAGCATGATTTATCTATTGCCAAATTTTCAGAGAAATGTTTGATGTAAATTCTAAAGTCAATTATTTTAGAATTAAAAGTTCAAGAAATAATTTATGTTTCCATTCTATGTGCGAGTGAAAAAGTATGGAATATGGAGTTAGAAAGGAGATAAAACTTCTATGGATGAAATGCTTGAAAATGCCATAATAATTTGAAAATTATATGTGTCGCTCGTGTTCGTAAAGTAGTCGCTATTGTTAGTTGACACAACAGAAAAGCGTAGTTGTTGTTGTCGTGTCCCTAACAGAAAAGAGTAGTATTTAATATATATATATTTGATTTTTTTAAAATTAAGGTTTCCTAATTATCAATTAATCAGTATTTTTTCACAGTTGTAGGATAAAGTACGTAATATAGGGAGATAAAAATAAATTGAAAGATAAAATAATTTCCAATACGCAGGAATATTCTTTATTGTTTCAGTTCTACTTTGCATTAGAAAATTGGCTGTTTAAATAAATATTTTAGGCCTTTCGCCATAGAAATCCATACAATGCAGGACTACATATACGTAGGAATATTCTTTTCTTAATGCGTATAAATATTCTTTATTGTTTCAATTCTACGCTGTATTGCGGTATTAATTTATTTTTGCAAAATTGACAATCTAAATAAATATTTTAGGCCTTTCGCCATAGAAATCCATACAATGCAGGACTACATATACGTAGGAATATTCTTTTCTTAATGCGTATAAATATTCTTTATTGTTTCAATTCTACGCTGTATTGCGGTATTAATTTATTTTTGCAAAATTGACAATCTAAATAAATATTTTAGGCCTTTCGCCATAGAAATCCATACAATGCAGGACTACATATACGTAGGAATATTCTTTTCTTAATGCGTATAAATATTCTTTATTGTTTCAATTCTACGCTGTATTGCGGTATTAATTTATTTTTGCAAAATTGACAATCTAAATAAATATTTTAGGCCTTTCGCCATAGAAATCCATACAATGCAGGACTACATATACGTAGGAATATTCTTTTCTTAATGCGTATAAATATTCTTTATTGTTTCAATTCTACGCTGTATTGCGGTATTAATTTATTTTTGCAAAATTGACAATCTAAATAAATATTTTAGGCCTTTCGCCATAGAAATCCATACAATGCAGGACTACATATACGTAGGAATATTCTTTTCTTAATGCGTATAAATATTCTTTATTGTTTCAATTCTACGCTGTATTGCGGTATTAATTTATTTTTGCAAAATTGACAATCTAAATAAATATTTTAGGCCTTTCGCCATAGAAATCCATACAATGCAGGACTACATATACGTAGGAATATTCTTTTCTTAATGCGTATAAATATTCTTTATTGTTTCAATTCTACGCTGTATTGCGGTATTAATTTATTTTTGCAAAATTGACAATCTAAATAAATATTTTAGGCCTTTCGCCATAGAAATCCATACAATGCAGGACTACATATACGTAGGAATATTCTTTTCTTAATGCGTATAAATATTCTTTATTGTTTCAATTCTACGCTGTATTGCGGTATTAATTTATTTTTGCAAAATTGACAATCTAAATAAATATTTTAGGCCTTTCGCCATAGAAATCCATACAATGCAGGACTACATATACGTAGGAATATTCTTTTCTTAATGCGTATAAATATTCTTTATTGTTTCAATTCTACGCTGTATTGCGGTATTAATTTATTTTTGCAAAATTGACAATCTAAATAAATATTTTAGGCCTTTCGCCATAGAAATCCATACAATGCAGGACTACATATACGTAGGAATATTCTTTTCTTAATGCGTATAAATATTCTTTATTGTTTCAATTCTACGCTGTATTGCGGTATTAATTTATTTTTGCAAAATTGACAATCTAAATAAATATTTTAGGCCTTTCGCCATAGAAATCCATACAATGCAGGACTACATATACGTAGGAATATTCTTTTCTTAATGCGTATAAATATTCTTTATTGTTTCAATTCTACGCTGTATTGCGGTATTAATTTATTTTTGCAAAATTGACAATCTAAATAAATATTTTAGGCCTTTCGCCATAGAAATCCATACAATGCAGGACTACATATACGTAGGAATATTCTTTTCTTAATGCGTATAAATATTCTTTATTGTTTCAATTCTACGCTGTATTGCGGTATTAATTTATTTTTGCAAAATTGACAATCTAAATAAATATTTTAGGCCTTTCGCCATAGAAATCCATACAATGCAGGACTACATATACGTAGGAATATTCTTTTCTTAATGCGTATAAATATTCTTTATTGTTTCAATTCTACGCTGTATTGCGGTATTAATTTATTTTTGCAAAATTGACAATCTAAATAAATATTTTAGGCCTTTCGCCATAGAAATCCATACAATGCAGGACTACATATACGTAGGAATATTCTTTTCTTAATGCGTATAAATATTCTTTATTGTTTCAATTCTACGCTGTATTGCGGTATTAATTTATTTTTGCAAAATTGACAATCTAAATAAATATTTTAGGCCTTTCGCCATAGAAATCCATACAATGCAGGACTACATATACGTAGGAATATTCTTTTCTTAATGCGTATAAATATTCTTTATTGTTTCAATTCTACGCTGTATTGCGGTATTAATTTATTTTTGCAAAATTGACAATCTAAATAAATATTTTAGGCCTTTCGCCATAGAAATCCATACAATGCAGGACTACATATACGTAGGAATATTCTTTTCTTAATGCGTATAAATATTCTTTATTGTTTCAATTCTACGCTGTATTGCGGTATTAATTTATTTTTGCAAAATTGACAATCTAAATAAATATTTTAGGCCTTTCGCCATAGAAATCCATACAATGCAGGACTACATATACGTAGGAATATTCTTTTCTTAATGCGTATAAATATTCTTTATTGTTTCAATTCTACGCTGTATTGCGGTATTAATTTATTTTTGCAAAATTGACAATCTAAATAAATATTTTAGGCCTTTCGCCATAGAAATCCATACAATGCAGGACTACATATACGTAGGAATATTCTTTTCTTAATGCGTATAAATATTCTTTATTGTTTCAATTCTACGCTGTATTGCGGTATTAATTTATTTTTGCAAAATTGACAATCTAAATAAATATTTTAGGCCTTTCGCCATAGAAATCCATACAATGCAGGACTACATATACGTAGGAATATTCTTTTCTTAATGCGTATAAATATTCTTTATTGTTTCAATTCTACGCTGTATTGCGGTATTAATTTATTTTTGCAAAATTGACAATCTAAATAAATATTTTAGGCCTTTCGCCATAGAAATCCATACAATGCAGGACTACATATACGTAGGAATATTCTTTTCTTAATGCGTATAAATATTCTTTATTGTTTCAATTCTACGCTGTATTGCGGTATTAATTTATTTTTGCAAAATTGACAATCTAAATAAATATTTTAGGCCTTTCGCCATAGAAATCCATACAATGCAGGACTACATATACGTAGGAATATTCTTTTCTTAATGCGTATAAATATTCTTTATTGTTTCAATTCTACGCTGTATTGCGGTATTAATTTATTTTTGCAAAATTGACAATCTAAATAAATATTTTAGGTTTTTCACCATAGACATGCATACAATGCAGGACTACTTAACTTATCCCAGCGCCACCTGAATGATTGTCTCAAACGGTATTAGTGTTTTCTTAATATAAGGTTTTAACTCCTTACTTTTACCTCCATGGTATGGAATATGAATGCATGAGAAAGTCGAGTGGAGTTGAAAGAGACAGAAATTTAATTTTCAGTAAAAGTCAGACGATTTTATCTTCTATCACCGCGATTCCCTTTTCCTCCAAAAGCGAGCAAAGTTGACACAAAACAAACCTATAAAAAGAATATACCACGAAAGGCAGCGCCACCTGGGGACAGGTGTTGTTCCCGAACAAGGCGGTGAATAACGAAACTTGTGTGGCGGTGTCTGTGTGTACGTTTTCTACGGAAGCGAACTGCAAGGTTAAGAGCATCACTTGCTATCCCGAGTTCAGAAGAGGAACATGTTCGATTCCCCGGCGCAGTGTTTGACCGCTTGAACTTGAACTTTCCGCGCCGCGGACACCGGTCATCGCAGCTTGTGTTGGGTTTCGGTACGCGCAAAAATATTTTATCGTCTGCGATTGATATTTATGCATATATTTGTGGCACCGGACAGTTCTTGTCAATTTGTAAAAACAGGATTTTTGTTTGTGTGTGTGTGTGATATTTTGGATTGACTTCACGTTCTTGTGTTTTGGATGAACATTTGTGGTTTTAGGACGTTCTGGACTTTGTACAATTAAGGGTAAGTTTGCATATTTAAATTTTTGCATAATTAATATCTTCAATTGTTTGATGTATACAGAGAAAAACAGAACGCTAAACTAAACAGAAATTAGACTCAGATTTTGATGAATTTGTTGGGCATTCCTGAACACTTTTCGAATGATATTTGTATTGTATGTCGGCAAGCATGATTTATCTCGAACAATCTAAGCGATTCCAATAAAGTTTTTTGTATGATTACTTTGATCGATAATTAGAGAAATGCTCCCAAAAGTTTTAAACATTAATGAATCTCAAAATTTAATCTGATATATCATGCTAAATGGTTGGAAATTTTGTAGACAACCATTTAAAAGCTAGTGACATAATTTATTAGACGCTAACATATATTGTTTTTCAGATATTATATTTTACATTTTAAATCATTAAAATCATAAAAAAATAATTATTCTTACTACAATAAATTAAAGCGTAAGTACTTGTAACCTGAAATGAGTTGTTTAGTTATAATGAGTCATTTATTAGATATTGTATATTTTACTTTATATTTGAGTGAATATATCTATTAAAAAGAGAGTGATTGAGATAAACTTGGGGAGGAATAATTTAATTTGCAGATAGCAGAAACTTATTTTCTGCGGAATTTTAATTATAAGAAGGCAAAGTTTATTGTTATTGTTTTTCTACAAACTAAAATTTTTTCAGGTTCAAGGAAAAGTCATGTATCAGACATTACATTTAAGAAAAATTTATAGAGCAGCTGTAAGTTATACACGTAGTTGCAATGTTTTACCATTCAGTTACTTTGATAAAAGTAAATTACAAAACAGATTTTGAATGCATGGATACACATTCATAATTATTGATGGACCTTAAATTTCTATGTTGATAATAAAAGGCAATCAGCCGAAGTCTGGAATCGAATTTAGGTTCTCCAGTTTATGGCTAGTTATGCTAACTGCTAACCTCCTCTCCCTGTAAGGAATTATTTGACTGTAATACCTAAACATATACATTAATTGTTCTAATTTTAGTTACATATTTATTTATAACACAGTATACAGAAATTTATAATAGACATCAATCAATGCTATGTAACTTTAAATTTTATAATTTAAATATCATTTAAGACATTTGATTATTTGTAAAATTTATTCTGCTATACTAATTTTTGCCTTTGCATAAGAAATTTATATAAAAAAATTTAAGCCATATTCCGTATTTTCTACATATTTAAGATATTTCAGTTCGAAGATGCAAGTAAATATTTCATATTTTAAAAAAATATCTCAAACTGCCAAATTAATAATAGCTCTTTAAAATAATCTCAAATTAAAATAATTTGTTAGTAACATCATAAGTAGTTGATTAAACTGCTTCTAACCACTGGTTTACCTGTTACTAATAATGTATTTTAATCTGTAAATATGAAATTGATAAAAGTAATGCGATGTTTAAGTAACATCCCATTGCTTTGGAACACAACAAACATATTAGGCAAGGAAAACTTAAACAACGCAATTAAACACAAATTGAAACAACGCACTATTGGATGTGACATATTGTCATAACTTTTTCAACGTAAAAATTATTACAAAAATCAAACATTATATAAACTAAAAGATATAATACATATTATATGCACAAAAATTAAGTCAAAATTAAAACTAATTTTGTAACAATTTAAATGCGAATCATTTATTAATACTTTTACTGATTAATTAATAATTTTTTAACTTATCTAGTATTATTTAAATTCAATGCTAAATATTCAATAAATACGAAAAAAAAATTATATATGTAGAATTTCAGTATTACCGAACTAGGTATGACCTTTGAAAACGTACATGGTTTCGGAAATACTTTTCACTTTTACTAATTTATTTCTTTTTCATGTATTATACTCTCAGAAAAATTTTTAGTAACCAAGAAAAGGCCTAACTCCGTGTGTTGTTTTATCAGTATGAATATTTTCATCTATTACACTATTCATGCCCTTACACCATGTATGTTAATGCAGGGAACAAGGGGGTCTAGTACCTTTAGTATCTGTATTACATATACGATTTATAACATATTTAAATATTAATTTCTTTCTTGGGTTTATATATATATATATTTATTTACCAGGCTTTCACAGTTTACTGTTCTTCACGAATTGGCAATAAAGTTGAAAAATATTAGAATCCATGAAGATTACAATATTAGATCCTCTCCAGTGAGCTTTATTAATTATATGTCTATTTACTGCTACGAATCGTCTGCTTTTAACTAACTTATTTCATTAACAATCATCCGATAGCTCTCGCGGAGAAATGTCACCAGTAGTCAAAAGTAAACTCGTTTAACACGGCCGATGGTATATCGAAAGTAAATTGAAATGTTAATATGAACGTCCGAACATATGCCCTTTTGTTAAATATTCGAAACATTATACATTGATGTCCTAAAATATAATTTAACATAAATGTAATTCAGAAAGGCATTTCATCCATGGAATATGTGCCAATTGAAGCTCAATGAATTTCAAATCGACGCTTAGATTATCTATACAAATAAACTTCTAACATAAATAAAAATATATAATATAAATATAATATAAATAAAAGCTTATCTATATAAATAAAATTAAAAATATGTGTATGTGTGTGTGTGTGTGTTTGTCTTATCATTAAGGCAGAACGGCTGTACCAAATTTCATGAAATTCTGTAAAATAGCCCCACTTAAAATGCATTCCATGTTTATAAGACCAAGGGTTATCGAGATATTAATAAAAAACGAACTTCCCATAGAGATAGAATTATGCGGACGATATTTTTATTGCTACATAATGATATTTATTATGTTGCTTTTTTTATCATGTTGCTTAGAAACAAATCCAATGTGTTTATTTCATTAAACCATTTTCATTTTAAATAATACAAAATATGTCTCTAAAAATAAATTATATCGGAATTGCATTTCTGACTGTATTATATAAATTAAGGTCTTTGGATTTAAGTTACGGGAAAATTATTGGTATTTTCAATTTCTTACGTCATCTGTTCCCTTTGCCAAATATTTTTCAAACTCACATATTGTGTTTAGCTGATTATTGAAACAGAATAAAAGTAGTACGGGTATATATTTTATCTTCTAATACTATTTTATAGCGTTTTCATTTTGGCATATATTGATCCAGTTCCATATTTTTATATATTTGTTTGCAAGCGGGATTAGGATGTTTTATTCTTCAGATTTGCACGCGAATATAATTTTGTATAGCAAGAACAGAGATTCTTATATTTCTTTATAGGATAATTAAATTAAATATTTTAATAGAATGCTTTTTCTTACTTTTTGTAAATTTGTTTTCAAACGGGGCCATGATGTTTTGTTCTTCAGATGTGCCTGTGAAAATACTTTTGTATAATAGCGATGATTCTTATACACATAAAACAATGTTATTTAGAATATAGAAATTTGCACATCAATGTGAATTTTATATTCCGTACGAAGAAAGGGTATACTGCTAGTAAAATATATAAAAATTCGCCAGATGTCTTAAATAATGTAAAAATTGAAATACTGTGTTATTATTATCATAATAAGATATTTGATTAAATGCATGAACTAGTTTTGAAGGTAAATTTCTTCATATTGTTTCAATTGGTAAATATGAGAGACCGACTGATTTTCAAAAAGTTGAAACCCTGGGACGCTTTTTACTTTCCCTGCAATACATGGTAATGTATAGGGAAAGTATTGGAATCATGCCGAAAATCGCATCCCGAGTTTTCGTCGGATCTACGCGTTTCGAGACCTCTACGAATTCGAAAATACTAGTTTTAGCGTGACGTCTGTTTGTGTGTGTGTCTGTCTGTCTGCCTGTGCAAATTTTGTATCCACTCTAACTAAAAACTAATGGACCGAATTTCATAAAATTTGGTAGGTAAGTCACTTGTGAGTGAATCTGGTGTTAATTAGTTTTGGGCACAATTCGGAATAAAAGAACCCGCCTTTTTTAGCGAAATGGCCCGCGAAAGCCTATATCCCTTCTATCTGAAAAACTAATGGACCGAATTTCACAAAATTCAGTAGATAAGTTGCTTGTGGGCCACCCTGATTAGATTTTAGTATGATTCGGAAAAAAATAACCTGCCTTTTTTTGCAAAATGGCCCTCAAAAATCGACAAAAACTAAAATAAAAAACTACATATGCTCAAATATATCCATTAAATGCTTGTTTTATACGCAATTTTTAACGATGAAAGGAATAAGACCAACCTCATTACAATAGGACTAGCAGCCGTTCTCGAAATATTTTAGTTTTTTCGTATTTTCTCTACGCCATCTTTGAAAATAAGTCCAGTTACCAAATGAGAACGAAAATTGAATTAAAAGTGAATTAAATTTAATTAAAATAAAAAGAACGTGGATATAAGTCTGCAGGGAAAGGCATGTGCTGCCCACATCAAATTTTTAATTTTGTGGAACTTTCTCTGAAAAGTGAAAGCAATAATTAAAAAATAATCATTTAAACAGTGTTAAATAAATAATAATTATATACGTGATTTTATTTTAATTAAACGCAAATTATAGTGTTTATATGAGAGTCATGTAACTATTACACTTTTTTTTATAAGTCATAGAAAATGAATTTTAAAACTATTATGAAATGCGTGGATGGAAGTCATTTTATCCGCATATTTATTGACACATTTGCTTTGAAGTAATCACTAGTGATACTCAAGATATTAGTTTTCTTTCTCATAGAGAGCGTAATATCTCATGAAATAATTGAATTATTGGGATAAAATGTGTGTGCTTATTTCGATTGGAAATACCAAGAATTCATAACTTTTATTATAATAAAAGTCTAAATATTTAAAGTTTTTTGAAAACAACAATTTTGGTTATTTGGAAAGGATGGGCACTAAACTCATCACAGTTTCTACGTCTGTATATGTAACTTTATAGTTATATCATTGAATAATTTGTCTTGGAAATGGTTCTATAAAGGGAATATTTTAAACACCATTAATATCTACTTATTTAATATATCTTAAAATAAATTTGAGTAAAAAATATCCTCTTAAACAAGAAAGCTTATATTTCTTAAATGTTGATTGCATAAATTAGCCCTTTTTGAAATTTTCTTTATAATGTTTGCATATGTTTTTGTTCTAAATAAGTTAGAGATCTAAAATTTCTTCTAGAAAAAGAGTCTTCAAGTAGAAACGCCCTTGTTAACCGCTTATCACGTTTCTGTCAAAAAAAAATTAAGGCGATAAAATGTTTTTAAGGTGTCTGTAAGCTAATTTTAAAGTAAACACAGAATGTTTATATGTTTGATGTTTCAAGGAAATATGATATACATAGACAATAGATAATTACACCAAACCCATATTAGAAACATTGAGATGTCTTTTCTGTAGAGAAAAACTGTTTCCTTTCTATTGAATATTTCTAAAAATTTGACATAATTGTTTTAAAATACACCATGAAGAGATAATTCATAATGAACTCTGTAAACTAAGAAGATTTATATACGATTATTGTTGCGTCTTTAGTTTGAAAGGAATTTTTACAATATTCGCATTTGTTTTGCGAAAAGACTTTTTCCTACTACACTGTAAAACATTTGCAAGCATGTTACTGAAAGTTTCAGGGGAATCAACTGTCCGATTTTGGATTAATATATGTATATACACACAAAAATAATGCTTCGGCAGACGGTAATTAGCTGCATATTTCAGAAATGAAGCTGGCATTTTCAGGGATGCCTGTAATTATAGCTTTTATTATCAGTTTGCCGAATTTAAGTCAACAAAGAAGCTGAAAAAAATTAGCAAAGGTTGCAAAATGTTTTACAGTGTACCAGCATTTGGAAATCTTCAATGGATGGTGTTGTTTCTAACGAGTTTATTACCATTGAGAGATGTGTTTTTTTTTATTCCGCAATAATATTTAAGAAGTGTACAGTTTATAAATTTTAAGACCCTTGACATATAAATTTCTCTAAAAATAGCTATGTTTGAATAAAATAGCTGTTTTTTTTTAAATCACGCTCCAATAGCAAACAACATCGTTGGACAGATTTAATATTATTTAAGGTTTGCATAGTATCATAAATTTTAAGACTCTTGACTGATATAAACTCCTCTAAAAATGCCACGTTTGAATAAAATAGTCGATGTTTGGAATCCCAAGCCAAATGCAACAAACAATACCAAAGCCTGACTAAACTTTAATGTAGCCTGGGATCCAAGCAAGCATTCGGGGGCCCCTTACTCATAATAGAGAACTGAGAATTTACTTCACCACCCTACTGAAATAAAATCCTAAAATTGAAAACTTATCAGGCTTTTTCAATGTATATTAACTATGTATGTTAGCAGTACATATATATATATACAAATTTGCACTCTGCATACATTTTAAAATTATCACTTGTTAAATACTACTTAATATGCATACAATTGCTTCATCTGCGTTACTTATATAAATTATACATTTTCAAATTATCACCTGTTAAATACTATCTAATTTGCATACAATTGCTTCATCTTCGTTACTTATAAATATAAATTATTCATTTTCAAATTATCACCTGTTAAATACTATCTAATTTGCATACAATTGCTTCATCTTCGTTACTTATAAATATAAATTATACATTTTCAAATAATCACCTGTTAAATACTATCTAATTTGCATACAATTGTTTCATCTTCGTTACTTATAAATACTATAAATTACTGATCAAAGTGTAAGTTATTTTATTATAAAAAGAAACAAACATATGTTTAGTTTGTTCTTTTCACATAAGTCGGCTATTTGGGACTCTTTTGTAATGGAGGACCTGGGCCCATTCTCCGAAGAGGCCTCTGCCTTAATCTGGTCACGAACAACACCATGGGACAGGTTTCGAACTTATTACTCCTCATAAGTAGTTCATGGCACTATCCCCAAAAGTTATGATGCGTCCTAATTTTACAAGTCTTAATGCTTTCTTCATTAGATTAGAATGCATAGTCTTGCGAAACATTAAATTTCAGTTCAGGTCGAAATGGGGAATCAAACCCAGATCTCATTAGCGCTCAGGTATACCACACTCATCAAATTAGGCAATACCTTAAATTCCCCTCCCTCAAGTAATGCTGGATGTATCCTCCTTATCGTCTTCTTTCCTTAATAAATGATATTTTTTTTCTGGCACCAGATACAGAACATAAGACTTCATTTCACATAAAAACCACAATCGACTGGAATCGAAACTGGGACTCCCCATTAGCAATCAGACATGAAAAACAGGTACATTAGCAATCAGACATGAAACTAGGTACATTAGCAATCAGACATGAAGACTGGTATATTAGAAATTAGGCATAAAAACAGGTATACTAGCAATCATATACTTAAATTGACCGTGGTATCTAAAAATCTACTATATCTAAGTAATGGGAAATGTAATATATTTAATACTGAATAAATTTCGTCCATAATAAGGGATACTGGGGCAAGTTAATACATTTTAGTATTCATTTTAAAAAAATTCATTTTAAAAATGTAGGAGAATGCAATGAGAAACTGACGAAAAATGGCTCAAGTCAGAGTGTATCCATTTTACTTACTCTGGGGCAAGTTGGCACGATATGGAAAAGGCTATTGTAAAAATTTTCTTTTATTTCTTTAGTAATTCAGTAAATTGAGTTCAATTGCACAAAATAACATGCATCCTTATTTGAAATGACTCTGCATTTGCACTATAAATTCAATTTTCATTTTCATTTGGTAACTGGATGTATTTTCAACGACGACGTAGCAAAAATGAGAAAAAACTAAATAAAAAATATCTCGATAACGGCTAGTCCTAAAGTAATGCGGTTGATCCTAATCGTCTAAAATTAAATATAAAACGAGCATTTAATTGATACTTTTGAGTATACGTAATCTCTTATTGCAGATTTTGACGATTTTTGAGGGTCATTTCGCAAAAAAAGGCACGTTCTTTTTTGCCAAATCGTACCAAAATCTACTCAGCACCAAGGTCACCCGCAAATGACTTACCTATCAAATTTTATGAAATTGAGTCGATTCATTTTTGAATTTGAGTGGATACATACATTGCACAGATAGACACATACGCTAAAAATAGTTTTTTCGTGCTCTAGAGGTCCCAAAACGTGTAGATCAGTCGAAAGCTCGAATTGCAATTTTCGACACGATTCCAATACTTTAACTACATTAATTACCATGTATTGCAGGGAAAGTAAAAGAAGAAACGTTATATTATTGATTGTAAGTAATAACAAAAAACGTAGGCAAATTTTATAACATCCAAATTTATATTTTCAATGCTAATAGCATTAAAAATAAAATGAATGAAAAATAAACAGTATTTAGCATACTAGCCATTTCCAACACCACGCTTCACTAAATGACCAGTGGTCGCAGGCTAAATGACCAGTGGTCAAGTGGTTAAAGCTCTGAATATCAAAACCGCTTCAAATTTAAGCACAAAAATGGGCCACATTTCATAGTTTTGTCAACAGGGGAATTGCGATATGTGAAACAATATTTCATTTCCATCACTTAACATTAATTACCACTTTTTTTTTTCAGCGTTTTCAGATAAAATAATTATAGCATTATTTTGTCTGGATATTTTAACAAATTATTTTGATTTGCAGAATAGTGAATTTGATTGACCCCCAAAACGATTTCGATGACCACAATGGAATTTAAAAATAATAACTCCAGTTTTTGACGGATTTACGCGTTTTTGGAACGAAAAAACTATTTTTAGCGTAACGTCTGTGTGTGCGATGTAAGTATCCACTCTAACTGAAAAACTAATTGACCAAATATCATAAAATTTTATAGGTAAGTCACCTTGGTGCTGATTAGATTTTGGTACGATTCTGGACAAAAGAACCTGCCTTTTTACGAAATGGCGTATAAAAATCGTCAAAATCTAAAATAAAAGATTACATATGTTCAAATGTGTCAATTAAATACTTGTTTTACACGTAATTTTTGCGTGCCAATTCAGTGTCATTTCAAATAATTATGAATGTTTATTTTGTGCCATTAAACTCAATTTAATGAATTGTTAAAAAAATAAAGAGAACATCAATTTGAGTCTGTAGGAAAAGTCATCTGCTGCCCACATCACACTTTTTTAGTTTTTGCAGTTGGACTCTTTTTTAGTGTTGAACTCTTTTTTTTAGATGATATTTTAATTTTAGAATGATTATTGAATGCCAATTTATGTTTCTTTTTCTGTTCTTATTTCTTTCCATCTTAGCCATTTTTCTTTTCAATTTGGCCATTTAATTTAAATTCAAATATTTTAGCCTCGTCAGTATCTATATTTTATGCTTTTCAATTTTGCCATATTTAAGGTTTTTCCTTTTCTAAATTATTTTTCCCAATTTGTTTGAGTCTATTTATGTCTATGTATATATATATTTTTTTCTTTTTGTGTGTGTGTGTGTGTTCTTCCCTGTCGTAGGATGGCCAGGGTAATAATAATAAGACGTTTCATCACTTAACTATACCATTCCGGCCATTCTTGATTATATCTTACAGCACTGTATTACCTAATTTCTACTGGCTTTTGCAACGTTGCCAACTTAGCCATTTTTGGGGATGTTTAGCACTCAAAAATGGCTAAAACTAACCCCGAAATATGTATTTAACTACTTATAATAGTTTTCTATGAAATCTAGCCATTTTTTTACTATGATTCTAGTCATGAGGTTCATCCAAGTTTAAACTATGATCCTAAACTTGGTGGCTCTGAATTTGGAGGTTTTGACTTAGGTATGAGATGACTAAGGCTTATAAAATTACTTTTACGAAACAATTTTAGAACGTTTCTGGTAGAAGTTCTTAAATATTTTCCTTCACAGCCTGCGACAGTGTAGATCATAATTTGAAGCTCTGGCCACCATTGGCGAAACACTATGGTCTCAAGATAACAATGAAGCGACTTGTGCCTTATAACAGAACGGTCAATTAAGCAAGAAAACACAATATTTTTTGTACATTTTTACTTTCCCTGCAATATATGATAATGTATAGAGAAAAATTGGAATCATACCGAAAATCGCAACTCGAATTTTCGACAGATCTACACGTTCTGGGACATCTAGAATACGAAAAAACTATTTTTAGCGTGACGTCTGTGTGTGCAATGTATGTATACACTTAACTCAAAAACTAATGGACCCAATTTCATTAAAGTTTGGTAGGTAAGTCACTTGTGTGTGACCCTGGTGCTGATTAGACTTTGATACGATTCGGGATAAAAGAGCCCGCCTAAAAAACTAATAGACCTAAACTAATAGTCTAGCTAAAAAACTAATAGACCTAATTTCACAAAATTTGGTAGATAAATCTCTTGCAGGTGAACCTGGTGTGATTAGATTTTGGTACAATTCGGAAAAAAAGAACCTGCCTGTTTTTGCGAAATGGCCCGTAAAAATAGTTTAATCTAAAAATAAAAGATTATGTATGCTCAAATATATCAATTAAATGCTTATTTTATACGTAACTTTTGAAGACCAACCCCATTACTCTAGGACTAACCGTTCTCGAGATATTTTAGTTTTTTCTCATTTTGAAAATAAATCCAATTACGCAATGAAAACGAAAATTGAATTAATAGTACAAATTCAGTGTAAGTTAAAGTAATTATGGCTGTTATTTCGCGCCATTAAACTCAATTTAATGAATTATTGAAGAAGCAAAGAGAACGTGGATACGAGTCTGCAGGGAAAGTCACGTGCTGGCCACATCAGATTTTTGAACTCCTTGTTATACCGCTATTATTCAACCTGTTTACTGAAGAAAACTTCGTTGAAAATTCGAAAGGAAAAATACATCCATCCAATGAGCTACGCAATTAGAATCAAACGTCCAGGAAAAAAGAACTCTTTCTCGCATCCAATACGCCCATTGTACTGTTTCTTTTCAAACTCCCCATTCCGATAACTTTCCACATAACGGAGTTTCTTTTTCCACCGCTATTACCTCTTCTCCGGTGGCAACAGGTCGAGCGAGCGGCACGAAAGGGTTACCGGAGTTGGCGGAAGTAAAAAAGGCATCCAGGGGCACAACGAACAAAAACTGGTCATCTCCTAAACAAAAGTCGTGACCGATTCACCTAGTGCATTGCGTGGCCTGCGTTTTATTTATTTATTCATGGCAATGAAGGGTTCTCGTTATTATTTATGTCCGCGCGTTGGCAGGTATGGGCGATCGTTTGAAAAAAGATGGCGGATCGGATCGTGGGTTGACACTGGATGCTGCCCGGAAGATCTTTGGTTCAGAAAAGGAATTTAATATGTTCATAGTGGCGTCGCCAGAAGATAATTGGAGGGGGAGGACAATATATATATATTCCCATTTACCTAATTATCATTTCTGAGAACTTTAATGGGTTCTGATAGGCCCTGGGGAGGGGAGTTATGACCCCAAATCCCCCTTGACAACGCAGCGGTATGATCATGGTGTACATACACTGCAAAATAAAAATGCTGACCTGTGGGATAAAAAAAGTTTTCTTGTTGAATAAATAATTTAATATGAAATTGGGTAGTTTTATTTAAAATTCTGCTGTACTAAGAAATTTTAATAAAGTTCAGATTTTTATTTGGCGATTTAACGTAGATAGTTGCGTACTTGGCGACTTGGCGTATGATAGTAACTTAACAACGTGTACGTGGGATACTAACCTGGGTAAAAATAGTAGTATCAGGAGAGTAGCCTGAGGTAAAAATAGCAGGAAGCTAGTCTGATGTGAAAGTAGTAGGAGGCTAGTCTGAGGTAATAGCAGGAGGTGGTCAGTCAGATGGTCAGTTGCCCGCCAATCTGACATTAGAGGGGGGAGAATGCAGAGTCCAACGGTAGAGAGTCGGCTGGCCAGTTCGGAGATCCAGGGTTCGATTTCCGGTTGGGGCAGCAAGGCTCTTTACAATTGAGAGGTGCTAAAGAACTTTCCACCCAGTACAGTTATCACCACATGGTGTCCACCTATATAGTTGCTAAACTATACTGGATGCATACATTGAAAACACACAGAAACATTGTTCGTGTTCCAGATTGCTCAAAACCAAAGTAAATCCATCAAAAACTTGATTTCTAACTTTTTCTATGCATTTGATACGTATGGCGGGTAAAGTAAAAATAAACCGCGGAGTTCTGTTTTCTATTTAAAATAGCTGAGTGAGATTGAAGGCTAACTAAGGTATGGATTACACAGACTAAACTGTTCAAGGTAGAAACTCGGAACTTTGCATATGCGTGGGACTTGGCCTATAAGTAATGAAAAAAAAAACTTAAAACATTGGAATTTTGTTCATTAAATTTATAAATCCCTATAAATTATTCGCTCTAACATTACTTCCGCTATAACTCGCGAGTGGCTAGATACAAACAATTCGTTCTGATATATATATATATATATATATATATATATGTGTGTGTGTGTGTGTGTGTGTGTGTATAAAAGATAAAATTAAAAATAAAAATAAAATAAAAATAATAAGACTTATTTAAAACATGATCAGTGTCATACCCCGGTTCAAAAACAATACGGAGGAAAATTAAGTAAAGAGGTTATGAAAGGAAATATCAGACTGAAGGAAAACAATGCTACCATATAAGACAAAATGATCTTAATTTTAAATTTCAGTAATACACATGAATTTATCAATATTCAAAAGCGATGCATAAAGAGGCTCAATATATTAAAATGACAAAAAATAAGAGTAAAGTTAATATATATATATATATATATATATATATATATATATATATATATATATATATATATATATATATATATATATATATATATATATATATATATATATATATATGTATGTATGTATATATATATACATATATATATACATATATATTCTAAATTTTATTATTTAGTTATATTGTTACACAATCAACTGTTCTTCAGGTATTTTTATTTACAGTTACAGCAGATGAATTTTTTTATATTTTATCAATGAATTTATTTGTAGTTTTTGATTCCATTTCGATAACTAGGGCAACCGAGTTACGTTTTAAATATCGGATTCGTTCATTTACTGTTCTTTAAATCAAAGAATTGAAAAACAATGTTGTAATTAATTGATTTGTCTGAAAACGTTGAAAATGTGGCAGCATAGAGTGATCGGAAATAAAACATTTTTGTATCATCATTTCCATATTAACCGAACTATAAAAATGTGCATCATTATAAGGCTTAAATTTAAAACTGATTTTGATACTCGGAACTTTTATGAATTGTGTAGGGGTCATTGAGTAAACATTGACCATTTCATACGCTCGAAGAAGGGGTGGAAATGGCTAGTACAGTGTTTTTCAAAATGTTTTAACCGAGAAACCCTTTTGAAATTCCATTTGATGACGGAACCTCAAAATGAGAACAAGTTCATTGTAGTCCAAATTGTGCATTCTAAATTTTACACGTTCTTAATACTTTTCAACACAGTTGTAAAGTGTTTATGACTTGGGTCATCCTATCTGTCTGTCCGTTCGCACGATCACTGCCATAAAAATGACTTTATCAACATGAAATTTTAGTAAGTTGTTGAGATGGCCTGTGGGACATATGGGGATGTAAACGAATAATATCCCCCAATTAGTTTTGGATTGAACCCGTGTTGAGAAAACGAAATACATTGAACCCTATGGGACCTAATTTTAAAACATTTTTAAGCGAAATTAAAATTCACATATTGCTTCGAAAATTTTAGAAAATATTCAAATTATGTCATAAAATATATAAAAAATTTTTAGTAAAACAGATTCGGTAGATTTTAAATAAAAATTAAAATAATAATGACACCCGTATAATATGAAGAAATCACGTGACCCACTTCAAAATAAAATAGGGCATCCATCTTCTTTCCCAGAGTAAAAAGTAAAGAGTTAAAGTTCTTTTAAATTTATATTGAGTGTTGCATCCCTCCTAACACCGCTTTATATTCTGTCCATCTATATTCTGCGCCCACGCAATGGCACTATTTTTGAGTCTAAATGATCATCACACGTTGATTATTTCTACAACGAAGCCTAATTTTAATGGATGCAGAATGTAAACAAGTGATTGTACGATGAGTTGTATAAGAATTTCTAAATTTTTTTCACTTAAAATTATTTTACTCTGGAGTCTGGAATAAAAGTATATAAATGAAATAGTCAGTTTAACATTTGATTTTACATAGAGAGCCAGACGATTTATATTTCGATGAAGTCATTTGAATAAAGTTTATTTATTTCTTTGAAATTTTAAATTTTCAAGTAAAATAAATTATTCTAGTTCTGTGATAATTAAAAAAGGATCACCGATGAATTCATCGCATTTTAGAGATGTTTAAATAAAATTGCATTTCAGTTAGAAAGTGTTTCATAATCAATGCTTTATGCATGATTGATCTTTCTGGTTCATTTTTCAAGAACATTTTTACACGGAACCCCTGAGAATACAGTCGAGGAACCCTGCGGTTCCGTCGAATACATTTTGTAAAACGCTAGTATATATATGAAACTTGATATTTGTTTCTGAAAAGGTGTCATTAAGAAAAGTGTTCTTCGTTTAAGACTGGTGGTCATTAAGAGAAATTTTACTTTCCTTGAATACATCCTTCTGTGTAAATACAATCCTCTTTATTTAATCATGTACCCTACTTCTACTTTTACGTATTGTTAAAAAGATCATTTCAGGATGTGGATATAAGTATAGTCGTGTATTACAGGGAAGAGACAGTTTTAAATACCTGAATGCTCTTACGGACTAAATTGATTTTGAGGGAATTTTTATATATTTCTCGACATTATTAAATTATTGCCTGTTTCTGTTATAATTTTGTGGATTTATTATACTCAACAACTTTAAACTAAGCGTTTGGTATAAAAAATGCGTAAATATATTCATAAATTAAGGTGACGGTGGACGTTGAAATGAGCAAAAATCGACTAAAAAAAAGTTTTAATATATAACATTATTTTACACATTTAACATTTGCTTAAGGGTGGGACAGCGTCCATGCCAAACGAAGAACCTCCCAAAAAGACAGGTATTTGACATACCCTATCCCAAACAGTTCGATCCCCCTTTGCAGGCATTGGCCGCCCATAGAAATCGCCGACTGAAACATTGCACCTGCTGCTCTTTTTGGGAGGTTCTTCGTTTGGGATGGACGCTGTCCCACCCGTAAGCAAAAGGTTGAATGCATTTTTTTCGAAACGGAATTTTCAAAGGTTTTACATTTTTAAAGTGCTCCATGCGTCTTAATTTTTGTCTGAGATGCATGAAATTTGGCAAGAAGACACCTCTCATACATTTTAATGAAACTGGGTATGCATTTTATAATTGGACTTCATTAAGGTAATTAAAAGTTAATAAGAACCTAATTAAATGATGAAAATTAAGTTTCAATGCAGAAAAATATTTTTAAAAAATTAACTTTTTAAGGGATTTAAAAATGAATACCTAAATTTGTTCATAATGTGTTTCTGAGTGATTATAATGCAAAATGAATCGAAAATGTGAACAAATGGCACGCAAGGAGCATTTTCAAATATTCGTTAAAAAAATTAAATGAAAAAAAAAATACAAAATTATAACAAAATAGAAGAAAAATGTAATGGTATTGTATATAATAATGTTAAGAGGAATATTTATACAAATTTTTACGTTTCTAAGTCAACAAATAAATAAAAAAAATTTCAACGTTCACCTTCCGCTTAAACATCAATTTTTGGATAAAAATTAATTGATTCACTTTTTAATAAATAATTTTATTATTTTTTAATGAATACTTTTATTTATTTATTAACAAATAATGAAATTATTATTATTGTTATAATTATTATTGTTATTATTATTTGAATTACACTTTTGTATCATTTTCATATGCTTCCCCAGTAACATTTAATATTGGTTCAATTTTGGATCAATATTAAATGTATATCTTGATTGATATTAAATGTATGTCTTGACATTACATTAGAAATATTTCCAATGTAATCCCAATATTGGGCAATATTCGGTATACATTAGTCTCAAATATTGGCTAATATTGGTCCAATATTTCTAGCCATTATTGGGCCAATTCCGTCAAAATGTCCACTTTTTCATATGGGTTCAATATTGGAGCCAATGAAAAGCCAATATTGGATTGCTACTACGTTTGTAAATCACCATGCTAAATTATAGCATTTAAGTTATAGCAGCAATATTAAAGAAAATAATAAAATTTTGCGGTGTTCAGACTCATTGAAATAAAGCTGTTTAAAATTAAACCTTCAGTTGAGAAATCTCTATTGGCCCCAATAGGACCGCCTGAGCATGGTATGAAAATTCACTTTCTTGCGTCACCCGACTTCTCAAATGGGACCCCTGACAAGCGCGAGTGGGCAAAAATGGCGACAACAAAACAGGGCGTCATCGCATAGCGTACACTGAACACAAAGGTTACGTAAGTTCAAGGGTGGATAAAGAATCCCAACTCCGTTCCTTCCGCGTTTCTCTCAGGGGGGGGGGGGGGGGGGGGGACTCCTTTTCATTCGTAACGGTATTTTAATGCGGAAATAACGCCCATCGTCGCAAAGTTTTTTCCAAATATTGAAAAGGAGCTTGTTTGTGGACTATGGGAAATTAAATTTCAAGGTCCAGAATCGAATCATTACTGAGCTTGCATTGGAGAAAACTGATAAATCATAATCAGCAGCGTAACTACTAGTATTAAGCGCGTTAAAGCACAATGTTTCTTTCAGGACTTTTTGGCTGGGGGGGGGGGCGAATGAAATTTTAGGGGGGGGCAAGTTTTCCATTTACCCTATATAAATATATCTAAATTTTGTATCACATAAATAGAAACTAGGTTAACATAAAATGTCTCCGGAAGGGGGGCGAATACTCGTCTCCGAAGGGGGGGGGGCTTCGTTATTTCATTGTTATTTTAACAGTTATGGCTCATTAAACCGAAAACAATTTTACGCAAAATATACATTACTTGTTAAACATAAATAACATTTTTTCTCAAAGTTTAAAAAACGCGAGCCCCTAAATTCGCTTATGAAAATGACCCACGACCCCCCGATAATAAAAATATTTTCTTAATTATTTTCATTGGTATGATAGGGAAGGGGGGGGGGTAATTTTACCAAAACTATTAAAAAAAATAATAATAATAATTACGGAGTTTGCATTTTGGAGGGAAAAAAAATTCAGTTGCAATGAATGAGAGGTGTAGAGCCCACTTTAAATATAGAAATAAAGGTAATCGTCCTAGTATCTCGATGGATTAAACGCTGTCTAGACAGCCGAAAATCCGTTGAACGAATCCCTGCTGAGAGAAGTGTTCTCCACACGGATTTAATTTCTCTTCATCAAAATTTGCCACGCAAACAGGGGAGTGAATTTCTTTATCAATTATTCGTTGTATATAATGCAGTAATGATTTAGCGTGTAGATAAGTTACTTATCATTTTACTTATTTTCTCAGTCATTTGATTGAATGATTTTACAGAACTACGCATTTAGGCGTATAATTTTAATTTGGAGTAAAACATTATAGAGATAATACATAAAAATTATTGAGACCCTAATTCAGTCTTGGTGATCTCCCCCTTCAGCTCTCTACTGCATTATATATCTAACAACCCCTTTAAACCTCATATTTCACTATACTCAGCCACGAACCGAGCTTTAAAAATAGGCCCGCATGTTACCATTTCATAATAAATAAATTCCAATTTGGCGGGTTTTTTTCAGCGGAAACCCTACCATCTATCGAAACGCAGAATATGCACCATAATACTATCGGAGGGGGGGGGGGGGGGTAAGGGACACCATGTAAGATTTTTACCTTCCGGCTCCGCCCTTTGAGGGGAGAGACGAAGGCGGGGATGCCGACACCGCACGAATGACGGCTGCGAGCACTTGTTGCGAAATTTCATTTTATTGTGATTTCTTTTTTTATTTGGCATCTGCAACATAGGGTCTGAAAAGGCAGATGGTTACGCAGGTCAAACTGTGTTTTTTATTGTGTTAAGTGTACCTAAAGAACAAGGGGAGGTGGCGAAGTCCTGAAGTATAGTACATTAAAATCTGTCCAAGGCGGAATAAGTGAACTCCAAAAATATTTACGATTTACAATTTAATGTGTTCAAATCCTAAAGATAAATTAAATTTAATATACTTTAAACATAAAGACCACCAAAAAATTGGGCCACAATTAAAAATGTGTTTATTAAAATCTCCTTTTTACGACGTACAAGCATCTCACGATGCTTTACTATGCTTTTACATTACTCTGCTTTTCATCAGTGGCGAAGTGAAAATAAGGGGCAAACATGTGCTTTAATATAGGGCATAACCGCCAGACAAAATTTACATATTAATTTTACATTTTTACATTTTTAAATACCAGGCATTTAAAATATAATTTAACCATAACATACGAATTATAATAAAATAATAAAAGGAAAAATAAATAAAATTTTAATGAAAGACTGTTAATTGTGGCCAAAAAATTTTTTTGTGGTCTTTATGTTTAAAGTATTAGCTATTTTGACGTGTTACCATACTATTTTATTAAATTTAACATGATAGATAAATTATGTTTCAATTTTCATAGTCCTAGCTCAAATTTCTCTTAAATTATATTCATTTAAACATTGAATTTTTAAGAATTGAGAGAACAATATGTTTTAAAATTCTGTTTTAAACAGTAAGTATCAGAAAATCAAGTTTTAATGTTTAACTTCTTAAAGATCAAATTAAAGCATTTACGTAATATTTGTGCCATTCGTTTTGTAAACCATTTAAACTTTTTTCTAGCTTATAAAAAAAATATTCATTTTATCGAAAATTTCTGTTCTTTTCCAACCAGCATTTGTTGTCCTTAATTTGTTCGTTTTCTGACCACCTTAAAGAATTCCACAGAAGTTTGAGCCGTCTGCAGTAATTATGTTTCATTCTATGTAAGAGTATATATCAGTAAATTACAGTGTGGAGAAAGATGTTATTGGTATAATTCCTATGCTGATTTTTTTTTATTTTAAAATTTTTCCTTGTTAATTAAATACATGTTACAAGTAAATTCCGCTTTACTTAGATTTCGCCGTGCATGTATCTTGAAAATGATCATACAAAATACCCTCTTTCAAGAAACTTTTGTATTTTAGTTCATTATCTATAAGCAGACCTGCTAGTTCTGTCACTAACCATTGCTAATACATTAATAAAATCAAACCTGATACTGTCATTTCGAGAGTGAAGTTTTAAAGCACTTTTTTACAGTATTTTTTAAAAAATAAGTTCATATTTGTATGTAGTTATTTTTATATAGATAATCATGAGATTATATTACGTTAATAATATATATCAGTATTTTTTGACAAGTAATATCAATTCTATTGTAAGATGCTAACATTGTATGATAAATTTGTTAACATAATTAAACGCAAAGGCATGAAGCTGTAATAATATTTAGCTTTAGATTCTTAAATCACATAATTATCTATATGTTTAGATAGAATTTGACCAAAGTAAAATTTATTTTAACAAATGAAAATACAACTGATTTTTTTTCTTTCTAAAAAATTTATAAAATTATGTAAATTTTGGCAACGGTTTTTGCTGTAAAGTTAAGTTTTTGTTTATTATTAAAAACATTTCTAGTATTTTTTAAAGTATTTTTTCTTAAAAAATTCTGCATACTATTTGGAATATTAAATGCATAACATTTATAATAATACACAAAATCTCCAAATCATATAATTCTGTAGAAATTTTAGAAACGAACTGCATAAAAACAGCATAAAACACGAAATAGTGGGCATTTAGAGATGCCAATCTTACTCTGGTGAGTGTAGGTTGCGTCTCGTAAAGTCCTGACGAAGGAGACTGTTTTTAGCTTTCGAAACCGGTTAGCACCATTATTTGTGCTTTATGCTATTTTTTACGTAGTTTTACATACTTTCTAACTTTAGCAACAGTTTAAGCTTTACAAATAATTTTCTACTTTGTTCAAAATGATAATATAATTAATACATTAATAATTTTCTAATAATATAATTAATAATTTTCTACTTTATTCAAAATGATATTATAATTAATAGAGTAAAATAAAATGCTTATAAAATTTTGTTTATAACGCTTCACTCGAGATTTGTATAATTTCAATACATTTGATATTTCTTGATATATATGGGGATATCTTCAAAATAGGATGCACAATTTCCAAATTATGATCCTATTTTTCTCCATCACTTTATTTTGTTAAAATTAAAAGCTATTTTATCACACAACAAAATGAAAAAAAAAAACCCAAAAAACTAAGATGTATTTAAAAGCAATAAATAGTTGACCAATAAATAAATTCCAAATTGAGTTGAAGACTATTTACTAAAAAACTATCTATCAAATTTTGAGCAATTTAAACATATTCATCCGTGACAAAACTGGATGAAAAAGTTCCAAATTCGAGCTTTTTAGCTACCGTTTCTGCATCATAAATCATTCATTCTATATTTATTTTTCACTCTTCGGTGGTTTTCCGGTGACAACAGTACGTCGAGTATTCCCCACATACAGAAGAAAAATAGTTAGTTACCGTGGCCACCGCGGGGTGTCGCTGCGTTCGTTCAGTGGGCCACTAGGGCCATCAGAGGACATTCACCCCAAACTTTCGGCAAGAAGAGACACGGAACAAAATAGACAAAAAAATCATCATGCGAATGATGAGTAGGCCTGGCTCACTAGAGCGTCACCTGGCATAAACCTCAAGGCCACGTGTTTGGACTTAATCTTTTTTTAGCAAGTCAAATTTAACAAGAAACATTTTAAAAGGCATTAAATAGCATATAATATTATCAGTAAGTAAATTGCACTTAAAACCCTAAAAGGGACCCTACAAAAATGTAGACCCCCCATTTTTCTAATAAAACCCCTATCGACAAAAATATGAAATAATTAAGCATTTAATTTTAGCAAACTTTTAAATTGAAAGTACGTGGTTAAAACTAATGGTAGAAACAACTCTGAATAAAATATCACATAAAATGTTGCTTCTTTGCAATGATATCCAATTATCAGTTACAAAACAATTTCGTTTTTAATTGGGTGACTTGGGGCATTTGGCAAAATGACTTCAATGTAATCAAAAATTCCGTCAAATGGTTTTTGAGTTAGACAACCTGGGGTTCGTCTCACTCTATTGTGTTGCCCCACAACTCTTCTTGAATTTAAAAAAAATTCATTCCGAAAGCACTTGCAAATGTGAGAATCAGATGGATTTATCTCCCATGTTTTATATTCTTAAACTTATATTATTTTCCTTGCATGCATAGTATAATAAGTATAATGTACAGGGAATATTGTGTTGAGGGGGGGGGGCAAAAGTTTGAAACGTTAAAAAATAATTTTCAGTAAGGAAAATGAAAAATACGCACAAATAACATAAAAATGCAGCAAGCGACTGTTTCTAGGATATACCGGATACCTTTCGTCAGTGCAAGAGAACTTTTAAATCTGAAGACCAGAAGAAGAATTTCTGATTGGTTCTTTTCCAATCCAGATCTTGGGTGTATAACCCAATATGTTTCTTTTTTATCTGCACCCATTCCTCTTTTGAACTTCGGGTTTGTGGGTTCTCTTGCAGCGACGAAGGGAATCCTCGAAGCAACTGTATACTGCATTATTGTGTTATTTGTGCTTATATAAGCTGCTCAAAATTTTCTTAGCATATAATATAGTTATTTTAATGTACAAAATAGAAAAAGCTTTTTTACATTCAGAACTATATTATATATGAAACATCGAAATGATTTTAGCTTTAAATTACAGTCAATTTAAATTAGTTATCTTTTTTATTAATTTTTACCAGTTGGCTATTAATATCACAATTATTATTATTATTATTATTATTCATAGCTTATAAAAAGATTCTTTCACCACATAATTGTACAAATTATAAAAAAAATAATGTTATGGAAGTACTTAAAGAACATTTTCTTAGTGTAAGAATAAATCATATTTGTAAATGAGTTATTTATAATACTCATGACTAATTTCAACTTAAAATTTGCAGTAAAATTAAGAGCTCAACTTTTTTTAACCTGTCTTGAATGAATGAAAAACACATTATATTGAAATAAGTGCTATTATACAGGAAATTTTACAGTAATTAAAACAGTATATTTCGACTGTTTATATAAAAAGAAAGAAAAATTCATTTGAAATAATCCATCCGTAGACATTTTTTGTTTTTTGTTGTAGAAATTTCCTGTATAATAGCACTTATTTATAATACTCATGACTAATTTCAACTTAAAATTTACAGTAAAATTAAGAGCTCAACTTTTTTTAATCTGTCTTGAATGAATGAAAAACACATTATATTAAAATAAGTGCTATTATACAGGAAATTTTACAGTAATTAAAACAGTATATTTCGACTGTTTATATAAAAAGAAAGAAAAATTCATTTGAAATAATCCATCTGTAGACATTTTGAAATAATCTATTGTAAAATGTTTAAAGAAAATTTTCTGCAAAAACATATAGCCGGTTCAGTGATCATGTTACACACTAGAACTCCAAAACTGTGCTATTTCACACATACTGAAAACAAAAATCACCATTAACACCGTGATTTACTTTCTTCACCATTATATAAATTATTTTAATAGAAAACATTTAAAATCCGGTTTAAACAGTGTTTGAGCTTTTCTAAATCTAAATATCTGTTTCTAAAAGATTTCGAAAAAAGTATAATATTTTGTTTTCATCTTATTATTATTAATTAGCAATTACTCGATAATTAATTACTTCATTATTTATATATACTAGTATTTTGTATTATAATTCTATTATTTAAATAAACAATATATCATTTATAAAAAAAAAATATCGCGAATTAAAACGCTTTACTTGCAGATATAAAAGTTAAGTTGTATCAAAAAGTAGTATCAGATATAAACTATATTTTTTTTTCAAATAAACATATAAATGATGTAAAATAAATTACAAGGTATATGTAATTAGAGATTCAAATTTAAATGAGCAAGAAAGCATAATTTTACTCTTTTTGGATCTTTATCATGTACAAATAATAATTTTTATAAGAATACAATTAACTTGTTATTTCATGAATTTATTAAATAATCATAATATTTATTGACTTTTGAAAAGTTGAATTCTATAACATTTCCTTTTAGAGATAAATAATTTATTTCAAAATAGTTTCAAAATTCCCAATTTCCCAAAAGACATTTTGCAAAATTATAATTTTTACTACAAGATTTTAAAAAATATTTAAAAGGTTATTCAGTTTTAATAGATGAAAAAAGTAAACATATATTTAAGATTAAAATTATTTGAATTCGTTTAAAAATATTGAAATATTTTAAATTGTTTAAAATTAATTACTCATAATTCTTTAGTACTTAAATACATATAAAAAAAAAATAAAAAAATATTAACGTATATTTTAAATTTAACCAAAAGTTATAAAACACATTTTAAATTTCTATATAAATATTTAAGAATATAACTACCTTACATAAATATCACAAGACTGCAAAATTGCCATTTTTGAATAATACACTTTTAAGGGTTTTAAATTAGTTCAGTAGTATTAATGATTACTGAAATATTGTGTGGTTATATATACATATAATAAATTTCCTTCAATCGTAATTGCCATTGCAAGAATGTTAAACTTTTCACAAATTATTTAAATTAGTACGGATAGTCCACTTTATAATCATGCTATGAAACTGAAGTCATATTCATGTGTCGTTATTCGTAATTGAAGTCAGTTCAGAGCCAAAGATCGGCAAAATTTACTTATCCCTGTAAGCCTGTAGAAGTGTTTTCACAGTCAGGAGAGTCTTCCATAGGGAAAACAACTCGCGCTCTAAAATATGAACTTCGGAATAGCAAAGGAACAGTTTGGTTTTGAATATTTTTAACTAAAGATTATTTTCGACTTTCTAGTTATTCGTATGATGATATTTGTATGATTATATATCTGTACGTATGTTCACATCATTAGACAGGATTAAAAATTAATACTTGTACTTTAAAAGTACCGATGAAACTTATTACACTATACAGTTCTTCGTATTAAATATACAATAGAAAGAAACTTGAAATTCAAAATCATGTGCAAATTCCTATAGTGTTTTAAATAACATTATTATTCAAAACATTCTATTAAAATATTTAAATGAATGCTCCTATAATGAAATTTAAGAATCTACTAAATTACAAATCTACAAGTACAGAATACAAAATTAACTTCACAGGCAGCTCTGAAGAATAAAACATTCTGATACCATTTGCAAAAAATATACAGAAAATATAAAATGGAATCTATATATGCCAATATGAAAGCTCTAAAATTGCATTGGAAATACTACTAATTACCCGTATTACTTATATTCTCGTGGATTAGAAGACTATACCGCTAAAACCGTTCACAAAAATAAAACAAATGATGTAAGAAATTGAAAATATCAATAACCCCTTAACCTTTAAACCCATATGCCGTAATGGATGTAATCCAGTCAATTCAATTTCGATAAAATTTATTTTACATACATTTCTTTATTGTTTAAATTGGAAAAGATTTAATAAAAACAATCTGCCGCATAAACACATTGGATTTAAATCCAATAAACAACATGATATAAGCGACATGATATAATTTCCTTTAAATTAGTTGGCGGAAAAAATATCTTCTGCATCATGCTATCTCTGTGGAAGATTCAATTGTGGGTTTTTAACACTTTCCAACATAGTTCAAAAGCGTTTATGACTTATTTCATTATGTATGTCATTATGTATGTCTGTTCGCAATTAACTGCCGTAAAAATGACTTAACTAAAATGAAATGCTAGTATATTGTTGAGACAGTCTGTGGGACATATGGGAATGTATATAAATAATATCACCCAATTAGTTTTCTATTGAATCCGGGTTAAATAAATGAAATACATTGAACCCTATAGGACCTCATTTTCCAAACATTTCTTAAACGAAGTTAAAATTCACAAATTACTTCGAAAATTTTAGAAAATATTCAAATTATCCCATAAAATATATAAAAAAAATTTCAGTAAAATAGGTTCGGTAGTTTTTAAATAAAAATTAAAATAATAATGACACTCATATAATATGAAGAGATCGCTTGACCCACTTCAAAATAAAATGGGCATCTATCGTTTTTTCTTAGAGTAAAATTTTTTATTTTTAAAATTATTTTAAATTTATATCAAGTGCTGCATCCGTTCTAAAATCGCTTTATTTTTGCGTATTTTCTGTGCATCTACATCCTGCGCCAACGCAGTTACACTATTTTTGAGTTTAAATTATCATCCAACTTTGATTATTTCTACAATAAAACCTAATTTTAATGGATACAGAATGCAAACAAGTGATTGTAAGATGAGCTGTATAAGAATTGCTGATTTTTTTTTCACGCAAAATTATTTAACTCTGGAGTCTGGAATAAAAGTGTATGAATTCACTGCTTTTACATAGTGAGCCAGACGATTTATATTTCGATGACGTCATGTGAATAAAGTTCACTTTTTTCGATGAAGTTTTAAGTTTTCAAGTGAAATAAATTATTGTAGTTCTGCGATAATTAAAAAAATATCACCGCTGAATGTATCGCATGCGATACATTCAGCGGATTGCATTGAAGTTGGAAAGTGTTTCATAATCCATGCTTTATGCATGATTGATCTTTCTTGTTTATTAATATCTCGATAACTCCTGATCCTAGGAATTCGAAATATGGACTTAATTTTAAGTGGGAATATTCCAAACTACCCAGAATATGTCATGAAATTCAGTGTAACAATTCTCCCGTGATGATGAGACAAACAGACAGGCAACCAGATTTTTAATTTTATTTATATAGATTACCAAATTTAGCATTAAATAAATTTGCATATTTAAGTGCTATCAATATAAATTGCGCACCATATATTGCGCATTTAATGACTGATTTAAATGCGCTATATCAATTTTTGAGTAAAATTAGTTTACCCGAACACGTTACATGTAAGATTCATAATATCATAAGTAAAAATTAAGAAACTTAATTGAGCAAAATTTATTATACACTGTCAGCATACCCGTTCTTCGTACGAAGTATATAATATAAAGAAACTTGAAATTCACAATCATGTGCAAATTCCTATAGTATACTAAATCACATGTTTAATAAAAATATTCTGTTAAAATATTTAATACTATGCTCCTAAAAAGAAGTTCAAGAATCTCTGCTTTCGCTATACAAAAAAATCTGATGTGGGCAACACATGACTTTCCTTATATAATGCAATGAATTTACTACTTTCACAGTTTAAAAAAGGGTTATTCTTATAGTAGATACTTATATCCTTTCCAAGATATTGAATTTTCTAAAATTAGTCGTCATTTTCATTGATTTAGCTTCGTTTTTATCCATTTGGCGAGATTTTCGTTAATTTGGCAACATTTGAAAAAGTCGCCAAGTTGGCGACATTCCGCCAAATTCGTCGCCAAAATGTCGCGAAGCGTTATGGACGAAGAAATAAGTTATTCTTACAGCAGATAAATGACCATAGGCGTTCAAATACAAAAGTATTACTCAAACTATCTTTCTTCATGAATGGAACGAGCTAGATCCACGAGAATGACGTCGCCAAATTTATCGCATCCTATTACATATGCAAAGTGTACATGTTTCTAAATAGGAAATATTTTCTTTTTATTTTGTATGACTTTCTGATAATTTTTTTGAAAAATGTACAATACCTCGAGAACGGTTCATGTTAGCGTTCTAAAATTTATGTCAATCGTTTTCTAATGAAGAATTACATAAGAAATGTCTATTTGCGTAACTTTATTAGCGGTTTTGATTTTTTGACGAGTTTTTCAAATTTTCACTTGAAAATTTAGGGGGGTCTGAACATTCGATTGCATATAAAAACAATAAGCTTCCAGTGTTTACGGATTGTGATTTTTGTACCAAATTTCGTTCAAATCGGTCCATTCGTTCGTCAGTTATCGTCTCCACAGACTCACTGACACACACACACACACACACACATACACACATACTTTCACACACACACACACATACTTTCACACACACACACACAGACATCACGTCAAAAATGTTTGATTCGTGATCAGAGATGCTTGAAACGTGCTCTCCCGTCGAAAACTCGAATTCGAATTTTCGACCCCGTCACAATACTTTCCTTATACATTATGTATATAAGAAAAGTAATTATCTTCACGGGCAGATGGGAAGAATAAAACATCCTGGCCCCTTTTGTAAGCAAATTTACAAAAAAAAAGGAATTGAATCAATGCAAAATGAAAGCATTAAAATTGTATGAAACCCGTACTACTTATATACGCGAATATTAGACGATATAACCTGTATTAGTAGATTACATGTATAAACTGAAAATATCAATAAACCCGTAATTGATTCCAATATATGCCAGAATGAAAGCACTAAAATTATATGGGTATATACATATCCCCGTACTACTTCTATTGCCGCAGATTAGAAAATGTGTTAGTGGAAGATTACACGTCTTACAATATGAGTACTAGAAGGCCGTACTTGATTCCAATATATGCCAATATACCTGTACTACTTATATTCTCGTAGATTAGAAGATATACCCGTACATTTGTGGAAGATGACTCATACAACGTACAATAGATGAGTAAACAATTTTTGCTATAATAAAAAAATGGCATTATAACGTGAAAATATTAATAATCCCTGAATCAATAATTCCCGAAAATAGCAATAATAATAATGTTTAAACTTAAAAACCGTAACTGATATTATCCAGTCAAAAATGCAATGTCAATGAAATTTATTTTATATACATATCTTTATTATTCAAATCGGAAAAGATTTAATAAAAAAATTGTATGCCGCATAACACATTGAATTTACATCCATTGCTAAACGACATGATATCATTAGCTTCAAATAAATGGATGGAAATCATATCGGCTGAATAATGCTATCTCCATGGAAGGTTTGGCGACATTTTCGTCAATTTAGCGATAACTTAAAAAATCGCCAAATGTATCGCCAAGTGAGACTATAGAACTGATAGTTCCATTTTGCGACAAATTGACGAAACATCATCACAATACTATCCCCTAACAAAACACAATTAATTTCATTTGCTAAGCGCAATTTTATCAATTCCATGATATTTTTATGTATTGACAAATATTTTTATCAATTTGGTGATAATCAAAAAATTCGTTAAATGTGTTACTAAGAAGGATGGATGGACTGACCGACAAATGCTACTGAAACATCATTCAGTACTCTATTCTGAAAAACCAAACCATTGATTTGCGTCATTTTTATAAATTTGGAGACATTTCCGCTAATTTGGTAAAGTTTAAGAAAAGTTACCAAGTTATTTAGAGATATCCCGCTAAATTCGTAGCTCTGAATTTGAAGATTTGAAGAATAAAACATCCTGATCCCGTTTGTATATACTAAATGAAAACACTAAAATTGTATTAGAAAATATACCCGATCTACTCTTTCTCTACCTCAACAATCGGATAAATGAATTTATTGGGTAAACAAAATATATGAGTTTATTAGCTAAACACAATATATAAGCTTAAAAACTCTTTGCCAAAATAAATGAAAGTGATGTACGCAGTCTGCAATTAATATAATTAAAAGAAAAATCAAACCGTTCTTTTCTAAAATACATTTTTATATCCATTTATTTATTATTCAAATCGAAAAAATAATAATTAAAATTAACAGACAGATTTAATTTAATTGCGTTTCTGAGCAACATGAATAAGATAGAATCTTCCTCATAAACTCCGAAATTAAATAACCATTTTCATGTTTCAGACAATTAATGCTTTCAGAAAGTGACTAATTAGCGCAAAAAATCTCCCACCAAACTCAGAGATAAAGTTTTGATTCACTTTCAAACGATTTTCAACCTTTTCGTTTGGATAAATCACTGAGTTAGAGAGTAGAACTCCTAGGAAAAGTTTCGTTTTTCATTAATATCTCGACAACCCCTGGTTTTAAAAATTCGAAACTTGGACTCAATTTATGGGGGTCTATTTCAAGGCTATTCGCAAAATTCCATTAAATTCGGTTCAGCCGTTCTCCCGTGATGCGGAGACAAACCAAAGTTTCGTTTTTTACTAATATCTCGAGAACCACTGGTCGTAATAATTCCAAACATAGACAAGATTTTAAATGGGGCTATTTTCAGGCTGCCCACAAAATTTTATGAAATTTGGCTCAGCCGTTCTCCCGTGATGATGGGACAGACAGACAGACCGACGGGCAGACAGGCAGACAGATTTTCAATTTTATTTATATAGATTGCAGCTTGTACCAGGGTTCGATTTCCGATTAGAGCAGCTAGGCTCTTTACAATGTCACCCGAACAAATCAACCCCGCAGGTTAGTGCGAAAATGTCGGAGGTCTCAAAGTGACCCTATGGTACGACTAGTACAGATTCTGTGGACTCTGGAAGATGGGTCGCCGATTTCAAATTGAGAGGGTACCGATCATGCGGGATACTCACCTGGGTACAAAACAGTAACAGCAGGGAGCTAACCTGAGATAAAAATAGCTGGACGTGGTCAGTCAGATGGTCAGATTGCCGCCAATCTGACATTAGAGGGTGGAGAATGCAAAATTCACTTCGAAAATAAAAGCTTGCAAGGTCGTCCCAGTAGCGTAACGGTAGAGCATCGGGTGGCCAGCTCGGAGATCCAGACTTCCATTCCCGATCGGGGAAGAAAGGTTACAAATAGTACTACGAAAACCCTACAAGTATATATAAGTGGATTTTGGATCGAGTTTTCAATATAGTGGTTATAATTTTGATATTTTAGTATTTTAACCAGGGTTCCAATGTATGAGGAAGGCTATAGTTTTTAAAATGTCACGAGTTGTTACAGATCAAGGTGTTAGTTGCTGAAATATGGGTGCACAAGCACAAGATACTAATTTTGCTTCAAAAAAGTGAGGAAATTGAATGAACTTGGATATTCTAAAGATGTTTAACCCGTTCGACACGGTGTCGATCCCGAAATCCGACACCGAACTTTCCGTTCGGCCAACATCGGACCCTAAGGACCGACACTGAATTTTCCGTTTAGCCGGCGTCGGATTCTGTTGACAGATTATATCCAATCTAAATAAACTTAAAAATACTGTGTAAATAAACTAATACTTTAAAAATACTGTATAAATAAACTAATACCTTAAAACTACTGTATAAATAAACTAATACTTTAAAAATACAGTATAAATAAACTAATAACTTAAAAATACTGTATAAATAAACTTAATTTATATAACATTAAAAATACACTTACAAAATTGTAATTTATATAATATAAAAAACCCACACTTCTTCTGTGTATGTATCTCAGTACGCAATAGAATCTCTATTGCGTTATCTTATGTGCTTTGTACGTTGAAACATCCACTGAGTGCTCGCTCTCCTCCGGCTGAACGGAAAGTATATCGAAATCGGCTCCATCTCGAACGTGTTAATGATTTATTAAGTTTGAACAGAATAAATGGAAATATATGTAATCAAGTACATATTTATGTGCCACCATGCAAGTTGATAGATTGAATGTAAAATCTAGTCAGTTATATTGTATAAGTTTAACTTATATCCCCCAAGCAAGTTAGTAAAGTAATGGGATATTTTGTAAGTAAAGTAAGTAAAGTAAAGTAAGTAAGGAACGTAAAGCAAGTAAAATAAGTAAAGTAAAATATGTAAAGTAAGTTTTAGGGTCGGTGTATCCCGGTGAAATCAGGACGAAATCTAAAAGTGCTAGCTAGCTATAAACAATTAGCGAGTCATGTGTAGCCCTTTGAAGGCCTGTAAATTATATAAATGGGTCTTAAAAATCGAATAAACTTATTGAAATTTACTGGGGCATTATTTTACAAAATGTTATTCACTCAATTCGACTCAATTCGATTTCACTCAATTCGAATGCATCGGGCTGGAGTCACCGCCGAATTTTTCCATTACTCGTATTATGCTAATTATGATAACTAAAATATGTTTGATCTTGCAAATAATGTGTGTCAAATTATAGGGTCGAGTATGTATTGGATCCTTGGCAAGATAATTGCCCATATTTTTCATTTCCTAAGTTAAATTATTATGAAATAATTATTAATTAAATCCAAAAGCGAATGAAAAATGTTTCGAACGTTTTCTCTATTTATTACTTATTTACTTTGATAATAAATTAATTTTTCCGAACATAAAAAAACTTCAAATCTTTATTTTAATAATCTTAAAATATATCTTTATTTATTTTATTTTTTTTTTAAAGCTGGATCGCAACAATAATAACCAAAATTCCAATACTCCTTCTAATCTCATCTTCGCTCGTTAATAATGAAAAAAATATATATACTTCAAACTAAAAACCTCGTTTTTTACCAAAAGATATAACTAATAACCTTCATTATTAATTTTTGCGCAAATCCAAAGATCTCAAGAAATTTCTCGGCCACTTCAAGTCTAATTATTCTCCGAACCACGCGGTACGTCATTGCTCATTATTCCGACCAATTAATTCGAAAATGAGCCCCCCAAAAAAGTGGGCTTCCTTTTGAAAAGGGCGCGTGGAGTGTGTTCCTTGGAGGGGGGGGGGGCTTTGTATGACCTGCCCTTTGAACCCCGCATGATTCTGTAGGACTTTCTAACGGCGCGCGCGTTTCGTCACAGAAACAAGATTAATGAAACGGAAGAAGCAAAATAAATCAGAAGCTTTTCCGATTCGAAAGTGAAGTGCTCTTCAGAGGATTTGGCATATCTCTCTCTGTCTCAAAAGGGGCGCTTTGTGAAGAAGGGGGCTGCCCACAAATTGTAAATCGTGAAAATTAAAAATTCTAGATTCAGTTGTTCAATATTCAATCTCTCTCGCTCTCTGGGTATTGCTTCATAATTTTTCCTTTCCCTGCAATACATGGTACTGTACAGGGAAAGTATTGGAGTCATGTCGAAAATCGCAATTCGAGTTTTTGACGGATCTTGCAGAGTCCATTTCGATAATAAGAGCTTGCTATTTCGTCCCGATCGCTCATCGGTAGAGCGTCGGCTGGCCAGTTCGGAGATCCAGGGTTCGTTTCCCGGTTGAGGCAACAAGGTTCTTTATAATGGCGCCCGAACAAATCAACCCTGTAGATTAGTGCAACAGATTCAGACCCCAAGGCGAGGCGCCCTGGTTGGTTTACATCCATTATTCGCCAAGGAGCTATAGCAAAATCCACTTCTGGCAAAGCCGCAGCCGAGGGCCATGTTCTCGACGGGCTCATTCACAGGACAGGGTCCCGAAGAAAACCCGTCAAGCCCGACCCCAGCCACCGTCTGGACCTTGGCTCAGACCATGAATAGGCGCAGCCAAATGGTCATGGACACCCGGAAGAGTCCGAGCCTGATAGACTCGCTGGTTTGACGGACAGTTCATCGTCTACCAGATAACACGATTAATATGCCCCCCAGAGTCGGAGGATCAAGGCTACAGAGCCAACATCCGTAACCACCATCTCAGGGTGGGCCGCCTCCGGAAGGGGGGGGGGGTAGATTAGTGCAACAATGTCGGAGGTCTGAAAGTGACCCTAGTACAGATTCAGTGGACTCTGGCAGATGGAGCGCCGATTACAAGTTGAGAGGATAACGACCACGCAGGATACTAACTTGGGTAAAAATAGTAAAAGTAGGAGGTTAACCTGAGGTAAAAATAGCAAGAGTGATTGTCAGTTGCCCGTCAATCTGACATTTGAGGGTGGAGAATGCAGAGTCCACTTCGACGATAAAAGCTTGTAATTTCGTCCCAGTAGCTCAACGGTACAGCGTCGGCTGCTCAGCTCGGAGATCTAGGGTTCGATTCCGTTTGAAGCAGCAAGGTTCTTTACAACCATTACTCCATGACTAACCGTTCTTGCAATATTTTAGATTTTTCGCACTTTTGGTACGCCACTTTTGAAAATACGCCCATCAGTTACCGAATGATAACGAAAATGAAATTAAAGGTGCACATTCAGTGCCATTTCAAATAATTATTTTGTGAAATTAAACTCAATTTATTGAAATATTAAAAAAATAAACTTAATTCCCTTAAAAAATTTATAGGGAAAGTCATGTACTGACCACATGAGATTTTTATATCAGGTGTAGCGCACACTTTAAATATAGAAGGAAATATAATCATCTCAGTAGCTTAATGGATAGACAAAACCAATGTGTATCCAGTCGACAATTCGATCTCCAGTGAAAAACAGACTGATGTGAGCAGCACATGACAATCTCTATAGGATACAATGAATTTATTTCCTTCATAGGGAAATTGTGATGTACAAGGTCCATAGAAACATTTTTTGACGTTGATTTATCACTACACAAATTGAAATAGATCATCTTATAAGTACAAGAAGAGTGACTTGTTCACAAGCATGTGTAAAATCCTATTCTAAATTTAAATGACATCAAAATAACACCCGTAAAATAAATGACTATAAGTAAAATGTCACTTATATATTAATAAAAATAGTGTGCAAATTTCACATCGACATCATAAATAGAATAAATACATGTTAGAAATGGTTTTGCGAGTGTTTCTCTTCATTTAAGAGGCTGAAATTGAAAGCCTTCAATTTCTCAGTTTCGTATTTTTCTGTAAACTATTGAAATTCTTATAACTTCGAATACTTATAAATTTTTACCCTACATTATTTCTAATTCATTAACCTATATTACTTTAAATAATTTCGGATGTTAATTAAATTATTATTTTGTTTTTTGAAATATTAAAATTTTGAAACATTGCAGAACATGTAAAAAAGAGTCCAAAAAGTATTCGATTTTGAATTGACTTAAAAATAACGTTTATCAGGACATTAATTAGCTTTAAAAAAAGCTATTAAGCGAGTGGTTAGAATTCAAATTAATAAGTGTTTAATAAGTAAGTGTTTAGCAGAAAGTCTTAATATATCCATTATAAAATAGATCAATTTTAAAATTTATCAATTTTAAATCTACATTTTTAAATTTAAAAGTAAATATTTGATTTGGGCAACATATGACTTTCCTTACAGACCCAAATTCGTTTTCCTCGTTTTCATAATCCATTGAATTTAATTCAGGGACGTTGCCAGGCAGGGGCCAGGGGGGATAAGCCCCCCCCCCCCCCGAAAAAAAAAGGTATACTCAACGTCCCCTGATAAAAATAGTAATGATAAGAAATTTCAACCAACATGTCATCCAAATTTTGCATAAAAAAATTATTTATGAGATTCTTTTTTTAAACATTGCTTCGTTTTAAAGATTTTTAATTTAGCTGAATTTATGGTTATAGGGATGATCCATTTATTGACGCATTTGATTTAAAAATTTAAAAAAATAGGACAATACTATTTGGATATTTTTGTGTTATTGCGGGGTTCACTGCTTTACATTATAGCGACAAAATCAATTGATAAGTAGGTAAGAGTTAATATTAAGCATTAACTTGTATTAACTTTCAGAATGTTTCTACACATTATTAACAGCTTCATTACTAGTCAATGCTTACATTAAAATAAATTGTAATTGCTATATATTAATACTGATGTATAGCAATTATATGGATATTAATAATGAGCTCTTAACTTTCAAATATAAATATGTATTAATAATTTATATTATGGTAGTTAACAGCTAATTTTAAGCGTTAACTTGTATCAACTTTCAGATTTTTTTATTAATTAACAGCTTTTCTACTAGTTAATGCTTATATTAAAACCCATCGTAATTATTATATATTATAATATTGATGGCTATATGGATTTTCTTAATCAACTCTTTGCTTACAAATATAAATATGTACTTATTTGTTAATAATTTATATGGATTAAATATATAATAGTAACTATGATGGTTAATAAATGTTAGTGATTAAATGTGTGTTTGGTGAGACCCTTCTCCAAGACTGTTGAGACCTCCTTAAATTTCATTTCAATCCCTCTTGAATTTCGTCTCCGCCCTGGTTTAATCGCCCAGAATAGAATCGATACGTTTTTAAAGTTGCGTCAAATACAGAATGCAATTTAAATTACATTTTTTGTTTTCATTGGGCGACCTCGCCTATTTTAAAATGTCGGTGAAGGGAAAAATGCCAAAAAAATGAAACATTCGTCCTAGAGTAATGGAGGTGGCTTTTCATTGTCAAAAATTAAGTACAAAACAAATATTTATTGAATTCAATTAAAACATCGTTTGTTTTAGATTTTGGCGATTTTTGGCCATTTTGAAAAAGACGCAGATTCTCGTTTTTCGAATCGTACCAAAATCTAATCAAGAAATTTTACCTTTCCTGACATCACGAGCTCTTGTCCAATGTGTTGTTAAAATATAACTTTCAGCCCGTCTTTGGAAAAATCTTACTTTTAATTTGTTGTAATAACCCACGTAATATCCTTCTTTATGAATCCTTGTTTATTTATATCTACCGTGATTCCATTTGTAATGTTGATCCTGTTCAAATTTTAAGTTACGCCTGGAGCTCGTTCTCGACTTTATGCATATCAAACCTCTTCTTCAGAGTTATCTGTGACATCATATTATTGTAATTGTGCTTCGCTCCTTTTTGAAGGGTGTCTTTTCTTTGATAAAAATTTTTACCATTTGTTTAAATTAAATCTCTTGGGTATAACCCCTAATTGTGTATTTGTATTTGACTAATTTCAATAGCCTGCTTGTACTACCATTATTTTCTGTTTATTTATGCAAATGTGTCTGCTAATCTGGTCTACATATAAGCAAGCATTCCGCGTTTACTGTTTTGTATAGCCACTGATGAAGGGTATAGTAATGCCCGAAAGCGCTCTGGATTTTTAAAGCTCTGTACGTCTTGTAGGATGATTGTATTAAATGACCTTTTATCTATGATGTTGTATCGTTGATTTTATAACTGAATTTAGAATAGAAGTGATACCACCTTTATTATTATTATTAAATAAATAGATAAAAAAAATTCAGTGGTCAGCACCTTTATACAAGAATGACCGCCAAAATCCAAAACATTTCATAACATTATGTATATTATAAGGTGGAAATTGGGTGGCATGCAAATCAGCCCTCAAAATAAACATTCTTCAGCTTCTATACGCCCCCTCTGCATAAGACCACTTTCCTATTCGACCGAATACCTCTTTTCACAAACCGGGACTCCTCGAAAATAGGAAAATTAGCCTCTCGAGGATCACAAGGCATACGTTTCGGTTCACCTCAAACGGAACAGAAAACGATATAACAAGGATGAGGGTCGGGGGAGGAGTGCGGTAAGCAGGGGCGCATCCCCCTCGCTTTGTGGCACTCTTTGATCGCCGTTCGTTAGTGAGGGTTTTGAGGTTTCGTAGATACACACAGAAAGGCAACTAATTAAATAAGTCCTTTATACCTTATTTCATAAAGAGAGATATATTTCAATCCGACGCGCGGGAGCTATTTTTGTGCGGATGGAACAGGAGGATGAGATGGCATTGCGCGTGATGTTCTATAGAGTTTTGCAAAATTTGATATTGTCAACATATATATATACATATATACATATACATATATATATATACATACATACATACATATACATATATATATACATACATATACATATACATATATATATACATACATATACATATATATATACATACATATACATATATATATACATACCTATACATATATATATACATACATATACATATATATATACATACATATACATATATATATATACATACATATACATATATATATATGCATACATATATATATATACATATATATACATACATATATATATATACATATGTGTACATATATATACATATATACATATATATATACATACATATATATATATATATACATATATATACATACATATATATATACATGTATATATATATATATACATATATATATATATACATATATATATACACATATATATATATACATATACATATATATATGCATACATACATACATATATATATATATATATATATATATACATACATATATATATATACATATATATACATACATATATATATACATATGTGTACATATATATACATATATACATATATATATACATACATATATATATATATATATACATATATATACATACATATATATATACATGTATATATATATATATATACATATATATACATACATATATATATACATGTATATATATATATATATACATATATATATACATATATATATACACATATATATATATACATATACATATATATATGCATACATACATACATATATATATATATATATATATATACATATACATATATATATGCATACATACATACATATATATATATATATATATATATATATATACAGGGTGTCCCAAAAACATTGACTTCGGCTTTTATTCCTTAAATATTGATCTTAAACATATATAATAAATTATAAAGTTGCGTAAAAAAGGTACAAAATTTTATGAAATTGATAAAAAATTTCATGGGATTAAATTTGAAGAAATACAAAATTTAAATTTTTATACGGCCCCCCGTACAAAAACATTTCCAATGAGTAATATGTGCCAAATTAAATTAATGTAAAATTTTGTATTTCTCAAAATTTAATTCCCTTGAAAATTTTAATCGATTTCATAAAATTCTGTACCTTTTTTCACGCAACTTTGTAATTTATTATATATGTTTAAGATCAATATTTAAGGAATAAAAGCCGAGGTCAATATTTTTGGGACACACACACACACACCGACCGTTCAAATGGTTGCTCGAGTCCTTAGGATGAGTCGGACGGTCTGGGCCTTCAACACACACACACACACACACACACACACACACACACACATATATATATATATGTGTGTGTGTGTGTGTGTATAATAGCCAATTCCAAGTAATTACGAACTATTAAAACAATAAAATCACCTAAACAGTTAATCCACGGCTACCATGCCAAAATAAGAAATGAACAGCATTGGCTTAATTTGGAAGTTAATTAGACTAAACTCTTCATCAGGTCTGAGCATTTATCCCTAATTAACCCAAACAAATGTTTTGCTTGTTTCAGATATGGCAATAGTAAATTACTATAAATGCCATAGCTCAGACTACAAGCATTAATAGAGAGAAAAATTAAAAAATTATTAAGAAATCAAGCATTACCATGAACCGTGTGGCAGGAACCCTGTGTACGCGTGCTGTGAAGGCAAGCAGTTGTAATTGATTGCAAAAAGTTGAGATGCATCCGGGAGAAGCAGGAGAAGAAAATAAACCGTGGAATCAGAGGGGAACAAATAGAAGAGGGGACCTCCACTGAAACCTATCCAAGGAGTTAGAGTTGGAGACAGAACAACCACAATTAAGATAAGGTAAACAGGATGAACAGGAATCATAGATGAAACATTATATGGCTAAAGTTACATATTTTTAGCGAAAATAATTTTCAAAATATTAAATATTTATGTATCTTATTTTCTAATTTTTTGTTTTTCATTTTTTTTTTGTCTATTTTATTATTTTTCATTTTTATATAATCAGATAATTAATAATAATAATGATTAGTTTTTATTATTATTATTATTAGCCGACATAATTGGGAATGTTGTATATATATATATATATATATATACAGTCTAACCTGTTTGAAATGGAACCTGCAGGAAACGGAATACTCTCATAAGCGGTAACTATTTTTAGCCACGTCCAAAAATATAGAAAATTTATGTTATTTCCCCTGTGTGAAACGGAACCTACATAACGCGAAATAGGTGGTTATTTTAAAATAATTTATTAACAAAGCACCTGTTGTAACGAACAAAGACTGAAAAAAATCATCCAACTATTTCAGCCAATTATTTCCGAGGGAACCATTTTTCGTAGAACTTTCTATTAAATCCTATGAGGATTTTCTGAAAGCTGTTTCTGAACTTCGAGAATTTTCAGTTAATAAGGAAGATTATGAAATGCTGAAAAGTTTAATCAATGTACCATTTTTAACAGAATATCGCATGATTAGTATGTATGACATATGACCAAGAAATCACGTTGAATTAAAATTCATCTGAATAAAAAATACGTTTATTTTATTTTTTATTTTTTACTTTCCTTATACACATAATGTATAAGAAGTATTGTGACGGGGTCGAAAATTCGAATTCGAGTTTTCGACGGGAGAGCACGTTTCAAGCATCCCTGATCACGAATCAAATATTTTTGAAGTGATGTCTGTGTGTGTGTGTGTGTGTGTGAAAGTATGTGTGTGTGTGTGTGAAAGTATGTGTGTGTGTGTGTGTGTGTCAGTGAGTTTGTGGAGACGATAACTCACGAACGAATGAACCGATTCGAACAAAATTTGGTACAAAAATCACAATCCGTAAACACTGAAAGTCTATTGTTTTTATTCGCAATCGAATGTTCAGAACCCTCTAAATTATCGAGTAAAATTTTGAAAAAATCGTCAAAAAATCAAAACCGCTAATAAAGTTACGCAAATAGCCATTTCTTATGTAATTTTTCATTAGAAAACGATTGACATAAATTTTAGAACGCTAACATGAACCGTTCTCGAGATATTGCATATTTTTCAAAAAAATTATCAAACAGTTATATAAAATAAAAAATAAAATATTTCCTATTGAGAAACATGTTCACTTTTCATATGTAATACCATGCGATAAATTGGGTGACATCATTCTCGTGGATATAGTTCGTTCCATTCATGAAAAAAGATACTTTGAGTAATACTTTTGTATTTGAACGCCAATAGTCATTTATCTGCTGTAAGAATAACTTATTTCTCCGTCCATAACGCTTGGCGAGATTTTGGCGACGAATTTGGCGGATTGTCGCCAACTTGGCGACATTTTTAATTATTGCCAAATTAACAAAAATCTCGCCAAATAGTGAAGTTTAAGTCTCGCCCATAAGTGAAGTTAAAATTCGCACTGCTTCGAAAACTTTAGGAAATACTCAAATTATTCTATGCAATATATAAAAAAAATTTCAGCAAAATATGTTTGGTAGGTTTTGAATAAAAATTAAAATAATAATGACACCCATATTATAGAAAGAGATCATGTGACCCACTTCAAAATAAAATATTGCATCCATCTTTTTTCTCCCAGTGTAAAAATCGTGATTATTAAAGTTCTTTTACATTTGTATTCGTCCTAAAACCGCCTAATTTTTGCTTATTTTCTGTACATCTATATTCTGCGCCAACGCAATTGCAACATTTTTAAATTTAAATGATCATCAAACTTTGATTATTTCTATAACGAAGCCTGATTTTAATGGATGCAAAATGTAAACTAGTGATTTTAAGATGAGTTGTATAAGAATTACTTATTTTTTTTTTTCACGCAAAATTATTCAACTCTAGAGTCTGGAATAAAAGTGTATGAATGAATTGCCTTTACATAGAGATCCAGACGATTCATATTTCGATGACGTCATTTGAATAACATTTTTTTCGATGAAGTTTTAAGTTTTCAAGTAAAATAAATGATTGTAGTTCTGCGATCATTAAAAAAAATATCATCGCTGAATGCATCGCATTTTAGAGATGTTTAAATAAAATTGCATTTCGGTTGGAAGTATTTCATAGTCAATGCTTTATGCATGATTGATCTCTCTTGTTTACTAATACTCGACAACCTCTGTTCCTAGAAACTTGAAACATAAATGCGTTTACCCGCTGGAATAATCATTCCCAATTTGAAAAAAAAAAAAAAAATACGCCAATAGCTGTGAATTTCTATACATAACACAAACGAACAAAAAAAACAGACAAAAACACAGACATTTGTGTAGAGCGTCGCACTCAAAATATTTTAAAATGTCTGAAAATCAAAATGGCAGCAACACAGACGACCCACAGTCAGCGAAACTTATCGAAAGTTTATGGCATTAAAAAATTCCATATCTTGCAAAGAATGGAACTTTTTACCCTACGCGCCTCTTGCGTAGTTTAAGCCCGAATATGTCCTTTTGAACTTTTTCACGGTCATGCTGTTTTCCCCTCCTTTTCCCCTCGGCTGATTCACGCTTTTTCCTTAAGAGGGAAAAGTCTTAGGGATGGGGAGTCTCTTCTTACATAACGGTATATTTTTTCTTCCGGATTTCCCCCCCCCCCCCCTTGCCTGGGCATAGCACCCTCTGATTTTTTACGGTGTGGATTAGCTTGTAGATTTTTTTTTTCATCTGGTAACAGCTGGTGTTCAGAGCCATATACAGGTGCATACTAAGTAGTAAACAGCGATGCTAAAAATAGAAGTTGTGTTCTTTAGGGACAGACAACTAACGGTACAACTTTTCCTCGTTTTCCCCCCCTACCCGCTCCCCCTTTATTGCCGTACTAAATGTTCTCGATGAAATTCAAAGAACACCACCTTGCAGAGTCAGTCCACTACGACAGTAAGAGCTTGCCATTTCGTCCCATTAGTTCAACGATAGAACATCGGTTGGCCAGTTCGGAGATTCAGGGTTCGATTCCCGGTTGGAGCAGCGAGGCTCTTTCCAACCTTTGCAATGGAAATATATCAGATTATATATTTTGCTACTTTTAATATGTCAGACGATTATTAGAGATAACTTTTTTTATCAATCGAAGAACATGGCATCGTTTTCCCAGAATGAAATAATTTTTAATTTAGAGCAAGATTTTCTCATCATTCTTATGACACTTTCATTGAAGAATTTCGGAAGAAATACTTAACGCTCTAAAACCACCCAACAACTCAATTATCACGAGGTTAGTAAAGCGTTTTCGAAAAAAAAAAAATTCAAAAATTTATACATAACTTCTTGTAGAATAGTTCGAGCTTTAGTTTTACGAGATAAGGCATTACAAATTTCAAAAACAAAATTTCTCAATCTTCTTGAGCCTGACAAGACGATTTTTCAAAAAGTATAAGAGTTTTGTAAATAGAAATTATTGATCTAAAAACTGGATTTCCTACTGAACACTTTTGTCGCTTACGATTTAAATCTACCTTTTATAGTTTAGAAAATATTTCGAGTGGACTTCAGAAATGTGAAGCAAAAACTCGCTCAGACAAAAACTCCTTAGATTGTTTTCGAAACAAAAACGTTCAAAATACTAAAATATTGAATTTATATATATATATATTCATAAATTGCACTTTATTTCCGACAAAGCAAGTAAAAATATTTCATATTTATGTCGATTAGTTTCTGAGATATAAATGTCCAAAGTAAAACGTCCAACCATTTTTTTCGTAACACTTTTATGCTGTATATCATCTGGGCACACTATTGTCATAATTTAAGTTTTTTTAAAAATATTTTTAAATTAAACATATAAATAAATTGATTATCAATACAGTCACATATTTAACTAAATTAAAAAATCTTTAAAATGAAGTAATGTATAAAAAAAATCCCAAGAAAATTTTTATGCAAAATATGAATGATATTTTAGGTGAAATTTCATATTACTGCAAAACATAAGATACTTTTTGTCAGGGGAAGGGACTAAGTATACCTCTCGGAGGGGGGGGGGTGCTTGGCCGCTACCTGACTATAGCTCTGGTTCAGGGGGTCCTGAAACATATATTGGCATCAAAGTCTCGAATTTGGAAACAATATATTGCATGGTAAACAATATACTATACAATTAAAAATACGTACACACTGCGATTTTTTATGCATATATAATTTCTTACTTTATCATAATAGATAATTTTTGTTTTTGCTTTACAGGTGCAAATCAAATTTGCAAACGCTCATATTAAGAAGTTACCTCCCTGCTGATTCAAGATGTCGTAATATTGCATTTCAAAATCACCACGCCATAAGTTCAGGTAATTCTTTAATCATGGTACTATTTTTATCAAATGAATTACGCAACTTTTAAAGTTGAACAACTTTTAAGATTTTAGATTAAACATCTACCGCGAAATTTGGCAAGGAGGTTTTTAGAAACACTATATGAAGGAATGTGCGAATCTATATAAATAAAATTGAAAATCTGTCTGTATGGGTGTGTATGTGTGTTTGTTTGCCTCATCATCCTGGATGAAAGGCTGCACTGCATTTTTCTGAAATTTTGTGGGTGGCGTAAAATAGACCCACTTAAAATGAAGTCTATGTTTCGAGTGTTTCTAGGAACTGGAGTTGTCGAGATATTAAAATAAAAAACGCACAATTAAAACTTCCATAGCAATAGTATTATGCAGATGACTAGCCGAATACCCGTTGAAAATCAACGGTCTCACATTAAACAACCCCTGAATAATGTATATTTTTTAATAATTCGCGTTTCACATTTATTCGACAAATCGAATATTTTGGTGTGCAAAACTCCCTAAAGAAGATAATGTTGGGAAACTAAATTTCCGCATTTCTTGCTTTCGAATTATCTACCCGTACACCACATTAAAGTCTATCTTATCCCGAGGCACCCCTATATTATTTTTCCTTTGGAACTTTTTTCTGTGAAGCACATTCATAAATGAACATTTTTGAAAAACTCTGTTTGTCTTGCGTGTTTTATCAGATGATTAGCCCATATACCAAATATCAAGCCTCTATCACATTTAAAAGGAAGCGTGCCTCATTTATTAGGAAAATCGAATATATTAGTGTGCGACACCCCCTTAAGTAGAAAATATTGGTAATCTGACATTGTACACTTTCTTCCTTCCAAACTATCTACCGTTACACCAAATTTGATATCTCTATCTCATTCCGAAGAATGAATTTTTCTCAATTCACTTTTCGAACGTTTTACTCTGGAGCACTCCCTTAAACGAACATTTTTGAAAAACTATATTCGTCTTGCGTCTTTCCGTCAAATGTTTGGGCCAAATACCAAATTTCAAGCCTCTATTATATTTTAAAAGAGCGTTTTCTCATTTATTCTGTGTATCGAATATTTTGGTGTGCGGCACCCCCTTAAGTAGAAAATATTGAAAATCTGATATTGCACAAAATTTCTCCTTTTCAAAGGATTTACCCATACACCAAATTTGAAGTCTCTATCTTATCGCAAAGCATGCTTTCCTATCATTTCACTTTTCGAACGTTTTGGTATGCGGCACCCCCTTAAGTAGAAAATATTGGAAATCTAAAATTGCACACTTTCTCCTTTTCAAACGATTTACTCATACTCCAAATTTGAAGTCCCTATCTCATCGCAAAGCCTGTTTTCCTATCATTTCACTTTTCGAACGTTTTGGTGTGCTGCACCCCCTTAAGAAGAAAATATTGGAAATCTGAAATTCCACACTTTCTTCTTTTCAAACGATTTACCCATATACCATATTTGAACTCTCTATCTTATCGGAAAGCACACTTTCCCATCATTTCACTTTTCGAACGTTTTGGTGTGGAGCACCCCCTAAACGAACATTTTAGAAGACTATATTTGTTTTAGGTGTTTTCTTCAAATGTTTAGCCCATATACCAAATTTCAAGCCTCTATCAAATTTTAAAGTAGCCGTTTCTCATTTATTCGGTAAATCGAACATTTTGGTGTGCGGCACCCCCTTAAGTAGAACATATTCAAAATCTGAAATTGTACACTTTTTTCCTTTCAAACGGTTTACCCATACACCAAATTTGAAGTCTTTATCTTATCGCAAAGCATGCTTTCCCATCATTTCACTTTTCGAACGTTTTGGTGTGGGGCACCCCTTCTATAGAACGTTTTCGGAAAATTCGATTTTTCCAGGGGTTTTTATCAAACGACCGAGCCGTGTACCAAATTGCAAGTCTCTATCTATTCGGGAAGTGCCTAAAGAAAGCGTGACAGACAGACAGACAGACAGACGGACACTTGGCAATTAGTATATAACTAGCCGAATACCCGTTGAAAATCAACGGTCTCGCAATAAGCAACCCCTGAATAGTGCAAATTTTTTAATAATTCGCGTTTCGCATTTATTCGACAAATCGAATATTTTGGTGCTCAGTACCCCCTAAAAAAGAAAATATTGGTAAACTAAATTTGCGAATTTCTTCCTTTCGAATTATCTACCCGTACAACACATTAAAGTCTATCTCATCCGGAGGCACCCCTATATTATTATTTCTCCTTTGGAACTTTTTTTTGTGAAGCACATCCATAAATGAACATTTTTGAAAAACTCTGTTTGTCTTGTTTTTTTTTTATCAGATGATTGGCCCATATACCAGATATCAAGCCTCTATCACATTTAAAAGGAAGTGTACCCCATTTATTCGGAAAATCGAACATATTAGTGTGCGGAACCCCTTAAAGTAACAAAAATTGGAAATCATAAATTTCATACTTTCTTCCTTTCAAACTATCTTCCCGTACGCCAAATTTGAAGTCCTTATCCTATCGCAAAGAGAAGCATGTTTTTCTATCACTTCACCTTTCGACCGTTTTCTGTGTAGCACCCCGTTAAGAACATTTTTGTCAAACTGTATTCATCTTTGGTTTTTTTGTCCAATGGTTAGCCCATATACTAAATTCCTCTATCATATTGTAAAGGAGGCGTTTTTTATTTGTTCGGCAAATCAAATATTTTAGTGAGCGGCACCCCCCTACAATAACAAATGTTGGAAAACTGAAATTGCACACTTTATTCCTTTCCAACATTTTACCCGTACACCAAATTTGAAGTATCTATCTCATCGCGAAGCATGCTTTTCTAGCATTTTATCTTTCGAATGTTTTTGTGTGGAGTACCCACCCCCTTAAATACACATTTTTGAAAAACTCTATTCTTTTTGCGATTTCTATCAGATGATTCGCCCATATACCAAATATCAAGTTCCTATCACGTTTTAAAAGGGGCGTTTCTCCTTTATTCCGAAAATCGAACATTTTGGTGTGAGCCCCCCCCCCCCCCCCCAAAGTAGAAAATATTGGTAAACTGAAATTGTACACTTTCTTCCTTTCAAACTATCTACCCTTACACCAAATTTGATATCTCTATCTCATTCCGCAGCATGGTTTTTTATCAATTCACTTTTCGAACATTTTTCTCTGGAGCACCCCCTTAAACGAACATTTTTGAAAAACTATATTCGTTTTGGGTGTTTCCGTCAAATGATTAGCCCATCTACCAAATTTCAAGCCTCTATCAAATTTTAAAGTGGCCGTTTCTCATTTATTCGGTAAATCGAACATTTTGGTGTGCGGCACCCCCTTAAGTAGAACATATTCAAAATCTGAAATTGTACACTTTTTTCCTTTCAAACGGTTTACCCATACACCAAATTTGAAGTCTCTATCTTATCGTAAAGCACACTTTCCCATCATTTTACTTTTCGAACGTTTTGGTGTGGAACACCCCCTAAACGAACATTTTAGAAGACTATATTTGTTTTAGGTGTTTTCTTCAAATGATTAGCCCATATACCAAATTTCAAGCCTCTATCAAATTTTAAAGTGGCCGTTTCTCATTTATTCGGTAAATCGAACATTTTGGTGTGCGGCACCCCCTTAAGTAGAACATATTCAAAATCTGAAATTGTACACTTTTTTCCTTTCAAACGGTTTACCCATACACCAAATTTGAAGTCTCTATCTTATCGTAAAGCACACTTTCCCATCATTTTACTTTTCGAACGTTTTGGTGTGGAACACCCCCTAAACGAACATTTTAGAAGACTATATTTGTTTTAGGTGTTTTCTTCAAATGATTAGCCCATATACCAAATTTCAAGCCTCTATCAAATTTTAAAGTGGCCGTTTCTCATTTATTCGGTAAATCGAACATTTTGGTGTGCGGCACCCCCTTAAGTAGAACATATTCAAAATCTGAAATTGTACACTTTTTTCCTTTCAAACGGTTTACCCATACACCAAATTTGAAGTCTCTATCTTATCGCAAAGCACACTTTCCCATCATTTCACTTTTCGAACGTTTTGGTGTGGAACACCCCCTAAACGAACATTTTAGAAGACTATATTTGTTTTAGGTGTTTTCTTCAAATGATTAGCCCATATACCAAATTTCAAACCTCTATCAAATTTTAAAGTGGTCGTTTCTCATTTATTCGGTAAATCGAACATTTTGGTATGCGGCACCCCCTTAAGTAGAAAATATTGGAAATCTAAAATTGCACACTTTCTCCTTTTCAAACGATTTACTCATACTCCAAATTTGAAGTCCCTATCTCATCGCAAAGCCTGTTTTCCTATCATTTCACTTTTCGAACGTTTTGGTGTGCTGCACCCCCTTAAGAAGAAAATATTGGAAATCTGAAATTCCACACTTTCTTCTTTTCAAACGATTTACCCATATACCATATTTGAACTCTCTATCTTATCGGAAAGCACACTTTCCCATCATTTCACTTTTCGAACGTTTTGGTGTGGAGCACCCCCTAAACGAACATTTAAGAAAACTATATTTGTTTTAGGTGTTTTCTTCAAATGTTTAGCCCATATACCAAATTTCAAGCCTCTATCAAATTTTAAAGTAGCCGTTTCTCATTTATTCGGTAAATCGAACATTTTGGTGTGCGGCACCCCCTTAAGTAGAACATATTCAAAATCTGAAATTGTACACTTTTTTCCTTTCAAACGGTTTACCCATACACCAAATTTGAAGTCTTTATCTTATCGCAAAGCATGCTTTCCCATCATTTCACTTTTCGAACGTTTTGGTGTGGGGCACCCCTTCTATAGAACGTTTTCGGAAAATTCGATTTTTCCAGGGGGTTTTATCAAACGACCGAGCCGTGTACCAAATTGCAAGTCTCTATCTATTCGGGAAGTGCCTAAAGAAAGCGTGACAGACAGACAGACAGACAGACGGACACTTGGCAATTAGTATATAACTAGCCGAATACCCGTTGAAAATCAACGGTCTCGCAATAAGCAACCCCTGAATAGTGCAAATTTTTTAATAATTCGCGTTTCGCATTTATTCGACAAATCGAATATTTTGGTGTTCAGTACCCCCTAAAAAAGAAAATATTGGTAAACTAAATTTGCGAATTTCTTCCTTTCGAATTATCTACCCGTACAACACATTAAAGTCTATCTCATCCGGAGGCACCCCTATATTATTATTTCTCCTTTGGAACTTTTTTTTGTGAAGCACATCCATAAATGAACATTTTTGAAAAACTCTGTTTGTCTTGTTTTTTTTTTTATCAGATGATTGGCCCATATACCAGATATCAAGCCTCTATCACATTTAAAAGGAAGTGTACCCCATTTATTCGGAAAATCGAACATATTAGTGTGCGGAACCCCTTAAAGTAACAAAAATTGGAAATCATAAATTTCATACTTTCTTCCTTTCAAACTATCTTCCCGTACGCCAAATTTGAAGTCCTTATCCTATCGCAAAGAGAAGCATGTTTTTCTATCACTTCACCTTTCGACCGTTTTCTGTGTAGCACCCCGTTAAGAACATTTTTGTCAAACTGTATTCATCTTTGGTTTTTTTGTCCAATGGTTAGCCCATATACTAAATTCCTCTATCATATTGTAAAGGAGGCGTTTTTTATTTGTTCGGCAAATCAAATATTTTAGTGAGCGGCACCCCCCTACAATAACAAATGTTGGAAAACTGAAATTGCACACTTTATTCCTTTCCAACATTTTACCCGTACACCAAATTTGAAGTATCTATCTCATCGCGAAGCATGCTTTTCTAGCATTTTATCTTTCGAATGTTTTTGTGTGGAGTACCCACCCCCTTAAATACACATTTTTGAAAAACTCTATTCTTTTTGCGATTTCTATCAGATGATTCGCCCATATACCAAATATCAAGTTCCTATCACGTTTTAAAAGGGGCGTTTCTCCTTTATTCCGAAAATCGAACATTTTGGTGTGAGCCCCCCCCCCCCCCCCCCCCAAAGTAGAAAATATTGGTAAACTGAAATTGTACACTTTCTTCCTTTCAAACTATCTACCCTTACACCAAATTTGATATCTCTATCTCATTCCGCAGCATGGTTTTTTATCAATTCACTTTTCGAACATTTTTCTCTGGAGCACCCCCTTAAACGAACATTTTTGAAAAACTATATTCGTTTTGGGTGTTTCCGTCAAATGATTAGCCCATCTACCAAATTTCAAGCCTCTATCAAATTTTAAAGTGGCCGTTTCTCATTTATTCGGTAAATCGAACATTTTGGTGTGCGGCACCCCCTTAAGTAGAACATATTCAAAATCTGAAATTGTACACTTTTTTCCTTTCAAACGGTTTACCCATACACCAAATTTGAAGTCTCTATCTTATCGTAAAGCACACTTTCCCATCATTTTACTTTTCGAACGTTTTGGTGTGGAACACCCCCTAAACGAACATTTTAGAAGACTATATTTGTTTTAGGTGTTTTCTTCAAATGATTAGCCCATATACCAAATTTCAAGCCTCTATCAAATTTTAAAGTGGCCGTTTCTCATTTATTCGGTAAATCGAACATTTTGGTGTGCGGCACCCCCTTAAGTAGAACATATTCAAAATCTGAAATTGTACACTTTTTTCCTTTCAAACGGTTTACCCATACACCAAATTTGAAGTCTCTATCTTATCGTAAAGCACACTTTCCCATCATTTTACTTTTCGAACGTTTTGGTGTGGAACACCCCCTAAACGAACATTTTAGAAGACTATATTTGTTTTAGGTGTTTTCTTCAAATGATTAGCCCATATACCAAATTTCAAGCCTCTATCAAATTTTAAAGTGGCCGTTTCTCATTTATTCGGTAAATCGAACATTTTGGTGTGCGGCACCCCCTTAAGTAGAACATATTCAAAATCTGAAATTGTACACTTTTTTCCTTTCAAACGGTTTACCCATACACCAAATTTGAAGTCTCTATCTTATCGCAAAGCACACTTTCCCATCATTTCACTTTTCGAACGTTTTGGTGTGGAACACCCCCTAAACGAACATTTTAGAAGACTATATTTGTTTTAGGTGTTTTCTTCAAATGATTAGCCCATATACCAAATTTCAAACCTCTATCAAATTTTAAAGTGGTCGTTTCTCATTTATTCGGTAAATCGAACATTTTGGTGTGCGGCACCCCCTTAAGTAGAACATATTCAAAATCTGAAATTGTACACTTTTTTCCTTTCAAACGGTTTACCCATACACCAAATTTGAAGTCTCTATCTTATCGCAAAGCACACTTTCCCATCATTTCACTTTTCGAACGTTCTGGTGTGGAACACCCCCTAAACGAACATTTTAGAAGACTATATTTGTTTTAGGTGTTTTCTTCAAATGATTAGCCCATATACCAAATTTCAAGCCTCTATCAAATTTTAAAGTGGTCGTTTCTCATTTATTCGGTAAATCGAACATTTTGGTGTGCAGCACCCCCTTAAGTAGAAAATATTGAAAATCTGAAATTGTACACTTTCTTCCTTTCAAACGGTTTACCCATACACCAAATTTGAAGTCTCTATTTTATCGGAAAGCACACTTTCCCATCATTTCACTTTTCGAACGTTTTGGTGTGGAGCACCCCCTAAACGAACATTTAAGAAAACTATATTTGTTTTAGGTGTTTTCTTCAAATGATTAGCCCATATACCAAATTTCAAGCCTCTATCAAATTTTCAAGTAGCCGTTTCTCATTTAATCGGTAAATCGAACATTTTGGTGTGCGGCACCCCCTTAAGTAGAACATATTCAAAATCTGAAATTGTACACTTTTTTCCTTTCAAACGGTTTACCCATACACCAAATTTGAAGTCTCTATCTTATCGCAAAGAATGCTTCCCCATCATTTCACTTTTCGAACGTTTTGGTGTGGGGCACCCCTTCTATAGAACGTTTTCGGAAAATTCGATTTTTCCAGGGGGTTTTATTGAACGACCGAGCCGTGTACCAAATTGCAAGTCTCTATCTATTCGGGAAGTGCCTAAAAAAAGCGTGACAGACAGACAGACAGACAGACGGACACTTGGCAATTAGTATATAAAGAAGATATTTTTTCCGCATTTTTTTTTAAAATATAATAATAATAATAATAATAATAATACCATGTCGCTTCGCCACAGAGTTAAATCCAATGTGTTATGTGACAGATTATTTTTATTAAATCTTTTCCAATTTAAATAATATAGAAATGTATATAAAATAAATTTTATCGGAATTGCCTTTTTGGCTGCATTATATCCATTACGACATTCGGGTTTAAGGATTATGAGGGTTATTGATATTTTAAACTTCTCACGCCCTCTGTATTGTTTGAGGAAAGATTTTTCAAACTCATATATTGTAATACGGGAATATCTTTTAATTTACGAGAATACAAATAGTACGGGTATATCTTCCAATAGAATTTTCCAACCGCGCTTTCATTTTGGCATATATTGATTCAATTTCATATTTTTTTTTATAAATTTTTTTTATAAAGGGACCAGGATGTTTTATCCTTCAGATCTGCCTGTGATGATAATTTCGTATAACGAAAACAGAGATTCCTAAACTTATTTTTAGGCGCATTCATTTAAATATTTAAATAGAATGTTTTGAATAACCATGTCATTTAGAATACTATAGGAATTAACACATGATTATGAATTTTAAGTTTCTTTATAATGTATATAGTCCGTACGAAGAACGGGTATATTGCTAGTAATTTTAAGAATTAACTTTATTTTGCCGCACCATAAATCGTAGAAACATATCGTCTGCAATTTTAAAAAATATCGTCTGCAATTTTGATCCCTTTCATGATCTGAAAAAAGATGTTTAATATTCTTGTTATGTACTTACGAGAAACGAATTTGACATATATCAAAATAACCAAATGGTTTTATAGAATGTTATTTTTTGCCTTAGATTAGCGAAATAAAATTATAAAATATTATTTTTTTTTATCGTCTGCAATACTTTTAATCTTAGAAAGAATTACGGAACGATTCTTTTGA
>OX578147.1:137835068-137862568 GCA_951213105.1 Amaurobius ferox
CTAAAAGATAAAATGCAATGCTTAGATTATATTGAAACTAAATTAAATACTCAATAAAACATAGAATATATTTTTAATTTTAATCCAAAATATTTTTGGTGCTGCCATCTGTTGTCGTAATTTAATTCAAACCGATTATTTTTATTTTTAATGAACATTTTTAAATATCTATTTCTTCTAATATAGTATTAAATACAACAACATATCATATATAATAATTCCACAATCACGGAAAGGTAATTTCTCATTCTATAAATTTAATAAGGTGATCTGAATGTACATCACTGAGGACTGCAGCTTTGTCTTCAAGTTCCTGTCTTCAAGTACAAGTTCAAGTACGTTTCCGTGATTGTTGCATTATACTATATGATATGTTGTTGTATTTAATAGAGTATTTGAAGGAATAGACATTTACAAATGTTCATTAAAAAATAAAAATAGTCGGTATGAATTAAATTACGACAACAGATGGCAGCACCAAAAATATTTTGAATTAAAATAAAAAATATATTCCATGTTTTATTGGGTATTAAATTTAGTTTTAATATAGTCGAAGCATTGCATTTTATCTATCAGCAAATATTTCGCAACTGTTTGCGCAGAATTTCGGCAAAAAGTGTGTGCCGCGAAAATTAACAAAGCGCGGATAGAGCAGAAGATTTACTGACGCTCACCCTTAAAGGTTCCCTTATTATGATTATAATTAACCAGTATTTTTTCATAGTTGTAGGATAGAATACAGAATATAGGGAGATCAAAATAAATTGAAAGGTAAAATAAATTTGAATACGTAGGAATATTCTTTACTGTTTCAGTTTTACATTGCGTTGCGCTCATCATTTATTTTTTACAAAATGGGCAGTTTAAATAAATATTTTAGGCCTTTCGTCATACAAAAACATACAATGCAGGATTACTTATTCCAGCGCCACCTGAATGATTGTCTCAAACGATATGGGTGTTTTCTTAAGGGGACGGTGGACGTTGAAATGAGCAAAAATGGACTAAAAAAGTTTTAATATATAACATTATTTTACGCATTTAATGTTTGCTTACGGGTGGGACAGCGTCCATCCCAAACGAAGAACCTCCCAAAAAGGCAGGTATTTGACATACCCTATACCAAACAGTTCGATCCCCCTTTGCAAGCATTGGCGCCCATGGGAATCGCGGACAGAAACATTGTACCTGCTGCAGCAGGTACAATGTTTCTGTCGGCGATTTCCATGGACGCCAATGCCTGCAAAGGGGGGGAGGGGAGGTCGAACTGTTTGGTATAGGGTATGTCAAATACCTGTCTTTTTGGGAGGTTCTTCGTCTGGAATGGACGCTGTTTCACCCGTAAGCAAAAGGTTGCATGCATTTTCGAAAAGGAATTTTCAAAGGACATTTTTAAAATGCTCCATGCGTCTTAATTTTTGTCTGAGATGCATGAAATTTGGCAAGAAGACACCTCTCATACCTTTTAATGAAACTGGGTATGCATTTTATAATTGGATTTTATTAAGGTAATTAAAAGTGAATAAGAACCTAATTAAGTGATGAAAATTAAGTTTTAATGCAGGAAAATATTTTTAAAAAATTAACTTTCTAAGGGATTTAAAAATGAATATCCAAATTTGTTCATAATGTGTTTTTGAGTGATCATAATGGAAAATTAGTCAAAAATGTGAACAAATAGCACGCAAGGAGTATTTTCAAATTTTCGTTAAAAAAATTACATTAAAAAAAAATACAAAATTATAACAAAATGGAAAAAAAAAAATAATGGTATTGTATATAGTAATGTTACGAGGAATATTTATACAAATTTTCACGCTTCTAAGTCAATAAATAAATAAAAAAATTTCTATGTTCACTGTCCCCTTAATATGAAGTTTCAACTCCTTACTTTTACCTCCATGCATCTAACTGTTTCGGCTATTTTTTTTCCAAGAAAATGACAAAGTGCCCCCCGTACATAAAAACGGTACTACTAAAAAGGAACTTTCTATTAAATCATATGGCGGTTTTCTGAAAGCTGCTTCAGAACTTCACGAATTTTTAGTTGATCGGGGCTAGGAATATAAATGAATGCACGTTTTTCACTGAAAGACATTAGTAAGACATATGTCCGAAAATCCGTGTTGGATTATTTTAAAAATTCATCTCAATAAAAATCCAGCGCTTTATTACTTTTCCTGTAACACATGGTAATGTATAGGGAATGTATTGGACTCATGCTAAAAATCGCAATTCCAGTTTTCGACGGATCTACACGTTTCGAGACTTCTAGAACACGAAAAAACGATTTTTGTATTGACGTCTGTGTGTGTCTGTCTGTCTCTGCGTGTGGGTCTGTCTGTGTGTGTGTGTCTGTCTGTGCAATGTATGTATACACTTTAACTGAAAAACTAATAGTCCAAATTTCATAAAATTGGGTAGGTAAGTTACTTATGGGTGACCCTGGTGCTGATTAGATTTTGGTACTATTCGGGAGAAATGAGCCTGTCTTTATTGAGAAATGGCCCGCAAAAATTGTGTGTATCCACTCTAGCTAAAACAACTAATTGGTAACATTTAACAAAATTGGGTAGATAAGTCACTTGTGGGATACCTTGGTGCTGATTTGAGTTTGGTACGATTCCGGAAAAAAGAACCTGCCTTTTTCGCGAAATGGCCCACACATCTAAAATATAAGATCTAAAATAAAATACTACATGTGCTCAAATGTATCCATTAAATATTGTTTAATATGTAATGTTTGACGAAAAAAGGAATTAGATCCACCTCATTATTAAGATGGACCATTCTCGAGATATTTGAATTTTTAATTTGCGGGAAATGGAAACCATTTTCACTGCAGTTAAAAATTAGTCCCCTGATGGTTATCCTGATGCTGATTTGCTTTCGATATGATTCCGAAAAGTATAACCGACTCTTTTTTTGCGAAATAATCTTCAAAGATAGAGAAAATCTTAAATAAATGACTAAAATTGTTGAAATATATTCATTGAGTACTTGTTCTTCGGGTAAATTTGGACAACTAAGCAAATAAGACTGACCCCATTACTGTAGGATTATAAAGTGAATAAGTTGCCGAATGAAATGAAGATGCAACAAGAAAGATCAATCATGCTTAAAGCATTGATTATGAAACACTTTCCAACTTCAATGCAATTTTATTTAAACATCTCTAAAATGCGATACATTCCTCAGTAATATTTTAAAACTTATCACAATACTACATTAATTTAGTATATTTGAAAACTTAAACCTTCATCGAAAAAAAATGAACTTCATTCAAATGACGGCATTGAAATATAAATTGCCTGGTTTAAACATCTCTAAAATGCGATACATTCCTCAGTAATATTTTTAAAATTATCATAATACTATGATAATTTATTATATTTGAAAACTTCATCGAAAACAACTGAAATTTATTCAAATGATGTCATAGAAAAAATAACACGCCTGGCTCTCTCTATAAAAGCAGCATTTCATTCATAAATATATTCCCATTCATTTCATTCATCATAATACTATAATAATTTATTTCATTTAAAAATTAAGACCATGGAGCTACAAGTAATTAAACTCTATGCTTAAAACTTCATTGCAAAGAATCGTCCTTCTCTCTGTAAAATCAATGAATATTTCATTCATATCAGCTATGCAGACTCCATGATCTAAATAATTTTGCGTTAAAGAAATTCAGCAATTCTTATACAACTCATTCTACATATTTTGCTGTTTACATTTTACATAAGTGAAAAATAGGCTTCGTTGTAGAAATAATCACATTTGGATGATCATTTAAACTCAAATATATTTTCATTGCGTTGTTTCAGTATGCAGATGCACAGAATTTAAGCAAAAAGAAAGCGGTTTTAAGACGGATACAACACTCAATATGATTTAAAAAGAACTTTAAAAATCACGATTTTGAGACAAGATGGATGCCATTTTTCATTTTGAAGTGGGTCACGTGATTTTTTCAATATCATGGTCACGTGATCGCTTCATATAAGATGTGTAATTATTATTTTAATTTTTATTTAAAAAGCTACTGAATATATTTCGCTGAATTTTTTTTTTTATATATTTTATGGAACAATTTGAATATTACCTAAAATTTTCGAAGCAATTTGTGAATTTTAAATCCGCTTAAAAAATGTTTGAAAAATTAGGTCCCATAGGGCTCAATGTATTTCATTTTTTCAACCCGGGTTCAATCCAAAACTAATTGGGGGATATTATTCATTTATATTCCCCATAGGTCCTACAGACCGTCTGAATAACATACTAAAATTTCATTTTGATTAAGTCATTTTTACGACAGTTATCGTGCTAACGGACAGACAGACAGACAGAATGAACAAAGTCATAAACACTTTTCAACTTTGTTGTAATGTGTTAATAAAGAGGCAAATTGGATATAATACCAGAAAAGTATCCATATTATAATAATTAAAGTGGTATCACGTCTACTTCAATATTTAAGCATAAATTAAATGCGTGTCAAACCTCTACACAGTTATCTGTGACGTTTCACTTTAATGTAATTTATGCTTGGCTGAAATTTGAGCATGTTTCATTGTCTTTTCTTTTGTGTTTGTATTTAATACTCGTTTAAATTTTAAATCTCCCGTTTATAACACTTTTTATTGTAATTTTGTAATTGTTCAATTTTTAATAGCTTGTTTATAATACTATTTAATTGTCATTATGCCGTAGCTGATTTATGCAAAGTGTGTCTGTCGATTGGGTCTATAAACTTGTTTCCACGGTTATTTTTCATATAGCCAATGATGAAGGATATATTGATGCCCAAAAGCGCTTTGGCCTTTTAATATTTGTACGTCTTATAGGATGGTTTTATTTGATTAAATGACCTTTTTATTTATGATTTATGTCTTTAATTTATGCTGAAGTATCCATGTAATGTTCTGCAATTAAACTGAATGTAATGCATAATGAAATAAAATATTACAAAATGAGTTTGAATCTGCAGGGAATGTCATGTGCTGCCCACATCAGATTTTTGTTGTTGTTGTTGGTTAGTTGTTTCATGATAAGCAGTCATATTTTTCCGGTATGTAAATTTATTTATTTTTTAAACATGGTAATAAGCTAATAGTCAAGGACAGTGGAATTACTATTTACATATTTACATATACTCCTGCAATCGCAGTATGCAAAAATGTACGTATATACATATTTAGAAAAATTAAATTAGCTATTATGGTATAATATAGTATTAATTAAGTGCATATAAATAAACTTTTCAGAATTTTTAAAGTCATGTATAGATAGGTAAGCAATGGCATAAGGAATCTCTGCATTTTCAGCCTAACCTTACAGTCTTAATGAAATAACCTGCTTGAAACGGACACATTTTCAAGACGGAACATTCTTCCGGTTCCCCGAAATTCCGTTTAAGGCAGGTTCGATTGTAGTATGTTTACATGTTAGCAAAGATAACACTATTAATGATAATTTCCAAGAAATGAAATCTTCGCGCTTGTTAATAATTTCACGAACATACCCGTAACATATAATTTTCGCTTGTGTAAATCCATCCATTTACATAACTGAATGAAAGCGAAAAGAAAGGTTTGGAATTTTATCCGCATTTTAATGCCGGAGAGAATGTCGATCGACCTTCCCCGAAGGTGTCGGTCCACCCGGCGACCTTCGAGCGCAGACGAGTCGCCAGATCGGCACCTCGATGCAGATGCACCGAGGGTGGATGAAAGGTCCCTTCGACCACCTACTACGCAAGTCGGAACTGGCATCGGTTGATACCACAGAGTTAGAGAGAAGGCGATAAAACTTCTATGGATGAAAAGCTTCAAAACTTTATATATATATATGAATATGTTAAAATTGTGAAGAGTATGGTATGAATCGAAAGATTTTGTCAAGCCTTTAAAATGGGTAAGATGACCTGAGTTCGATTTCCGGCCTGCCCAAACTATTCACGCGGAGTACAGTCAAGGTAAATATGTGGGTTCGTAAGTCCTTCCGAGATGTTGGTGGTGGTAAGGGAAGGAGCGCACGATCCCTGTAAATGCCTCTCTCCCCACCCCCGGGCTCCTGGCTAAATTGGGTGGCACTGTCCCGGAAGTCCAAACAAATAGATATCTTACACCTTGGTAAGGAGCCCGGTAGCCCATTGGTTAGCGCGCTGGAGTTGCACTCGGTAGGCCCGGGTTCGATTCCAGCCACTGCCAAAACCGTGTTCATGCGGAGTACGATCACGTTAAACATGTGGGTCCGAAAGTCCTTCCGAGAGGTTGGTGGTAGGGGAAGGAGGGTACGATCCCTGTGGATGCCTCCCCCACTGGGTTCCGATCTAAATTGGGTGGCACTTCCCGACCGTCCAAACAGTTACCTTACACCTTTCTGGTAGGTCGGACGGTCTGGGTTTCAACAACAACAACACATCACAAGGTCAACGAAAACGCTCGAAACACGCAACACTATGTAGACATTGAAGACGTTAACACGAAACAAAAAATGCAAAAAAAAAAAAAGAAAAAAAAATCGTCTCTTATAGGCCTATTTAGAACTGTACTACTTAAACATTTTATTTTTTTTTTTCTTGTGGACACGATAGCGCCCACAAGAATAGATTTTCACGAAACTTTATATCTAGCTTTGCTATGTAAAAAAAATCTAGAACTAGATAGAATTTTTTTTTTTTTTTTTTTAATTCGAGAAAAAACTTCGAAATGGATTCGAAATTTTATATATTTTTTTGATGGCAGCCCAGGACACCATTGAACATCGTCCTGCATGAAAGGGTTTATGTGTGGCTCAATGGTCACAGATCACGAGACTTAATAGTTTTCTTCATTGTTGTGAAAAATAGCTGCGATACAATTTTGTTATTGCGCGTGACGTCATGATCTCCCCTCAGGGGCAAGTTATTCCCCCCCCCGGGGGTACATGGTCCAGTATGGCATCCATCAAAAGATTTTGTCACGACTTTTACTGTGATGGGTAACGCTCTATAATTGTATTCATTTGGAATCATTATGCCGATTTTTCAATTTTTTTCTTTTTTTTTTTTGTAAAATTTGGAAAAAAAAAATTAATTCCGGTATGAGAAAGCCGAGTTGAGCCGCACTTCAGTTAATTATTTTAGAGTCCATTGTGAAACATCTGCATCTCACCGATTACAATTTCAGAAACGCTGCATGATGGTAATAACCAGACACGGGACATTCATTTACATATTGCACCTCTTAACTAACCACAATCAACAGCAGCAACAAAAAGCGCAGCCATCACTTTCCTTAAAACTAAAAAAAAAAATTCATCCAAAAAGCCTACACATCACAAGGTCAACGAAAACGCTCAAAACACATACACACACAACACTGTGTAGACATTGAAGACGTTAAAATGAAACGAAAAATGTGAAAAAAAAAATCGACTCTCATTGGCCTATTTAGAACTGGATTTTAGAAAACACCGATAAGAAAAAAACACCCCAACCGAAATATGTGCACCGGTTTTCTCCCAATATCCTTGGATGCGAAAATTTGAAAGGGGAAAAATTGAAATTTCTCCGGCAGTGTAGGTTAAGGCCATCAACATTCGAAATAATGGTCCACAAAACATTCGAAACCCCTTCTATACCCCCTCCCCCCTTTACTACAGCGAGTTCAGGAAGAGAGGATTTTGTAGACCAGTCTTGAGGCTTGTTTATAATTTCACTTTCAATTGTTTCGTGTTGAGATGTGTCGGGATTATTCCAGGCATGCGTGGATTTTAGCAGAGGATTTCGAAGGTATGGCGTGATTTTTGTAATTATTTTCTCAACAGACCCGTCATTGAGGAAGAGCCAGAAAAATTTGTTTTAAAAATTTGGAAATCTTGTACAATAACAATTGGAATATGAATTATTCATTATATTAATACGGGGTTCATTTTGCTCTCATGTGCTCATTCGTAATATTTTAGTCTGGCTAGGGGTATATTTCTCAGCACACTTCCGGTCACTGATATTAATCGCCGAAATATTTAGAGATGCTTAAAAACACCATGGTGAATCTATATAATAATTGCCTGACATGATTTTGTCTTAACAGACCCATAGTGACCTATAAAACTGAACCTTTACACACTTCAGTATCATAGCCAACGGCCGTACCGTGCTGAAAACACCCGTTCTCGTTAGATCACCGAAGTCAGGTAGCATCGGGCGCGATTAGTACTTGGGTGGGTGACCACCTGGGAACACCGCGTGCTGTTGGCACATTTCGGGCGCGGTAGCTCGGTGGTCTGCTCGCTGGATTTGCACGCTGCCACAACTGCCGCCGTGTTCATGCGAAGTACGATCACGTTAAACATGTGGGTCCGTAAGTCCTTCCGAGAGGTTGGTGGTAGGAGAAGGAGGGTACGGTCCCTGTGGATGCCTCTCCCACTGGGTTCCGGTCTAAATTGGGTGGCACTTCCCGGCCGTCTAAACAGTTACCTTACACCTTTCTGGTAGGTCGGACGGTCTGGGTCTCAACAACAACACTACAGTATCATAACCAAGGGATAGAACCTAACACAGCCAGATTTTTCGATGAGCCCTCTCGGGGAGGGAAAAATAAGGTGCTTTTGAAATGGCATTCCTGAACCTGCAGAGCTCCCTCCTCCCCCGGTGACTTAGAAGGCTGAATCTTTGAACACTTGTAGTATGGACCACGGGATAGCTAGCCTAATGTAACTGGATTTTGAACGGGAGAGATTTGAAAAAAATTCACAAAAGGAAAAATTCAAATATGAAAGAGGGGACTCACAATTTGCATTGGCGTACAGAGTCCACTTCGACGATATAAAGGCTTGCAGTTTCATCCCAGTAGCTCAACGGTAGAGCGTCGGCTGGCCAGTTCGGAGATCCTGGGTTCAATTCCCGATTGGGGCAGCAACGTTCTTTACAACGGCGCCCGGACACATCAACCCTGTAGGTTAGTGCAAAGATGTCAGAGGTCTGAAAGTGACCCTAGTACGACTAGTACGGATTCAGTGGACTCTGGAAGAGGGAGCACCGATTTCAAAGGAGACTATAACGACCACGCAGGATACTATCCTGGGTAAAAATGGTAGTGTCAGGACACTAACCTGCGGTAAAAATAGCAGAAGGTGGTGAGTCAGATGGTCAGTTGCCCGCCAATCTGACATGAGAGGGGGGAGAATGCAGAGTCCACTTTGACGATAAGAGCAATTTTGTCTCAGTAGCTCAATGGTAGAGAGTCGACTGGCCAGTTCGAAAATCCAGGGTTCGATTCCCAGTTCGGGAAGCAATGTTCTTTACAGTCGTTCCTCTTAACCTCCCTGGAGCGGAGAAAAAGGGGTTTTGATAAGTTCTTACAGACCTTCTGGAAGCCCTTCGGTGACCTAGTTTTCTGAATATTCTTGCACACTTGTGGTATCAAACACAAGACAAAACCTAACGGAGTCAGATTTTTAATTTCTCTTCTAAGGTGGCTAAAATGAGGAAGGGGGGAGGGGGAGGGTCGAAAAGACTTTGCAATCCTTCCAGAAGCTCTTCAATGACTTCTAAGGCTGAAACTTTACGCTCTTATAGTATTAACCTGTTACATTGAGATCATAGCACGATTTGTTTCCAAGTCTTCAATATTGGTTTAATTCGAAATTTCTATATTCAATTCATTTATATCTAAATTATATTCAAAGTTACGATTTAGACTTTTGCTTACGGGTGGGACAGCGTCAATGTCTAACGAAGAACCTCAAATACCTGTCTTTTTACGAAGTTTTTCGTTAGGGATGGACGCTGTCCCACTTGTAAGCAAAAGGCTAATATTTTTACTAATTTAATAACTTATTCCATTCACTGAATTAAAATACAGTTTACTTCCAAATTATCCATTTCCCTTCTCCGCAATGCAATCTATTCTGTGAGTCATTTGCCGATATTTGACACTGCCATGCATTTTTAAACAAAATAAAACTTAATTAATTAAACAAGAAAGATCAATCATGCATAATGCATGGATTATGAAACACTTTCCAACTGAAATACAATTTTATTTAAACATCTCAAGAATGCGATACAATCAGCGGTGATATTTTTTAAATGATCACAGTACTACAATAATTTATTTTACCTGAAAACTTAAAACTTCATCCAAAAAGATTAACTTTATTCAAATGACGTCATCGAAATATGAATCGTCTGGCTCTCTAAGTAAAAGCTGTGAATATTTCATTCATACACTTTTATTCCAGACTCCAGAGTTAAATCATTTTGCGTGAAAAAAATTCAGCAATTCTTGTACAACTCATCTTACAATCACTTGCTTACGTTCTGTATCCATTAAAATGAGGCTTCGTTGTAGAAATAATCAAAGTTGGATAATCATTTAAACTCAAAAATAGTGTAATTTCATTAGCGCAGAATTTAGATGCACAAAAAATACGCAAAAATAAAGCGGTTTTAGGACGGATGCAACACTAAATATGAATTTAAAAGAAGTTTAAAAATCACGATTTTGACACAAGATGGATGCCATATTTTATTTTGAAGTGGGTCACGTGATCTCTTCATATTTATATGAGTGTAATTCTTATTTTAATTTTTATTTAAAAAACTTCCGAACCTATTTTGCTGAAATCTTTTTTTATATTTTAAGGTATAATTTGAATATTTCCTAACATTTTTGAATCAATTGGTGAACTTCAACTTGGCTTAAAAATGTTTGAAAAATTAGGTCCCATAGGGCTCAGTGTATTTCACTTCTTCAACCCGGGTTCAATCCAAAACTAATTGAGTGATATTATTCATTTACATTCCTACATGTCCCACAGACCGTCTCAACAACATACTAAAATTTCATTTTGATAAAGTTATTTTTACGGCAGTTATCGTGCGAACGGACAAACAGACAGACAAGAATGAACAAAATCATAAACACTTTCTAACTATGTTGTAAAGTGTTAAAAAATTTAATTTTTTTTTAGTATCAGTTTCCCTGTCTTTGACAAGCTACTAGTGTATTATATTTATATTATGTATACCTGACTCATGTGTACTCAATACTAGTATGTTAATCTGGCACGGTCTATATTTCTCACTGATATTAATCAGCAAAATATTAAGAGACAAAAAAATAAATAAATAAATAGATAAATAAAATAAACACTTTTATTAATAATAGCAAAGCAATTGATTAAAAGTATCAGCTGGTTTTAGACGCAAAAAGCAACCTTCTTCCGAGTGAAAAGACAGGACAACCAAAGACGTCTGTTTTAGGGTCTTACCTACGGTAGTGTGGTTGCTCTGTTTTTTCATCCTGATGAGAGAGGCTGCTTTTTGCCTACAAAATCAATGGATACTTTTAATCTGCTACTTATACTATCATTAACGAAGATTTTATTTTTTTTTTTACTTATAGACTTGTGGCAGAGAAATCTAAAATCCGGTTAAATTGGGGGGGGGGGGGGGTTCTTAAAGAAATTCATTATTTTTAAAACGCAATGTAACAAATCAATTTAATTATTTTTTGCATCCATCCATTTTCGTCTCCTTAAATGGTGGGTGTTGTCTTGATTATTTAAATCAGATAAATTAAATAAATGAAAATCGTTTGTCATATAAACACATTTGATTTAATTCCGTTGCTATGTAACATGATGTTATTTTCATCAAACAAATTTTCGAAACAATCGTCCGCATAATGCTATTTCTATACAGAAGGTTTAATTTTGCGTATATTGTTTTTAATGACTTGAAAACCCCTGATTCTAGAAACATGAACATATATATATATATATATATAGTATGAACTTTAATTACTTGTATATTTTAATTGCCTGTGGCTTAAGCCTTTATTTATTTGCGTTAAATAGCACAATAGTGCAAATCAATTTATATTTTAGTGTATTATTACGAACTCAAAAGTATATTTCCCATTCAGTTTCAATTACTATTTGTTCTAAATTAAATATAACTTCTGATTTTATTCATTATAATTACAAATGCGAGTGTAAATGGATAATAAAATTATTTATTTCAGATAGCATTGTTAACATTCTAAATAAGTGCTTTGTATGGGCTTTTGTTTTGTTTTTTAACATTTCAGATTAAAATTATATATTTATGATGTTAAAATGTTGTCGAAAATGTCTTTTTATGAATAATTTGTTAAACACAAGAATGGGCAAAAATGAAGAAATGACACACACTCACGTGGGATCAGGAGATCTTTCAGCGTTAAACAGCAGACAATAATTAATTGAATAATTTGGAGTTTCTTTAAGGTCGTTTTTGCAATTTTGACTGTATTTTCGTTCATCTGCAGTGACATCTTGCCAATATAAACAGAGAAAAGAGATTTTTTTATAAAAAAAATCTGATGTGGGCAACACATGACTTTTCTTATATAATGCAATGAATTTACTACTTTTACAGTTAAAAAAATGTTATTCTTATAGATACTTATATTCTTTCTAAGGTATTGAATTTCCTTCAATTAGTAGTCATTTTCATTGATTTAGCTCCATTTTTATCCATTTGGCGAAATTTTCATTAATTTGGCGACATTTAAAAATGTCGCCAAATTGGCGATATTCCGCTAAATTCGTCGCCAAAATATCGCCAAGAGTTATGTGCGGAAAAATAAGTTATTTTTACAGCAGATAAATGATTACTGGCGTTCAAATACAAAAGTATTACTCAAAGTATCTTTTCTCGTGAATGGAACGAGTTAAATCCATGAGAATGATGTCACCCAATTTATCGCATGATATTACATATGAAAAGTAAACATGTTTCTCAACAGTTAATATTTTTTTTTAATTTATGGGATATTTTGATAAATTTATTTGAGAAAAGTGCAATATCTCAAGAACGGTTCATGCTAGCGTTCTAAAGTTTATGTCAATCGTTTTCTAAGGAAAATTACATAAGAAATGCCTATTTGTGTAACATTATTAGAGGTTTCGATTTTTTGACGTTTTTTTCAAAATTTCACTCGAAAATTTAGGGGGCTTCTGAACATTCGATTGCGTATAAAAACAATAGGCTTCCAGTGTTTACGGATTGTAATTTTTGTACCAAATTTCATTCGAATCGGTCCATTCGTTTGTCAGTTATCGTCTCCACAGACTCACTGACACACACACACACACACACACACACACACACACACACACACACACAGACATCACTTGAAAAATGTTCGATTCGTGATCAGGGATGCTTGAAACGTGCTCTCCCTTCGAAAACTCGAATTTGAATTTTCGACTCCGTCACATTACTTTTCCTACATATTAAACTATGCATATAAGGATGTATATAGGGATACTATGTATATAGTAATTATGGCCTTTTGAACTGCCGTGACAACCGTCAGAAAATCTGTAAAGAATTTATTGTCATTTCTTGCAGAGCTAGAGTTGCATGGTAGATAGTACCTATAGGCTCAATGCTGCAGACCCGGATTTGATCCCTATCTGGAACCGTGTTGAGCGCTAAAATTAAGCTCAAAGCTAATTCTATACTTGAATTTCAAACACAAATAAAGTTTTGTAATGGCTGGAAATATTTATTCCCCGACATTTCCCCCCCCCCCCTCCAAAAAAAAATCTGATGTGGGCAACACATGACTTTCCTTATATAATGCAATGAATTTACAACTTTTACAGTAAAAAAAAAGAGGGGGGAGGGGCTATTTTTATAGTAGATAATTATATTCTTTCCAAATTATTGAATTTTTGTCAATTAATCGTCATTTTCATTGATTTAGCGTCATTTCTATCCATTCGGCGAGATTTTCGTTAATTTGGCAACATTTAAAAAAAGTCGCCAAGTCGGCGACATTCCGCCACATTCGTCGCCAAAATCTCGCTAAGCGTTATGGACGGAGAAATAAGTTATTCTTATAGCAGATAAATGGCTATTGGCGTTCAAATGCAAAAGTATTACTCAAAGTAGTTTTTCTCATGAATGGAACGAACTAGATTCACGAGAATGATGTCACCCAATTTATCGCATGATATTACTTACGAAAAGTGAACATGTTTCTCAACAGTTAATATTTTTTTTAATTTATGGTATTTTTTTATAGATTTATTTGAAAAATGTGCAATATCTCGAGAACGGTTCATGATAGTGCTCTAAAGTTTATATAAATCGTTTTTTAAGGAAAAATTGCGTAAGAAATGTCTATTTGCATAACTTTATTAAAGGTTTTGATTTTTGATGATTTTTTCAAAATTTCACTCGAAAATTTAGGGGTTCTGACCATTCAATTGTATTTAAAAGCAATAAGCTTCTAGGATTCATGGATTGAAATTTTTTGGTACCCAATTTCATTCGAATCGCTCCATTCGTTCGTGAGATATCGTCTCCACAGACTCACTGACCCACATAACGTGCTTGAAACGTGTTCTCCCGTAGAAAACTCGAATTCGAATTTTCGACTCCGTCGCAATACTTTTCTTATACGTTATACTATGTATATAAGGAAAGCAATAATTAAATAGATGTATACTTGTTCTGGAAGTGGCAGTATAACGATAATTAAAACAATTCTTTTTATAGAATGATAGCGCGTCGAGGTTTTATTCTGGAAACCCGGGGTCAAAAGACAATCGACCAAAGTTGATTTTTTTTTTTTTTTTTTTTTTTTCTTTTTCTTTTTTTTTTTCCCCTTTTTTTTTCTTTCTTTTTTTTTTAGCAATTTAATTCAATACTCTGCAAATATTTGTATTAATAAAGTAGCGGAAATGTTTTTGAAATATTTACCGATATTGAGGTATAAATAATTTTCCCATAATCAGACATTTTTTTGTCAGCCTTCAAACCGGCAAAAAAAAAAAATTATTTATATTTGCATTTAATTAACATAATTTGCCATGTTTTTTAAAGAAATCCTTCAAAATATTTTTTCAAGAATATCGTCTGACTGAGACATAGGAAATGGGGACGTCTAGTCCGTCTGCTCTGTGTCTATTACTTCCCCCCCCCCCCTTCCGATCGGGTCAAGAACAAAGCGTGATGCTATTCAGCGTTGATGCATATTTGCCTCATTGGCCTTCCAGGTTACAATGCAGATTGATCTACACGGAACTATACGTGCTTATAGGTTCGTTTGTCTGACCCCCAATGACCTTTCACACGAATATCATTAATATTCTGAAGGCGAAAAAGACGCTGATGAACAAGTGATCTTAAATCATCACTTCTCCAAGTGTTATGAAATGGATTTTTATTTTCAGTTACTTTTGTTTATGTAATGCCCATCGGGGGTCAGATTTATGACTAGGCCGAACTAAACCATAGCCTAGGGGTGCAAGCCCATGGTGGCAGGGGCGTCCGGGGGCCAAGTAGCCTAAGCGATCGCTTACGACCTCAAGTTTGCAGAGACTTTTAAAAGATTCTGTGAGGATTATATTATTTATTATAATTTTATTCTAATTCTACTTTTTCCTGATTTTAATGTATGTCCTAAACTTCTTAACTTTCATTCCGAAGAATCACATACTCACGATTGATCAGATCTATAAGAAGGGCAGACTTTAGAATGACGACTCTGCAATTCTGCCGAGTTCGCGCGTGTGCGTGTTATGATCGTTCATGAAAGATGTTATGATCGTCCATGAGTAGTACGAAGAGTATAGCCTGCAATCTTGTGAGTATAGATATTGTGTCGTAGTTGGATCATCATAGAGTTCAGATGGAAAGTCAGTTTAGTAATAAGTTCATTGTAGATGAGTATGTCTCGGGTAGAATGTGTAATGGTAGCATTGTCAATAATGTGTATATAGATTTGTAATATATGTATGTATATAATGTGTTGTTGTTGTTGAGACCCAGACCGTCCGACCTACCAGAAAGGTGTAAGGTAACTGTTTGAACGGCCGGGAAGTGCCACCCAATTTAGACCGGAACCCAGTAGGGGAGACATCCACAGGGACCGTACCTACCTTCCCCTACCACCAACCTCTCGGAAGGACTTACGGACCCACATGTTTAACGTGATCGTACTCCGCATGAACACGGCGGCAGTTGTGGCAGCGTGCAAATCCAGCGCGCAAACCACCGAGCTACCGAGCCCGAAATGTGCCAACAGCACGCGGTGTTCCCAGGTGGTCACCCACCCAAGTACTAACCGTGCCCGATGCTGCCTGACTTCGGTGATCTAACGAGAACCGGTGTTTTCAGCACATGAATATAATGTGTGTGTGTGTTTTGAGTTCCCGGCGAAGCAGCTGTCAATAAAGTTGTTTATATGTTAAATGTCGTGATTCCTTCATCGAACTCTAGTCATTAGGTTATGGGAAGTTTAATTTAGAGTGAAGTCAATTGAGTTGAAGACCCAGGCCGTCCGACTCATCCGAGAATTCGAGTAGCTGGTTAGACGGCAGCGAGGGACGAGTGAAGAAAATTGTAATAGTTCACGCAAAAGTCAAGATTTTGGGCAGAAAGTAGAAAAGTACTTTACAGATCATCAGTGCATTATGGCTGATTCAGAGTTTTCCTGTATTTTATACAATTCTGCATATTATCACTATTCATTGGTGTATCAGTTTATAATTGTGTTTACAGCGTTGCGGTTAGGACCTTTTTATCGGATTGTAGCTGAGCGTATTGAAATCATGATATTGTGACCCCCCCCCCCCCCCCCACGGTTCGCTCTCTATATGACTGAGTGGTTTTAATGTTACAGAGCTTACTCTGTAGCATTTTATATCTGGTATGATTTCGAGTTTCGGTATTTTTACTTTTCCTGCAATACATGGTAATGTATAAGGAAAGTATTGGAATCATGCCGAAAATCGCAACTTTAGTTTTCGACGGATCTACACGTTTCGAGACCTCTAGAATACGAAAAAACTATTTTTAACCTGACGTTTGTGTGTGTGTGTCTATGCAATGCATGTACCCACTCTAACTAAAAAACTAATGGACCGAATTTCATAAAATTTGGTAGGTAAATCACTTGGGTGAGACCCTGGTGCTGATTAGTTTTGGTAGGATTCGTAAAAACAGAACCTGCTTTTTTTAGCAGAATGATCAGTAAAAATTTCATATATCAAATCTAGCTAAAATACTAATTGACCAAATGTCACAAAATTTGGCAGATAAGTTACTTGTAGGATACTCTGGTGCTGATTAGATTTTGGTACGATTTGGAAAAGAACAACCTGCCTTTTTTTGCAAAATGGCCAGCAAAAATCATCAAAATCTAAATTAAAAAACTACGTATACTCAAATATATCCATTAAATGCTTGTTTTATATGTAATTTTTGACAAAGAAAATAATAAGACCAACTCCATTACACTGGAACTAGCCGTTCTCGAAATATTTTAGTTTTTTCTCTATACCACCTTTAAAAATGAGTCCAGTTACCAAATGAGCATGAAAATTGAATTAAAATTGTATTAAATGTAATTAAAATAAAGAGAACGTGTATATAAGTCTGCAGGGAAAGTCATGTGCTGCCCACATAAGATATTCTACTTTCCCTGCAATACATGGTAATGTATAGGGAAAGTATTGGAATCGTGCCGAAAATCACAACTCGAGTTTTCGATGGATCTACACATTTCGTGATCTCTAGAATACGAAAAAAATATTTTAGCGTGACTCCTGTGTGTGTGTCTGTTTGTGTGTGTGTGTCTGTCTGTATGTCTGTCTGTCTGTCTGTCTGTCTGTGCAATGTATGGTATCCACTCTAACTCAAAAACTAATGGACCGAATTTCATAAAATTTGGTGGGTAAGTCACTTGAGTATGACCTTGGTGATAATTGGTTTTTAGTATGATTCGTAAAAACATAACTCACCCTTTTTTTTAAATGGCCCGTAAAAATTTCATGTATCCACTCTAGCTAAAATACTAATTGACCAAATTTCACAAAATTTGGTATATAAGTTAGTTGTAGGATACTCTGTTGATTACGATTTTGATACGATTCGAAAAGAACGTCCTGCTTTATTTTACGAAATGGCCCGCAAAAATTTCATGTATCCACTCTAGCTAAAATACTAATTGACCAAAACTCACAAAATTCGGTAGGTAAGTTACTTGTGGGATATTCTGGTGCTGATTAGATTTTGGTATGATTCAGGAAAGAACAATCTGTCTTTTTTTACGAAATGGCTCGCAAAAATCTCAAAAAAAGAAGACTACGTATGCTCAAATGTGTCAATTAAATATTTATTTTATATGCAATTCTTAACGAGGAAAGGAATATAACACAATCCATTATACTTTAGGACTAACCGTTCTCAAGATAGTTGAGATTTCTTGCATTTTTGTTACGCCGCTTTCGGAAAAATGTCCAATTACCAAATAAAAACAAGAATTGGATTAAAAATGGAAATTGAGTGTTATTTTGTGCAATTAAACTTAATCTAATGAATTTTTGAAGAAATAAAGGAAATATGAATTTGAGTCGCCTGGGAATTTCATGGGCTGCCCACATCAGGTTATTTATTTCAGGAGAACTTAATAGACCTCGACCTAAAAAGCATCTGTACAATCAATATTTTGCATGAGTGAACTATAGCTACTGATTATTAGGTGTTAGATAGAAAAGCTATGGTTATATAGCCAAGCCGGATTATCCATTGGGACCCGGTAGTTTAGGAACGGGGATTATTACTTACCTTATATACATAATGTATTGTGAAAGTATTGTGACGGGGTCGAAAATTCGAATTCGAGTTTTCCACGGGAGAACACGTTTCAAGCATCCCTGATCACGAATCAAACATTTTTGAAATGATGTCTGCGTGTGTGTGTGTGTGTGAAATATGTGTGCGTGTGTGTGTGTGTCAGTGAGTCTGTGGAGACGATAACTGACGAACGAATGGACCGATATTCGAACCAAATTTGGTACAAAAATCACAATCCGTAAACACTGGAAGCCTATTGTTTTTATACGCAATCGAATGTTCAGACCCCCCCCTAAATTTTCGAATGAAAATTTGAAAAAATCGTCAAAAAATCAAAACCACTAATAAAGTTACGCAAATAGATATTTCTTATGTAATTATTTTATTAGAAAACGATTGACATAAATTTTACAACGCTAACATGAACCGTTCTCGAGATATTGTACATTTTTCAAAAAAATTATCAAAAAGTCCTATAAAATAAAAAAAAATATTTCCTATTGAGAAACATGTTCACTTTTCATATGCCATGCGATAAATTGGGTGACATCATTCTCGTGGATCTAGCTCGTTCCAGTCATGAAAAAAGATACTTTAAGTAATACTTTTGTATTTGAACGCCAATAGTCATTTATCTGCTATAAGAATAACTTATTTCTTTGTGCATAACGGTTGGCGAGATTTTGGCGACGAATTTGGCGGAATGTTGCCAACTTGGCGACTTTTTGAAATGTTGCCAAATTAACGAAAATCTCGCCAAATGGATAGAAATGACGCTAAATCAATGAAAATGACCACTAATTGTCGAAAATTCAATATCTTGGAAAGAATATTAGTATCTACTATAAGACAAACCTAATTTTTTTTACTGTAAAAGTAGTAGATTCATTACATTATATAAGGAAAGTCATGTGTTGCCCACATCAGATTTTTTTTATATCATAAACAAAGGCCCACAAAATATTGTTGAACCGGAGACAAAAACTCCATGCTAGAACTAAACTGAAAAGACTAACGTAATAAATCCAAATTCATTTTTGAACTTGTAAAACCAATAACATGAAATATACTGTCGAATAATTAATTTTTGGACTTATGACGTTCCAATTTAATTATTGTTCCAATAAGGCCTTTTATTAAAGTTCGTTTTGTGCCTTAGAAAACCTCCGGACGTTCATGTAACGTGGTGACGTTATACTGTCTTTTTAACTTTAAATGTTAATCTAATGCTAAAATTGTTAAAAAGAATTGATGCAGATACATTTTTTAACTCTCGTCCAATGCCCATTTGCATTTCTCACTTTGAGTACACGACGATTCTTTTAAATTTTAGATGTCTTTAATGTACGCCTGGTGCTATTTTTTCTGTTTCATTTGTCGGCCATCACTAATTAAAGCCGATGTCAGTCTTATTCATTTTGTAATAAAAAATTAGCTTTTTGCTAGCCACTCGATACAAAAAAGGCCAATTCTGAATTAAATAAATAATCATTTTATACATAGGTTTCTATTCTAAAACGAATGGCACAAACTTTAGAACGCTAGCTTGAACCGTTCTCGAGATAATCATTCCAACCAAAATTAAAAAAAATTTAGGTACAAAAATTTTCTATTACTCCATTGACTTTCAATTATCTCCCTATATATTTTTAATTAACAACGATCGTAATAGGTAAATATTTTAGTGAGATATAGCTGAAAAAAATCTGATGTGGGCAGCACATGACTTTCCTTATATAATGCAATGTATTTACTACTTTTACAGTAAGGCGAATGACGAAAGCCAAGTGCCTGGCCATTAAAAACAAAATAAGTTATTCTTATAGTATATACTTATATTTTTTCCAAGATATTGAATTTTCGTCAGTCATTATTTGCATTGATTTAGCGTCATTTTTATCCATTTGGCGAGATTTTCTATGATTTGGTAAAATGTAATAAAATCGCCAAGTTGGCGATATTGCGTCAAATTCGTCGTCAAAATCTCGCCAAGCGTTATGGACGCAGAAATTATTTATTTTTATAGCAGATAAATGACTATTGGCGTCCAAATACATAGGTATTACAGAAAGTATCTTTTTTCATGAATGGAACGAGTTAGATCCACGAGAATGATGTCACTAAATTTATCGCATCATATTAGATATGAAAAGTGAACATATTTCTCAATAGAAAATATTTTTTTTATTTTATATAATTTTTTGTTAATTTTTTTTTAAATTGTGCAATATCTCCAGAACGGTTCATGCTAGTGTTCTAAAATTTATATTAATCGTTTTCTAATGAAAAATTACATAAGAAATGTCTATTTGCGTAACTTTATTAGAGGTTTTGATTTTTTGATGATTTTTTCAAAATTTCACTCGAAAATTTAGGGGGGGTTGAACATTCGATTCGATTGCGTATAAAAACAATAGGCTTCCAGTATTCACGGATTGTAATTGTTGTACCAAATTTCTTTCGAATCGGTCCATTCGTTCGTCAGTTATCGTCTCCACAGACTCACTGACACAAACACACACAGACATCACCTCAAAAATGTTCGATTCGTGATCAGGGATGCTTGAAATGTTCTCTCCCGTCGGAAACTCAAGTTCGAATTTTCGACCCCGTCACAATACTTTCCTTATACAATATTGTATATAAGGAAAGTAATATATTGGGGTAAATTAACATTTAAGAATCCAAAACTTCTGTTGGCAACTGTTAGAAAAGTTTCTATCGCAAAATCATGAAATCGCAAAATCATGAGTGTTATTTATTTAATGCAGCAAATCGATATCACCATCTTACTCCTTCGACCAGAGCCACTCATAAGGGGGAGGAGCACCACTCGATTGGGAGGGCTCGGACTCCGGGGCGGGTCCGGGTATAGGGAAAGTATTGGAATCATTCCGAAAATCGCAACTCCAATTTTCGACGGATCTACACGTTTCGAGACTTCTAGAATACGAAAAAACTATTTTTAGCGTGACGTCTGTTTGTGTGTCTGTCTGTCTGTGCAATATATGTATCCACTCTAACTCAAAAACTAATGGACCGAATTTCTTAAAATTTGATAGGTAAGTCACTTGGGTATGACCCTGGTGCTAATTAGTTTTTGATACGATTCGTAAAAGCAGAACCCGCCTTTTTTTACGAAATGGCCCGTAAAAATTTCATGCATCCACTCTAACTGAAATACTAATTGACCAAATTTCACAAAATTTGGTAGATAAGTTACTTGTAGGCTACTCAGAGCCTGATTAGATATTGGTACGATTCGGAAAAGAACAACCTGCCTTTTTTTTACGAAATGCACTGTAACCACTGTAACTCGAAAACTAATGAACCAAATTTCATAAAATTCGGCAGATTAGTCACTTGTGTGATTTGTTTTGGGTACGATTCGGGATAAAAGACCCCGCCTCTTTTTGCGAAATGGCCCGCAAAAATGACTTGTATTCACTTTAGCTGAAAAAAGAATAGATCAAATTTTATAAAATTTGGTGGATAAGTCCCTTGTGGGTTACCCTGGTGCTGATTACATTTTGGTACGATTTGGAAAAAATAATCTTCAATTTTTTGCGAAATGGCCTGCAAAAGTCTTCAAAGTCTAAAATAAAAAACTACTTATCCTCAAACATATCTATTAAATGCTTGTTTTATATGTAATATTTAACGATGAAGAGAATAAGACCAACCCCATTACACTAGGACTAACCGTTCTCGAGATATTTTAGTTTTTTCGAATTTTCGCTACCTTTAAAAATAAGTCCAGTTACCCAATGAAAACGAAAATTGAATTAAAATTGCCAATTCAGTGTCATTTAAAATAATTATGGCTATCGATTTGTGAAATTAAACTCAGTTTAATGAATTATTAAAGAAATAAAGAAAAAAATGAATTTGAGTCTGCAGGGAAGGTTATTTTCCGTCTACATCAGATATTTTCTTTTGTAAAGAGATAACAAAGAACATAATGACCATGTATTGGATGAGTTAGTTCATGGTGTTAGTTCAGGTTAAAAATACAAGAGAAACTACGTAAACATTATATTTTCGTGCACCAATCAATTTGCTGCGCTAAAAAACAATTAGAAAAATAGATCACAATTTTGCAATAGATACATTTCTAACAGTTTGCAACAGAAGTTTGAACTTTTTAATGTAAATTTGTCCTAAGAGATTTTCCAAGAGATTGTCAATTTATCCCAGGAGTATTATGTTTAGCTGTATCTCACTAAAATATTTACTTATTGATTTCGTTCTTACTTCAAAATATGTAGTGTTACAACCTGAAAGAAATATCATAACGGAAATCTTTGCGTCTTGGTTTTTTTTTTTTTCATAATAGTAATTTGCGTATTTTTAAACCTCTAAATATGAAAATTGTGTTGAATTCTAAACGTAATTTTTTAAAGCATAATAATTTTAAAAAATTTTAAATTTCGACTTTTGAGACGACTAACATTTAACCTGCCATCTGGAACTACTGCCAGACATGCATAACTGTTCACGAGACCTAAAACTTTAGCATTTGGCACCCATTTCACTCATGTACTGGATGGGGCATTTATGTAAATTATAGTGTATTTCAAAAATACTCCGAAGGTTTAAACCACCCGGGGAGGAGGGCGGCGGAACTGCCAGACTCGAAAATCTTCATTGACACCACGTATGAAAGATTTCCGTGTACGTTATTAACAAATCGTTTCCAAATTGATTTTGAATATTCTATTATTTATGATGATTTTATTCCAGTTCTACATTTTCCTAATATTAATTTATATCCTGCACTTCTCAAGTTTCATTCCGAAGAATCGCATATCCACGATTGGTCAGATCTATAAGAAGGGCAGACTTTAGAATAACGGATCTGCTTTACTGCCGAGTTCGCGCGCGTGTGTGTGCTCTGCTCGTCCACGAAGATAGCATCCAAAGTATAGCCGACAATCTTGTGAGTATATATATCGTGTCGTAGTTTGATCATGGTGGGTTCAGATTGAAGGTCAGTTTAATAATCACTTAGGGTTGAATTTCATTGTAGTGTAGTATGTCTCGGGTAGAATTTTTAACGCTAGCATTGTAAATACTTTGTATATAGATTTGTAATGTGTGTGTGTGTGTGTTTTGAGTTCCCAGTGAAGTTAGCTGAAAAATAAAGTTGTTTTGTTAAATGTCGTGATTTCTTCGTCGAACTCTAGTCATTAGGTTATTGGAAGTTTAATTTAGAGTGAAGTCAATTATAATGGTTCATACAAAAGTCATGATCATGGGTTGGAGTAGAATAGTACTTTATAAATAGTTGTACATATTTGCCTTGGTTTACCTTCGCTTTGAATAAAAACCATTTATGAAAGTATTGCAAACGAATCTCGACCCTGTATACTGAAAATAAACAAACAGCGACGACTATTATGCCTACTGGTATACTTTCACCCTCTCATCCTTGAGCAGCTGGCACCACCCAAGGAAAGCTTCATCAGCTTCCATACCCCTCCTCCAAGGCCGTATGTTTTCCCATTCCGCCGGATTAGAACAAAAGACAAAATCGAACTTGATCTAATAACAAGAATAAAATACCTCGGAAAGTTTTAAATTCTACACATCTAGCGGATTGTGGATCAAGGTTTGACCACACCTTTCTTAGATTTCCTCGTTGCGTCTTTACACTTTCTTCTTTGACGTCTTGATCGAAAGGGTGGTTTTACTTCTTTATTTTGCTGTTGACCGGTGGCAACGGTTCTTCTCCAAGATGTCGCGTAGGAAAAGTGCGGAAGGTGAAGAGACGAATGATAAGAGGTTAATTAACGGTGTTGGTGGGTGTTAAGTGCCGTTTTGATACATTTATACATAGGCGGAGTAGAATTTTTCCTTATCCCAACAATATTCGGCAGTGACAGTGAGCTAATGAAGTTTAAACTTTTGGTTCAGTCTCAACATATAGAGAAAATGTAAGGTGATCAGCATGCCTAAATCTCTAACATACCTTTATAAATATTTATATCGTTCATTTTGAAAAATGAATAATTCAGAAAAAATGCAAATCGAGGAAAATCCAACCAGTTAGAAAAAACAGATTGCTCTGCTACTGTATTCATGATGTCTTCTTATTTTTAAGAGTAGATTTTCTTTACAAGTAATATTATTAACTATCATTGACAGTATTGTTATGAACGTGTAAAATGCCCTCCTCACTGGAGCCTCTTTTGAAAACCAGACGAAAACACCCCTTACAGGCAACCTTTCCAATGACGTGAATCTAGGGATGCCATTTGGCGACATTTGGCGACTTTTAGAAGGTTTGAAAAACATCTCAAAATAACGAATATACGAAATCGATTCTTAGCGGTTTCCAAAGTGTATTCCGAGGAACATCGACGTGACAATTTCGTGTCAATTTTCTTGAAAATAAAATAATAAAAGCACGTGAAATTTTGCATGCATAATTTGAACCACAATGGACTTTTTCTCATTTTGGGGGTTCCGCAATCGAATTGAATTTCAAAAGAGGTTGCGTGACCAAAAGAGTCCGCGACCAAAAAAGTTTGAAAAACACTGATGTAGAAGGTTAACAAGGCTATGATTACAAGTATTTACGTAAAAGAAAGGGGAAAAAGAAAGACAAACAAGAATTACTTCTTTCTCTTAATTCCGCTGTCGAAGGTCAAACATCTCGATTGGAAAGTGAACGCTTTCAGAGCAGCAATTAAATAGAAGCATTCACATAAAAAAAATTTGATGAATGCAATACATAATTTATTTCCTCAAGATTTAACGAATTTCAATCCTGTGGGACGGAGAACAACACAAATTACAGCGTTTTATTAGTAGATCTTGCTAATAATCCCTAAACTTATTGTTGTTACTGATCATGCATTTAAAAAATTAATTATCTACAAAAATTATCTATCTTCATCATCAATCAGTCATTTTCAAAATACTCATCTTCAAAAACAATTATACATCTACAAAAAAAATTATCTATCTTCAAAATCAATCAGTTATTTTTTAAAATACTCATCTTCAAAAACAATTATGCATCTACAAAAACAATTATCTATCTTCAACATCAATCAGTCATTTTCAAAATACTCATCTTCAAAAACAATTATACATCTACAAAAAAAAAATATCTATCTTCGAAACTAATCAGTCATTTTCAAAATACTCATCTTCAAAAACAATTATACATCTACAAAAAAAAATTATCCATCTTTAAAATCAATCAATCAATTTCAAAATACTCATCTTCAAAAACAATTATACATCTATAAAAAAAAATTATCTATCTTCATAATCAGTCATTTTCAAAATACTCATCTTCAAAAACAATTATACATCTACAAAAAAAATTATCTATCTTAAATCAATCAATCAATTTCAAAATACTCATCTTCAAAAACAATTATACATCTATAAAAGAAAAATTATCTATCTTCATAATCAGTCATTTTCAAAATACTCATCTTCAAATACAATTATACATCTACAAAAAAAATTATCTATCTTAAATCAATCAGTCATTTTTAAAATACTCATCTTCAAAAACAATTATACAACTACAAGAAAAAATTATCTATTTTCAAAATCTGCATTAATTTTATTGTCATTGTATAAAATTCAGAATACAAATCCAGGAAAAGCGGAGCTTACACACAGGCTTTTTTAGAAATGTGAAATATTATAACATTTTTTGAGGAGGCAGGGAGTATTTTGGGGTCAAAGGATATTAGCGGAATTTTACGGTGTTAAAGAATTTAAACGTTTTTAAAATAGAAAGTTTTGCATATTTAGCGCATAGAATATTTATAACATTTCTAATGTTCCAATTTTCAAAAATAGAATTATAAAAAAATTACTTAAATATTGCTTCGACCCATTAAAAAGTATTAATGACTTTTTAATTCAACCATTTTCCTTCTACTAAAATTCGGTCGAGCGTTATCTAAAGTTATCTGAGACTTAATAATAATATAGGCAGTTAATGAAAAGCATCAACATATAGGAGGCAAATAAAACACCCTCCTTCTTCGAGATGAGAAAAACGAAACAGCCACACTACCATAATCAAGAATGTGTCTGTTTAGGCAGTTAATTCAAAGTTAACTCATTCAAAGTTAATTCAAGGTTAAAGTTAATTCCCATTTCGGTGGTAAAAATCATTCTCTTTCTTTAGGACAAAATAGCCACACTCCCATAAGCAAAAATGTGTCTTTTCAGCCAGGTAACTATTTAGACAATTGATTACAAACAACAACTGTTTTTGGAGGCAAAAAGCATTCTTCCTTTTCGTGAAAAATAGCCACACACTACAATAAGTAAAAATGCATCTGACCCGGTGTCTGTTTAGGACAGACGTCTTCTTGCCTAAAGTAGTGTTGTTGTTGAGACCCAGACCGTCCGACCTACCAGAAAGGTGTAAGGTAACTGTATGGACGGCCGGGAAGTGCCACCCAATTTAGACCGGAACCCAGTGGGGGAGGCATCCACAGGGACCGTACCCTCCTTCCCCTACCACCAACCTCTCGGAAGGACTTACGGACCCACATGTTTAACGTGATCGTACTCCGCATGAACACGGCGGCATTTGTGGCAGCGTGCAAATCTAGCGCGCAAACCACGGGGATACCGCACCCGAGATGGCCAACAGCACACGGCGTTCCGAGGTGGTCACCCACCAAGTACTAACCGCGCCCGATGCTGCTTCACTTCGGTGATCTAACGAGAACCGGTGTTTTCAGCACGGTACGGCCGTTGGCCCTGCCTAAAGTAGTGTGTGATTATTCAGTTCTTTTGGAACCTGAAGAAGGAGGCCATTTACTGCTTTCGAAACGGATTGATAATTTTAATCAATTGGGAAATCCAACTGTTACAAACAAAG